>JAWZYV010011668.1:0-476033 GCA_038373885.1 Cheiracanthium punctorium
GAGGAATTGCAGAATGATTCAGGAAAAGTAATATAACAGTTTCTACGGAATATTGATTTATATAATATCGCTAGCCTGTAAGCTTTTACTGAACGTTTTTCAACTACCATGTATGAAGATTTTTTTCAGGAAACTAAAGCAGCTGTAAATATTTTATATTTCGTCACGTGAAGTTAAGTCCAATTCCTGATGTAGCGTTTTATGTCGAATATTTCAGTTTATGCTGCATTACCGGTTTATAATGAAATTAAAGAGAAGCACAAAATTATTTTCATATGAAAGTGATCATATTTTTAAGCTTATATATTTTGCTTTTTACTACAGATTTACTATTCAACTGTTTAATAAAATAACCAAAGTTAAATCATACGCGGGAATTTCTTTTTCAGTTTACTGATACTTTTAAAACTTTGTTTCATGTGATGTATTGCTTTCATAGATAAATAAGAACTTTGTTCGTTGCAAAACAATTTATGATGTTTATTTTTTGAAAAAATACGAAAAAATAATTTAACGAGCTGGAATTTTAATAATTTATCGATATTCGTAAAGTCGGTTAATTCTACATGACTTTGTAGAATTTTAAGTTCACTAAAAATAATAAAAGTGTACATTTTGATTTACTTTATAAAATTGTTCTACCCTTCTCATAATAGCAGACATCATTTCTAATTGTGATTTCTATTGTAAGAGGCTATTCTTCTTCATTTATAAAAAAATATTCAAACATTCATTCAGGTAGGAAAGTATTATTCTTGTGTACTACTTCTATGTATGTGAGATAAATACAAAACTTTTTATTTTTGCTTTATTCCCATATTTAAGTGTTTTTATTATTACTTTTATCTTTGGAACTCGTATGGGTAAGACTTATAATAATGGTTGACTGCGCCTACATTATATAAGACCTCCAACTTATACTTTTAAACTTTAAATTTTGAAAATACACTGAAGAAAAACGTACACGTGCAATGTACATGGAAGTTAAATTCGTGGATATAAAAGTACACTCGGCATTTGATAGTAGAGCATTAGGCAATTTGCGAGATTTCACCATTTAGATTTAACTACTTTTTCTAATCAGAATTATAACTGTGACGGAACTTCCGAGAAACATTTATCCAAACCCCCAAGTATTACGAACTTGCCTGTAAAGCATTTTTTGTTCATAAACTGTTAAAATGCAGTGAGCCGTAATCATTTTCTTTCGTTGCCAAATCATATAAGCCGATATTTTAGGCCATTTGTTACAAAGAAAAATTTTGGTCGGTAGACTGACTTTTGAATTTAATCAGAAAAGTGGATTTTAAAAAAATGTTTAATCAGACAATGGAACTCAAATTACTTCAACTTTTCTTGTTTTTAAAACTGCTTTTCCAGCATGAAAAGACAGGATTCTCTGATATGTATATATATAATGCCGCTGCCATTTTTCTAATGATGTCACTTACGCTGCAAATAAGAATTTTGAAGCTTAATTGCCTCGTTGAGCTTTGATCAGATTTGTACATTTTCAGATATTTGCATTTACTTTCAGTATTTTCAGTATTTCTTCCATAGTTTCTTAAATCATAACGAGAATATGGAAAGTGGGGGGGGGTGGCGGGCATGGCCCCTCCCAACCCATACGTATGGGTGCCTATACTGTCATATACAGTTGTGTCTCAGCACCAGAATAAACAAACATCTAAGAAGAGTACTAGGGTACAACCAGACGACTCAGAAAAACATAGGAATGTAATGTCGAAGACGTCTTCTTCACGCAACAACTAATAATTTCTATAAAAATCGTGGTGAAGTAAAAGTCAATATTCTGAACATAGTTTGAAAAAGACGAATTTATTTCTTATAAAAAGTTTTGTACAAAAATTTTTCAATTAGAAATTCCTTTTTATTTTAATGATGCAATATTCGGAGAATAAACTCATTGTTTATGAAATGTAGTGCAGGAATTTGACTAATGCTTTTCCTATTTTTTTTAAAGTGATTAATTACAGATAGATTAAGTCAATGATTGCGACCTTACATCTGTTGTAACTGCAGATGTTTCCACCCCAAGAGCGTTTAGGTTTAGTCTGACACTGCCTCGTGTAGATTTTCTGTTTTGTTTTATGCATCCTTGCTTGCTGGAGCTCTTGCTTTGATAACTTGTAATCAGCTTGCAATAATCAAGAAATAAAAGATTTTTCTCATAACTAAATTTACAGGAATTGTTCCTATCATTGAAATATTTCTTAACGTCATTCCTGTTGTGATATGGACATCCCTGAATGATTTCGAGTTATCTAGGTGTATTTCACCTTTTAAACCATATATTCATTAGGGATGTTCATAGTTATTAGTAATAGATCTGTATTATTATTATGCCATATATGTATGACTAGTATCTATACCTATAATTAAACTAGGTAATACATATTGATGTATATTCATTCAAAATTAAAATTTTGAAATTTGAAATACACATAAATTAGCTACAGGGGCGGCCCGACACGGTAAGCAAGGCAAGCATCGCGTTAGGGAACCATCTACGAAGGGGCGCCACTCCAACACAAAAACTAAGAAAAAGTTGATCTAAAGCATCAAAGAGGGCTCCATTTTTACGTTTGCAGTGGGTGTCACGTATCCTAGGGCCGTCCCTGCTTAGCCACTGAAGTTAAGCTTAAAAAAGCTGCTTAGCTAAGTCTGGCCACAAATTCATTTAGCGTGTTACGCCCAACCCTTTTTACCGTTTTCCGCAAACCAGCCAATGGCACGGAATTAAAGAAGAAAAATCACAAAAACAAGCGCTTTATTCTTGTTCCATTCCTTCCAACATCTGCTCGCTTTCCATTATTTAATCTTTTTTACTCAAAATATCTCACGGAAGACGGATCATTACTGTGCCAACATATCTTGATTAAATGAAATGAAAAAGCACTTTATGCTTAATAATGGTTTAAATTACGGTAACAAATAACTACACGAGTTGAGTTTGAAACTATCATTCCTGCGTTGTTAGATGTAAATGACAAATCGATTTCCATTGCGATATCCTTTTTACTTTATTTTTTCCCTAAAAATATTATCTTCCGTTATCGACGACGCCCTTTCCACTCCCATTCGATCAGCTTTTTTATGATTAAATTGGTGTTTTAGTTTGATTTTCATCTTCGAATGGGAGGAGAAAAAAAGAAGGGCAACGAGTAAATCAATTCGCTTAATTGATATAATACGAACTATTTAAAAACTTCTCTAGCGTAATGTGTTCTAAATTATGAAAAAAGTAGTTTGAACTGCCATGAAAAGCAAGCGAGTTCCTTTCAATAACATGATGTATGTTTATTGTGTAAAAAGGAAAGTTATCTGTTTAAAATAATAATAAGTTGTCTTAAAACATGTCATCTGAGGACGATTTTGGATGTTCAAGCGGATTTGATTGAGTGAATCGGCGGCCATCGTGTATCTTCTAATGGGCATCCTTCTGTGCTTCGATGAGTCATCTAAAGAGGCCTACGGATGCTCACTTATTGGTTGCAGAATTTAGATACGATACCTGACAGTCGAATATAACCAATAAGAAACGCTCGTAGGCCTTTTTGGATGACACATCGAAGTATAACCAGCAGGACTCGTAGAATATTTAAGCTGGTATCGAGTGGACGAATAGCTTTTTGTTTTCCATTTCCTGGGTTTGCAAGCAGAATAGATTTAGAAAACGAAGCATTAGAAAAACTTCAAGCATGCAGTAGTGCACTGATGAAGGATAGTCTGGTTTGAAAATTATTTATTCACAGTAGTTTCTCATAAATATTCTTTTTAGGACCTCAGTCCTGATATGAATTCAATAATCTTACATGTTGTATTTCCATGAAGCGGACTTTTACATCAGATTGAGACTATTTTTCTATGACCACTATAGAAAAAACTTAAAAATAATTAAAACTTTTTATTAACATTACTTTGTTCTAAAAATTGTATCCATTCGTATTCTGATAAAATTTAGCCTTTCTTATCATCATCATTCAATTGGATCAAATACTCAAAACTAAATGATAATCTCTTCGAACGTATATATTAACAATTTTCTATATTCAATGAGATACGTTGCAGATTATCTGCTTTGGAAAGGCATAGTACATCACACAATCACTATAACACAAACTCGACTTTTCAATGATGAAGATTTGAATATTTTAAAAAAGAATCCCTAATAATGCGTCTAAAAATTTACCCCTTGCGCAACACGCTGACTTTAGGATTAAAGACACTCGAAAACAGTAAATTATTTGTGATTTCTATGGAAAATTGCCGTCATCTAGGGAGCGAAAGGATTAGGTGGTAACTATAGCCAGGGTGTAAATACGACTAGAGAAATTTTTTTTTAAATCCATAAATGATAATGGCATTAAATATGAGAGTTTTTCTTCCGTAATGCACTAAAAAAGTTTTAAATTTAAATTATCTACAGACAGAAAATTATTATTTCATATTTCGGGCGAGCAAAAGAGCTCGCTAACACATTCGATGTTTAATAGTGCAAGTTTCTGTATGAGTTTAAAATAATTTAAGAATATTTTTCGAACTAATACCCTTTTAAATTTCTCAAACAACTTCGGTTAGTGACGTAACCCAAGCATTTTGAAAGCTGCTTTTGCAGTTGATATACGCGTGCATGTAATTTACATTATTCAATCACGAAAGCTGAATTCAAATCGAATGACGTAAGCAGATTGAAATCCACGACAAGAACAAAATTAAAGATTCACGTACTATCCTCGTTTATTGCGAACCATTAAAGGATTTTCAATATTGCAGTGAACGCATTTTACTCGATCGATGTAGCTTCAAAACTCCTGAAAACTGCATTAGACAGTGTCATTAATTCTTCCTATTTACCTTTTTAGATGATCATCCATGAGCCGTCTTTCCGAGCGAATTTGAAAAATAGTTTCAGCTAAATCTGCACTTTTAGAAGAGAGAGAACCGCTAAGAACAAACACTTCACAGAAAATATTTCGCACATTCCCTCCAAAATCAGAATTCCCCACTCAAAGTTTAAAACTAAACCCTGGACAGAATCGTTCGGAACGCTTGCACGCGTGAAAAAGACAAAGGTTGAGCAATGCAAATTGATACTAAACTTTTCAGAAAACAAATTAGAGGCAAGTCCCAGACATTAAGATCTTTCTCTCTCTCGACATAGCTGCTCTTCTCTCCCTGATCCTCGTGCAAAGGAATTGATTTAAACTAATGGTTTTGGAAGCCGAGTGGTCTGAAGGCGTGGTTTTCTTCTTCATCATTATGAGTTATGAAGAAGGCGTTTGTAAAGGTTAGAGCCGTTTTAATAAGATGGGACAAGACATCCAAAAGCCCACACCCATTCCAAGACAAATAAAGCAAAAATCGGACGCTTTTGCAGTTTTGGAATGGAGGGTTTTGCCGGGAATTTTCACTATCCAGTTTTAGCGCCGGACATTAAATTGGATGAAGAGGTTTTTCAATTGCTTTATTTTACGTATAATTAAAGGATAAGGGATCATTCATGAACTTGATTTGGGGCTCTAAATTTATTGGTCTAGTAATCTTAATTATAAATGTACATTCTGAATGTATTCTACAAGCAAAACAATCTGCTTAAAACGTTTATTAATACAGCCAGGAGGAAAACAAAATGAACTAGGATGTGTGTGTATGTGTCCTGCAATGGCACAGTCGTTTTAAGCTTCATTATCATTAAGACACGGAAAGTGAAGAGGCACCGACACCTTGGTCAGCGCTTGGGAAGGTGAGAACCTCTCTCGCCTGGACTACTGCAGGACCATACACACTATAGGGAGCTGGTGCATGTAAAATCTGTCGTGGCTCCAGTGTTCCTCGTACCGAAACGATACCTCTAGGGGGTGGCAATCCAAGTGATGCATATCTCATCTGCAATTGGTCCGAAATTAGGACACCCCCGAGCTAAGTCGGCCGTTCTCCCACTGATTCTCAATGAAATGGAACACAATTCTTTCCGCCCATTGCCGATCTATATGTAGGATCTGACTCAGATCTGCGGTTGCCAGAGGGAAAAATGTATTTTCTTAACCGGCACAATACATTAGACAAGAATCGCTAACCCATTTTAATTAAAATGATAAGCTGTGTTCAGCAACACATTCTTGACTTAACGTAGTACACAGTGTTTCCACTAAAGTCCGTTGTTACCCCAATAATTTTTGAACGGCAAGAGCTAATAGTCATAAAAGTGAGGTTTGGGTATAGTAGAATTTGCCACGCACAGCGAAAGAAAAGCGCTTACAGCGGTATCTGGAGGCTAAATTTGGATAAGTTTTCTAATCTTGAGAAAGGGTATGAAATGCAGATAAAAAAGTCAATTACGAAGTTGTTCAGCTTTATTAATTTAGTAAAAAAATATACCTTGCGTACACCAGTGTGCATAATAATGTGCACAAAAGTGTGAAAATTGGAAGGCATACGCACATTTTCATGGTCACGTTCTTTAAAACTGCATTTGCCTGATATTAGGTTCATTTATCTTTCATGCTCAAAGTGTTTTCTGTCAGGAAATACACATTTGAACACTGGTTTGCAGTTTCCTCTGCACATTATAGAATATAACTGGTGGCAAGCTGGCGCAATTATAAGTATAATACGCTTTTTTACACCTTGCACATTTTATGCTTCTATTTTTAACATGAATATACTCAAAATGTCTTCTCCCGCTAAATCAATAATGCTGAAAAACTCTTTTATAAACAAAGTTAACATACCAATGTTTGTTTCTGTAAAATATTTTTAAATTCTTCTTTGTTTTAGGAATGTTATGAAATACCTAGTAAACGACCAAAAATACAAACTAGAAATGTATAAAAATGATATTTATTTGTTTTACTATACTTTGCAATGTTCATTTCGTATGCACGAAGCTTTGTGCAAACTGAAATTCGTTTTGTGGTACAATACCTCTACTCTAGATAAAAATATTGTAGATAATATCTATTTACTGCATGATTTGAAACTATATATGCATGAATATTAAATTCCTAAGAGTTCTCTTGAATTTTCACAAAATATGTTATTCCAGGAGGAAAAGACAAAATATTTTGCATTTTTAGAATGACAATGCAGTGCAAAAATTTCATAAACGACGAAAGACAATCCTGTTACGATCAGATTATTTTTTGAATCAAATGTTTTTTCTATAGATAATACTGTACAATTTATAAAACGGATTTTTTTTTCAACTACAACTAATCCACATTTTAACTGATCATAACAACGATTTGAAAGACAATCTAATCAGTAATAGATTTTAGGGTTAATTTAATAATAAAATTAACATCATTTGGGGAAGAAGACTTACAAACTACAAATATCATATTATATTTCATATATATATCGAAGATATCTGTCTTTATCCGTTGAAAAGAGTTTTCTTATTCAGCTGAACTTTGAACAACATAAAAAATATAAGTAAAAATACAATTTTTAAAAGTAGAAGCTTTTTATTGTGGAGCCCTAAAGGGCATGAAATAAACATTTATTCATTCAAATATATGTTATAAATGAATGAAATTTTTAAAACTAAGTAAACTTTTGATAAAAATATAGATAGAATGAAACTTCTCGGGAGCGACCACTCTCCGTTCGAAGAAAAATAAGTCGTTAAGAGAGGTGGTCGCTCAAAAAAGTATGAATATTTTATAGACAAGAATAAAATAATGGTAAAAATTGTTATTTATTATGATATTTATGAAATTATATATTAATGCATGTGTATTTATATACAAATATATTTATAAAATTTCACTTTTATTAAAATATTTAGAAATTTTGGACTGTTTCATTCTTTTCCTCCCTCTACTTTTTTTTTACTTCTGACAAAACATCATTTATCCTGATATTCTTCATGCATTCTGAATTTGACATAATAAAATCTGTTTGCTTTAAAATTTGTGTTTTGGGCTTTCCCGAAACAAAAAGCAACCGCTACCTTCCTTTACTTCCTTTTAACTTACATAACTAACCGAATTTCCTCTATTGTGTGATTCGATCACATCAGTACGTTGCTCCAACGGTTAAATCACTCCTACACGATTTGTACGTGATGTGTACGGGTCCTTGCACCTGCTATCGATTTTCAGTAGATCGACAGGTTTATAATGCATTTTTTGCTTACTTCCGGAACAATGCTAGAAAATTTTCGGACAAGAGCCGGTTCCGGTCTCTTATAGAGGGGTGGTCTCTTCCAGAGGATATTTTATCATTAAGTAGATAAGTTAAAAAATCTGTGCCTCAAAAACTTCGTTAGAGGTGGGGGGTCGCTTAATAGAGGTGGTCGCTCATAGAAGTTTCACGGCATTTCACTTTCGCAAGCAATGGAAAATTTTAAAGGTTCAAAATACTTTAAAAAGCATAAGAGACCTTTGCAATACAGATATTAATGACTAAAGCAACGCCGTACAAGCAAATGCGGCTGAAATGGAATATTGATCTCGAATGCGCTTTTAAAAATATTTTGAGCATTTAAAAATTTTTATCTCTTGCAAAAGTTAAATATATTTATTTTCTCAAAAGTTTATTTCTCAGTTCTGAAACTTACATTCATTGATAGCATACCTCTGCAATAATAATTTTTTCTATATTGTCTTTTAGGGCTTCACAATAAAAATTTCTTACTGTTAAAAATTGTATTTTTACTTAATTTTTATTTCTTGCTTTTTAGCTACAAATAAAACACAAGTTTTATTTGTAACTAAAATTGATATTATTTTATGAAAGTTTCTTATAATCATCTTAAAACTTGACCATCACATCTTGGAATCTCTCCTCCGATGTTAATCTAACCGGGTATGCTTGGTGAAAGCGAGGTATCCTAACGAGATCAAACAAATCATAATCCGTAATTGATGCTTCATCGTTCATAGAATATTGCATTCAAGGTATTGCAGACTCTGAAAATAGTAAAATCATCTTATATGCCTGTAAAACTCTTGCTGATTTCAAGGATAAATAAAATAATTTGGAGAAAATCTTTTAACGCAAAACCCAAATGTAATACTTCTCTTCATCATTCAACGTTTGTAAGTAATCTCAAACAAAATATCAATAAGCCTACATCACTTCAAACACAGTTCAAAACTGGAAACAAATTAAAAAATCCGGATATTATTTTATATAATTGTGGTGAAATATCTCATGTTTCTAGATGTTATCCTCACTTACACCTTGAACTCAAATGTAAAATGTGTTCATGTTTCGGCCATAAATCTTATCAATGTGATAAAAAGCAAGCCCAAAATATTGCAAGAGAAAATAATATTTCCACTGTTAAATTATGTGAACCTAATTGTACGAACAAAACTATTTTTGTACATATCGTGCCTTTTATCTCCTTGGTGGATACAGGTAGTGATGCCACTATTTTTAATAATAGTGCATATAAGACGCTTGGCTCATCTATTCTACAAAGTTCCAGAGCGACAATGACATCATTTGCTAACTCTAAGGTAAAACCTTTGGGACACCTGAGGCTTCAATTGGTATTGATGATCAACATTTTAATGCATAAGCAGGTGTTGTTGATAGTGTCTCTGTGTTAGTAATTGTAATCTTAGGAATACATAATCTGACTCAAGGCGAAGTTCGTATTAGTAAGAATGGTATCTCTATTCATAAATTTGATAATGTACAAAATAATTATGTTGATATTCACAGTAACAGCGTTTCCGTCAATTATAGTTTTAAACTATGGGAGAGATTCAAGTGAAACACAATTCGAACGTTTTCCGTGTCGAACAGGGTAAACTTCGAAATATATCAATGTTTCTTATTCAACTGAAATAAAACAATCGTGTTTTGATCACGTAATAACGCGATAGGTTTGTTCATTGGAAGCATTCTGGCGACTGAACTCTAAACTGGGGACTGAAAAACATTCGATTCGAACTCGATCGCGTGTTTCACTTGAATCTGGCCCTATATATTGGCTCTCACGTCTCTAAGAAACATATGAAAAAAGTACAAAATTTTGTAAAAATTATATACCCATTAAGCAAAATACTGCTAATATCGAACTGAGCATCCAATTTAAAGATGATACCCCTGTCTTTCACCGACCTAGCCGTTTACGGTTTACTGAACGTGACAGTGTTGACCAACAGGTTCAAACATGATTAGCTGATGGTATTGCTGAACCATCTGTATTCGAATATTCCAGTTGTAGTCACAAGAAAGAAGTTACATATAACGTTCAATTTCAATTCCGCGTTGCTCCCTTTAGTCCTTGCTTATCTCCTTCAGTGTTTCAAAAATATGTCAACACTATCATTAAAGACATAATTTTGCAAAAATTTTTTTTTTCTGTACCTTGATGATTTCATAATATTAGATAAAAATGATGATGAAGCTCTTCACCGCTTGAAACAAGTATTCAACACTGATTCCGAATATGCCTTGGAAATTAATTTTAAGAAATGTTCTTTTTCAAATAAAAGTAAAAGAATTCCTAGGCCAGATCATCGATAATGGCAAGTCATACCCTTCAACCTATATATATATATATATATAAGAAGGCTGCTGTAATTAATTTCCCAGAACAAACTTACCACAAGGACTTGCAATCTTTCCTTGGCCTCTCAGGATATTTTCGTAAATCTATTATGAATTTTTCGACAATCTCCCAACCTCTTTCTGATTTATTGAAAAAGAGAACTGAATTTTACTTTGATGACCACAAAAAATAGCTTTTAATGATCTTAAAATAGCACTTTGTTGTCAATTGGTCCTCCACATTTACAACCAAAATAGCGAAACAGAAATTCACACAGATGCCAGCATCCACTGTTATGGCTGTGTCCTCGTGCAAAAATCTGTTGTTGATAACTTTCTTCACCCAGTTTACAACACGAGTAAAAAGACGTCTGATGCGGGAAAAAAAAATACTGCAGCTGTAAGGTAAAAGTGGCAGCCATCATTCATGCCTTAAAAAATTTCGTGTATACCTCTTAGGAAAACACTTTAAAATTGTCACAGAGTGCGATGCTTTTTAAATTACGATGAATAAACGCGAATTAAGCACCCGAATTGCTCATTGGTATCTATTGCTAGAGGTTTTTAATAACAAAATGGAACACCGGTCTGGTGTTCGTTTAGCTCATGTTGATGCCTTAAGTAGATTCCCAGTCATGGTAAATACTCAAGATATTCTTAAAAAATTGAAATCTGCACAGGAAGAAATTTGTGCTATCAAAGAAATATTAAAAATTAACCCTATCAGGACTATTGCACCAGAGCGGATATATTCTATAAGTTTCTTGATAGCATTGAGCTTTTAGTAGTTCCACATTCCATGCAATCAGGTGCAGCACAACAGCACGGACACATACGTCTGCTAAAATCATAGCGCTCATTCTGCACTTTCAAAATTAACTGTTTATCACTGTTTTCACTATGTCATACGCTAAACCGAAAGCGTATTCTGATCAACAGAAAAACCGGAGCAAGCAAGAAGGATTATTAAATCCCATACCTAAAGAAAGTCTCCCACTTCACACATATCATGTAAATCAGCGGTGGCGAACCAATGGTACGCGAAACAATAGTTTGGGCACGCCACCGATCAAAACGGTTTGCTTTTTAATTAAAAATAACACATATTTTAATACGAATTACACATATAACCGTATTTTTTGCTAGTAAATAAAGAGTTTTGATTTGCTAGTATTTAGTTTTATTATTTTCCCAATAATCACTAAGTCAAAATTATTTGACGGCACGTCTATGGCCTCATTAAACATTTCTTTAGAAAAAATTGCACGTTGATCCATAAAGGTTTGCCAACCCTGATGTAGATCGTATAGGACACTTAGAAACTACAAATAAAAATATCAGTATATTTTCGCAATTATCGATTCTTTCGCGAAAATCGTTTGGTTGTACCCACCAAATCCACTGACGCTAATGAAGTTATATCCAAATTGGAGTCTCAAGAATGTATTTTTGGATATCCTTCACGTATAATTTCGGACAAAGGCTCAGCATTTTTCTCAAACATTTTCAGTGACTATTGTTCAAAGGAGAATATTCAACATATTTCTATAACTACAGGACTTCCCAGAACTAACGGTCAGGTAGAATGCGTTAACACTGTCATCATTTTCGTTTTGGAAAAACTTTCCATTGAGAATCCGTCCAAATGGTATTTACACGTTTCAGACGTACAACGAGTTCTCAATTCCCCTTTCCATACAAGTACCCACTCGAACTGATGTTTGGTACGAAGATGCACTTTAATTACGATATAAAAATTCTTGGTTTGATTAACGCAGAGATTCAAGCTGAATTTATCGACTTGCGAAATAATTTGCGCACCGAAGCCAAACAGTGAATTTTCAAAGTGCAGAATGAAAATAGAAAGACATATAATCTCCGTTGCAAGAAACCTACGGAATATCACCTCCACGACTTCGTTGCCATCAAATGCACGTGCTTCGATCCAGGATTCAAGCTAAAAGCAAAATGTATCGGACCCTATAAAGTGACCAAAATAAAGCCCCACAATACTTTTCACGTAGAAAGGCTTTCCTTTAGTGATGGACCAATAAAAACTTCCACTTGTGCCGAATTTATGAAGCCATGGACTGACTCCATAAAGACAGTATTACCTAACATAGACAGTATTTCGGACTCTCTTAATATTCAGACACTCCTGCATTTTATTTTTCTTTTTGTCACTTATTATCTAACTTGTATTTAATCTCATATTTTTATATCTTTCAGGCATTAGCCAAGGCACGTGGTAGTATATTTTTTGTATCATCACCTGAAGTTCGTTATTTTTATATTTTATGAAGTTTTTCTTTTTACTTCCTTGTACGTAGTATAAGGAAGTAATGACTTCCTTGTACGTAGTATAAGGAAGTAATGTGATCCCGAAAAATTTTGGGGGCCAAATTTCGACAAAAAATCCGATTTTGACTACCTCTAAATTTAATTTTAAGAATTTTTTCGATGCATCCCAGCAAACACTGCCGTATCGGGTTAGGGATGGGCCGTCATCGGCAGTACCGTTTCGATGTCGGCATTGGCATAATGGTAATTGGGACGGTGTCGGTTCTGTGCTGGCAAAACGATTTGGCGTAGGCAAATAAAAGTTGATTTCGGGCATGCAACGGTCCGATAGCGGCTAGCCTTTTAGGGTTAACATGTGATTTTGGCGATGTACTGCACCAAACGTCAAAACCGATATCGGTCCAGAAGTGTAATTTCTAAACTGAACGGTATAAAGCCAGCACAAGCAGCACATATATATTGTTATAATAATTCTTTTTAATTTATGATTTCAATACTTACTATTTACAATGTTTTGAGTCCGTTGGATTCAAGTGCCTCCTTCACATGCGAAAAAAAGGAGGGAAAGGGGGCAATCATTCTATCTGGTTAATTTACCTGAGGTCCTGTCCAGCGTTCTGGTCTACCGCGCATCTGTCAATCTACAGTTTAGATGTTGGTGATTTTCTCCAGATGTATTGTGAATATGCGTTAGATAAGTTAACCAGTTTTTTATGACTTAGTATTGAAGGGGTTTCTAAGCGCCCACCCCCACCCCTCAATTGGGGCAGTTTCTGTCTAGTTATTCACAACTCTGAAATAATTATATGACTATAAATTTCATTTTATATAAAGTGATAGTTGTTAAGTACTTCCAATTTAAAAATAATAATAAAATTAATTAATTAATTAATTAAAAATAAAATACATATAATGCAGAACATTAAACGCTGCATTTTAAAAGTTCACAAAAGGAGCCCACCATGGCCGAGTGGATAAGACACCGAATATGGTTGAAGTCATTGGCGGATCCAGAGCCCTCCCCCCCCAGACGAATGAAGTTTACACTATAGAGCATTGACTTGTTTTGTAAATTCAAGTCATTCTATAAGAAAATGTAACAAAAATTGTCTTGTGCACCCTCCAGAATTTTTTTTTCTGGATCCGCCGCTGGTTCAAGTGTGAAGGTCCAGGGTTCAGGTCTACCGAGCATCTGTCAATTTACAGTTTGGATGTTGAGTGATTTTCTCCAGATGTAATGTGAATATGAGTTATATAAATTAACCAGATTTTTGAACATAGAATTGAGGACAAATCACCGTTGTATCCCCAATTTTTGTTCCAGAAAATTGGGGATATTTTATAAATTTTATATAAATTCTAAACATTATCTAATATTTATAAATGAAGGAAATATGGTTGATTTTTATAAAATTAGGGAACAAATAATTATTATAATTACTGTTCAACCCCAATTTTATTGCTTATTAATTGTTTTATATATTGGAACAAACGCTAGAAGCCTTCTTCCGCTCAGGGCACCGACGCCCTAAGGCTTAACTCCTGTGTTTTTGCCTTACAAAAAACACAAAACAACAAAACTTTCTGAAATTAAATTGGATTAAAATAGTAGAATCATTAGTATTTCCATAAAAATAAAAAATATCAGTATAATTTATAGTCAAGGAATTTTTTTTATAATACATTAGCTGCTGTTGTTAAAAAAAAATAATAATAAAATTAAATAAATAAATAAAAGTTTTAATTCACTATACTGATTAATTATAAATTGAAAAAAATAATAATAGTTTCATGTTAAAATTATCACTATGAATAATTAATTTAATAGCATTTATTTGAACAACTTGTTTGTCATGTTTCTGTTCAAATAAAATAATAGTAAAAATTACGCCAAAATCATGTTTTGCTACAGCATTGTAAAATGCTGTTACAAATTAAATAAAATTTAATGCTCTTATCTCCTTAAAAATGAATAAAAATAACCATTTTTTGCTGATTATAGTACTTTATCTTTCTAAAAATTAATTGATTAATTCATTGCAGATATTGAAGTATAAACTATTTTGCAGTAGAATAACACTAATTTGTTGTGTTTTTTTCCACGCGATCTAATTTAAAGTGAATAATTTAAAAGCTAAAATCCCTCGGACTTTCTTTTCCAACTACACCGTGCCCGCGTACACATAACATAGTGGGGGGGGGGGGGGTGAGGGGGGACGAGTGCATTCCTAAGAGCTTTCCACCCCTTGTAGGAACCACAGTATTACGCAGGAAGACGAAATGGACCTTTCCCTATTATTTGGGTCCCATGGTCAATCGAAGAGCGGAAGTTGGTGGTTTTTTTTTTTTTTTTTCGTTTGCTTGTACATTCCATTCCAAGGCTGTAACAGAAATCATCTCGCAACGTAAACTTTTCAGTAACGTAGATTTTGATTTTTTTAGAGCAATGAAGATGGGAGATTGCTGCATATTTCTCTGGATAAATTGCGATTTTTTTTTCCTAGACTAAATGGCACTGACTGCAGCTAGACAAAAATTTTAAAATAGTCTGAATGTGATTAGTGCTTTTTAGTTTTAAATAGGCTAAGTTCTTACGTCAGTTAGATCGGACTTTGCTGTAGTTTTCTCTGGATAAACTGTGATTTTTTTCTAAAGACTAACTGGTATTAACCTCAACTAGACAAAAATTTTAAAGTTGTCTAAATGGGGTTAGTGCTTTTTGGTTTTCATTTTGCTAAGTTCTCACGACAGTTAAAAAGGGGTAAGTTGATTTTTAAGTATATATTAAGAATTTGTATTTTTTCTTAGCTAGATTTTTTTATGTTATCTCAGGGACTACTAAAATAAGATGTAGTTAAAAACTGCTAATTATTTCTAAATAATGCGAAAATGAAATTTATAATTCAAATAAGCAAACTTGGAAACTATTAATAAACAAGCAGGACGGTATTTTTAATAAATAACTTACATACTGCATTGAAAAATGTGTCTATTTACTTACGTACTTAATTTCATATTACTCAAAACAACAGGAAAAAAATAAGTATATTCTGTTATAGAAAGTTCCTTTCTTCTACTAAAGGATAATCCTATGAAAATTCAGTAATATATAAAATATTTAATACTTAAAGTCAGTATCTTCTAATAATAAACATGGTTTTATTAATACTTATTAGTTTCATATATAGTTTAGCACTAATCAACCTATTAAAAATAATTATTATTATTATATAAATTACTTTACATCACTGGGGCTAATTTTGAAATATACAAAATACTTAGTTATTAAGTATAAACAAAATAATTTGTTTGTATATGAAAATGTTTAATTATTTTGAAGAGAAAACGTTTTTATGGAATTAACCGTTTATTTGTAGAATCAGCCAATATTTTAATTTCTTTTAACGTATGTTGTTTACATTCTTCTTTAAAATAATATATAAAATCAAAAGTCAACTTTATTTTGTATTATGACATAACTTAACAAAATAATAAATTAAAACATTTTTTAAAAAAGCATGTTGTATAACTTTAATATATTTTTTCTCTCTTTTTTTAGCATTGCATGAATGTTTATTTATAATCTTTGGTTCTAGAAAATTATAAATTTTCTTGGCTTCTAAAAAATTTTTGGAAGAGAAAAAGGAACATTGTCTAGTTGAGCCTAATATGTTGTTTAAAAAATGTATATGGTCTGATAAACATATAGTAACACGTTTAAAAAAAGTAAACCATTGGTTGATGCATAAAAAATAATACGGTTAATTTTAAAAAGAGCTTTCCTTCTTAAATTCATTAAATATTTTCTTAAAAACAAAATAATTTGCTAATTAGGTATTTTTAATAAATTTAGTCCTAGTGGTGTAAAGTCATTTATATAATAATAATTATTATTTCTTTAATTTGTTGATTAATACTACTTTAGAGAACTAACTACGGAGCTAATTAGGGTATTTTGGGAATCAATAAGGTGCTGGCCGGTTTTCGATATTTTGCCGTTGCCGATACCACACCAAAAACGTAATGGTTTTGGTTCAAAAGTGGCACAGGGCTGGGCCGACGCCGTTATCGTTTATGCCGACACCGAACCAGAACCACCCCATCCTTTCGGCCCGACACACGCCCAGGCGGACGCAATTTTGTCGTTTTCGGTACCGCGTGAGCGATGTCGCCCCGGCACATTCTGCGCCGGCATGCCAGTGTCGGCCCAAAACTTATCCGATAGGGCTGTGTTTGCTGGGATCTCATCGTAGGCTAGCATGCACGATCATATTAACGCGTCTGCAACTCATTTTGACCAGCGGCGAGTTTATTGTGGTCAGTTTTTCCATGCCGTCTGTACGTACGTACGTACGTACGTATGTATGTAACTCGCATATCTCAAAAACTATGGGTCGTAGAATGTTGAGATTTGATATTTAGGATTGTTCTATGATCTAGTTGTGCACCTCCCCTTTTGGTCGCAATCGAATGAATAGTTTATGTACAGGACCGCACAAAAGATTCGAAATACATTACGCTCTATGGGCCGAAATTCATTAAACTCGCATATCTCAAAAACTATTAGGCGTAGAATGTCGAAACTTCACATTTTGGATAGTTGTAACATCTAGTTGTGCACCTCCCCTTTTGGTTCCATTCGATTGGATAGTTTATCTACAGCACCGCCCAAAACATTCGAAATACATTACGCTCAATGGGCCGAAATTCATTAAACTCGCATATCTCAAAAACTATGAGGCGTAGAATGTTGAAACTTTATATTTAGGATTGTTGTAACATCTAGTTGTGCACCTCCCCTTTCGGTTCCATTCGACTGGATAGTTTATCTACAGAACCGCCTAAAAGATTCGAAATACATTACGCTCTATGGGCCGAAATTCATCAAAGCGTTTTTTAGAGGTATTGGGCTATTTCAAACGACTCAGAAGTGATATATGCTGTAAAGAGTTAGAAAATGAATTTCTCCATTAAAAAAAGTGTCTTTATCATTTACAGTTCTGCTACAGGAACACTCAAAAGATTTCCAATACATTACGGTCAATGGCAATTTTAGGAGATTCATCCATTTCAAGCACAATACCATCCTACCACATAAGTTAGGTAATGGTCCGACCACGGTCACGTGCCTCCCTCAAGAACTATGCCAAAAGTCGCCAAGCTTGGCGACTTTTTTGTGTACGTGTGTGCATATTTAACTCTCAAATCTCAAAAACTATTATGAAATTTCATACATAGGATTGTTGTAACATCTAGTTGTGCATCTCGATTTTTGGTTAAAATCTACTGGAGAGTTTATTTACAGGACCACCGAAAAGAATTTCAGTACTTTAATGTCTATGGACATCTTCAATATAATACAATTGTAGACAGTCATTGTTTGGTACATGCCCAAAATCTCGCCGTCTGTCCTCGACCTTGGCGAGTTTTGCCGAAATGTCGCCAAATTTGGCGATAGTCAGTCATTTGGTCCATGCCCAAAGTATCGTCATTTGTCATCGTTCTTGGCGAGTTTTGGCGAAATATCGCCAAATTTGGCGATAATCTGTCATTGTTGGTCCATGCTTAATATCTCGCCAAATGTCGTCGACATTGACGAGTTTCGCCGAAATATCGCCAAATTTGGCGCCAAAAATTATTTCGTATTTTGTATAACTCTAAAACTTTAACCCGTAGAATTTTGAACTTTTGTATTTAGAACTATATTATAACATCTAACGGTTTTCAATATCTTTTTTGACAGCAATCGACTGGGAATTTATTTACAGGGTGAGCCAAATGACTTTAAATACATTAAGGTGTAGGGATGCATTCAATTCATTGAAAGTCTGTGGTCAATGACTACTTTGGCTATACCCAAAATCTCGCAAACTATTTCAAGTTTGTCGGCTTTTGGTGAAATATCGCCAAATAAAGTGTCAGAAAGAAATCTTTCAAATTGAACTCAGCTTGGCGATATCGAAATGTTTCGCTAGAAATCGCTATAACTTTCTATTATTGATATTTTATATCTTTCAAAGAAATAAGTTTAGAGGAAGTGCGTAAAAAACATTTTTGATTTAATAGACGTGCAAGGAAGTCATGTGTTGGACACATCAGCTTTTTTATATATGTGTTTTAATTATGCCTCCATTTTAGGACAGATGAATTGGTTGGAAGGCCGATTGCGGGATTAATATCCTACGCGGACAACGACCGCAGAGCCCAATGTGGGTGCATGCGCACTTACTACTGCTCTCTGAGCACGGCGCAGAATAGTGCAGACGCACCCGGCATTAAGACGAAGAACGAAGACTTTGCTCTTAGCTGAATGTTATTATTTTAAAAAGCGTTGTACATAATCTGTAACATATTACTAAAATAAAACAGATTAATCAAGAACACACCATGTCATTCTAGCATCTCCCACAGTATATACATACATATTATAGACCATCCTCGTACAAACGGTATTCATGTGCATAGAAATTACATTTTTTTACAGTGCTGCAAAAAAGAACTCTTTTGCATTATGGCCAATGGACGGAAATTTTTGAAAGTCCGTTAGTGTCTAAACGTTGGATTCGATTGAGATCAAATTAGGTATGTATATTATAGGTCAGGGTCACATGACGTACATAGATTTTGATTTGTGTTGAGCTGATAGATTATTCGCAGGGTTACAGTAATTCTTATACATTAAGGTCTATGGAGACAAATCATTTAAAGTGTGCTAGTGTCTAAATGGTGCATTCCAATAAATTCAAAGTGGATATGTATATTAAAGCTCACCGTCAAACAGTCTATATACGTTTTGTTGTGTGCAGGGTTAAGGCTTTTTGTTCAGGGCTACAAAAAGAGTTTTTTATGATTACGGCCTAAAAACGCAAATTCTTGAAAGTGAGCTAGTGTCTATATGTGCATTCAATTGAGTTCAAATTAGGTACGCATGCTACAGGTCACTGCCTTAAATATTGTATAGATTTTGGTGTATGGGAGGGCTTACACTGTTTTACAAATCTACAAAAATGTATTCTTATACCCTGAGGACAATGCATTCAAATTATTTGAAGTGCACTGCCGTCTGAACACTACATTCGATTGATCTGAATCAAATTTATTTAAACGCTTGGTAAAGATCAAGTGGTCAGAAAGTTGAGTGGAGTCACTCCACAATTTTTCTTTTCCTAAACTGAACATTTGAACTCAAAATGAATATTTCAACAGAATTCTAATGTTCGATTAGATTATTTTTTAACTATAATGATTTAAGATTATGAAAATAAACATTCAAAAAACTGGTGTTAAAAGATAAAATAAATACAAACTTCGTGAAAATAACAAACATAAAAGGTTACTTCAAGGCGTAACGATGAGTAACGCTGAGTGATTTTTTTTTTTTTTTTCAGTTCCCTCTGCTCTGTTTGACGGAAGGGTTTGTCTGACGAAGACCGAACGAATTTTCGGTCGAAACGTTCGTTACGCCTTGAAGTAACCTTTTATGTGCGTTTTTTTCCACAAAGTTTTTATTTATTTTATAATGATTTAATTTTCTAATCCTAGGCATCTTATTTCGTCATGTTACTATTATGAGTATAAAATAAGGTTGCATAAGTTTGATGCTCTTTAGTCAGATCTTTTTACGACGATTCAACAAAAATTATCATGTGGTTTCAGGTAAACAGCATTCTACTGCCAATAAATGATTGCAAGACGTCTGCATCAACATACGTAGTTTAATTTCAAAGATAACCTAGCTGTTAAATATTCAATCCTAGAAGAATCTTCTGATAAATTAAACAGCAGAGGAGCATCATAAGTCGAAATTTTCTCTAAACAAACAGGAAGTTGTGTATACTATTTTCAGAAAAATTAAACAAAAGTATGGTCTAATTAGGAATTTGTCGCTAAAAGTCCAGTTCTCCTACAATGTAAAGGCACATACGAATGATAAATCAACTGAGAAAACAATTACGTTGAGCTTCATTAACGTAATTGTTGACCAAGTAACAAGCAACTAATGGCATATTTGGTCATCTGACTTTGGGCGTCGATGCCACTATTAAAGGGCTGCTTAGGTGAAAAATGGTGGAATCTGTCAAATGAAGCCGGTAATAAAGATAGATGTATACACGAGTTCAAATAAAGCATTTCTCATTCAACTATTAATGCTCAACATGTTACAGTTAGTAAAGGTTTCCAGTCAAAATTTATAGAAAATATTCACTGATTTGGATATCTAAAACATTAAAGAAATTGTTTACTGAAAGAAATAATCCTATTCTATAATTGTTTACTGAAAGAAATAATCCTACTGAAAGAAATAATCCTATTCCTTATTTCAAATAATAAATTCTATAATTCAGTTCATGAGAAACACAATTTAATATAAAGAATTAAAAAAATTAAATACTATCGAACAATTTCGCCAGACATTTATAATAAAATTTCTGCCAATCAAATTTTACAGTAACCCCCACCCCCCTTCGTATCTGGGCCCCTCACATGGGAAATTTATTGTTACGCCAGTGTTATTAAGCCAAATGCTGTCAATTCTGTCGACGTCAAAAGACATGTTGCTTTCAATCGTTTCCTGTAATATTTTTGCGGAACTAGTTGCCTCAGTCAAAAATCGCTGATCTGACTCCTGGCCAGCTCAGTCCACTTTCAGCACTTTCCAATAAAATTGAGAAGCCTCGTTCGTCAGTCCGTGTTCTAACTGCAACTGCATCTAAATACGCATCGACTGATACGAAATTTATATAGTTTATTATTACTGTGCATTGTACTACATAATCTGGTTCGAAGGGTCTTGTCCGATGCTTCCGAAAAAAGGCTCTAGTCAGGCGCAGAAATCCGGTACCGAGTAGTTGAAAAAAATAAGAACTTACATACTTGTTTTATTTGAAATATTCATTAGCGTGGTGTAGCATGTATGTATGTGGTGTTATGGCCAATTATCTGCGCGAGAGATCTAGGCCGAGTGGGGGGATTGCACTCTGTGGGGGAATTTCTAAAGGATCTTAACTCGTATTTGCGAAGTTTCGGGGAAATCCATTTAAAATTCCGGATGGTTAGGTCAACGGACCGGACCTGGTTTTGAATAAGACACCTTCCGTCTCCCAGATGAAAGCGCAAACGCGTTCAGCTACTGGTCGGGCTTGCGTGTGGTGTAACATGTACACAATAAGATATAGTTCTTAAGTTTAAAGTGCTCTACTAATTTATTCTTATAACTATTTCAGCGAAATATTTCCGAACACCACATAAATGTTGATTAAATAATTTCTCCATTTTCAAGTGAGTAATAAGGGATGATATTTGAATTTATTATGGTTATTTTAAAGTTTGAATTGCGTTTTCTTTTCAAGCACATCGTACTCGTTTATGACGCAAGTATACTTAAAAATTTACGAGTATATTAAAGCACTCATTTTTAAGTAAATTCATTTTTTGACAGTGTTTCAAATTCCACACAGGCACCTTTTCAGTCTCTTTATTAATATACAGATTTTTAGAGTCACATATGAGTTCCCGTATGGTAAGACCACCATGTACAAATGATGCCACTAAGGGTGTCAATCCAGGTGCTACGTATATCATTTGGATTTGGTTCAAATTCAGACCACTTACAGTGGCGGCTCCTCCACTTGAGCATATGAGCACGTGAATCCCCAAAGAAAAAATTAAAAAAATAAAATTTAGTAACAAATTAAATATTAAAAAATATTAATTGCACTTCTAGATTGTGTGAATTTAAAACGCAAGTTTTACACCCCCCCTACTATTATTAAATACTATTATAGCTAACGCACTGTTTTGCAGGCTACAACAGTACAGTATTTCTACGTATGAGTGGAAATAATTCCCTTCTGAACCGGTCTCTGAGAACCTAAGCAAAAGCCCGGCAAAAGTAGGGCGCTGCTGATATCGTTCCGCTCGCACATTTTTGTGTGCACACAGGGCCATGTTAATTGGGGTATCTCTTCCGGATTCTCCCTTGCTTTGTTATGCTCGGTTAGTTATGTTTTTGTAGGTTAATTTTCTTATTATTTTCTTTAAAATAATAAGAAACAAATAATTTATCCTTTTTCACTACAATATTTCTTATAAACTAGTGTAAATAATTAAGATGAGTGTAAAATAAGTATTCCGGAGCTAAAGCAATGGCATTTTTCAATATTGTCCTTTGAAAAATAATTGAAATAAAATTTAATCAAGACAACACCTTTGCTGAAACTTATCTTGGTGACGAAATGTAAGACCAAATATTATTTGTGTTCTTTCAGTTGCATGCACTGTAACATGCCTTTTCCTTTTACTGTTGGAAACGCAAATTTCAACGTGTAAACTGCTTCGTATCTGTATAATTTTCGAAATTTATTTTGTGAGCCTCCATTTAAATAACCCACGAGCCGCCACTGACCATTTACTTATATGGGCAGCGTTGGCCAGCCCCCATAATAAAATGACCAACATTTCTTGCCCTCGTATTAGTATGGTCTATACTATTTGGCAGTTGACCAAGCCTATGGAAAAAAATAAAAGAAAAAACAATGTTTCGCGTATAATATTATTTTATTCAAATGATAAGCAGAAAAATTATTTTGAGAAGTAAATTTAGTGTTTCAATTTCAAATTCTTTTTATTGCTTTTTTACTGTTATGTACAGATAAGCAATGTACAAGTAAACAATGCTTAAACATCGAATCACTTCGGGAGTAATTAAAAACCGCATAACTTCACGTTAAAGTTGTAATGAGAAAAACTTGCTTCTGAACGACTCAAATAAATTTCCAAACTTATCAAAATTCAAATGAGTATTCTTCAAAAAAAAAACTACCAAGTTTTGTAATCAAAAACACAAGGTACGGAAACTCAGAAACATTTTGAAATCTTTTGAAAGGGTTAGCAAACTTTAAGTCAGTGATTTTTATTGATGATGTTTCGTGGTGTTAACTATGTGTATGAGTTATTTCTGTGTTTGAGCTTGGAAAACGAATCATTCTTTCAGCTCGATACGTAACAGATGATCGTGTCAGAGATGTATGACTGGCAGATTCCATGACTTATACATTACGCCAATCGGTTTATAGAAACAGGGAATTCCATGTGAATTTTTAAACAGTCGCAGTTCTATCTTTAAAATGAATGTAAGAATTTTTAAAGGGATTAAACTTCAATATTGTTACGAATTTGAAGGGTATTCTGATTTTCTAAGGTTTATTTAAATTAAACTCACTTTTCTGTGAGTTAATCGTAAAAGCAGTTGCAGATTTTCTACACAAACAGGTTAATTACATTGCGATTTATGGATATTTGAATTTTCATTGAGTAGCATCAATGGCGCAGGAACTTTGTAAAAGTAGGGGGAGCTGGGCGCACATATTGTGGGGTTAAAAATTGGTTAACAAACAGTGCATTTTTGATGGCATTATGGACCAATTTTAATAGACAAATGGCAGTTTCTAAAAAATTCGGAACATGACTCAAGAAATTATTTAAGAAAAAAATCAAGTTTTGATTCGAATTTCATTACAAAAGCACATCAAAAGATCATCAACTCTTTAAAAATATTTTTATGAAGCAGATAAACTTGATACATAACTTTCGCCTCACCTTGGCTGACTGGATAAGACACTCATGGTAGACGAGGGCTGAAATGTGAAGATCTGTTGATCTAATGGTCTAGAGTTTTGGTCTGTTTTCTCCCGATGCAATGTGAATGCGCAGTAGAACCGCCTAGAAAGTATTCCGGCCAAGGGACACCCCATCTTAGGCAGATCACCCTTGCGTAGTGTTGCCATAAACAACACATTTAATATATAACTAGTTAGTATTTCCCCTGGAGAACTGGAGCATCGAATAGTCCTAAAAACATCTTCCGTTCTCCACATATTTCGCAAGTGTCTCGAATACGTACGAAGAACTCCGCTTTCACAGGCATGGGTTATTCCATCAGCAATGATGCCAAAAAGAAATTGCATTCTTCATTTTTTCTTACAGTGCACACTGCATTGAGTGTGCCAACATTTCCAAAATTACATTCTGAATGTCCGGATTGATCTTGTGGCGGCACGAGATCACATCCGCACACACACCAATGAAGGGACAGCGTGCGGCGGGAGCTGGGTTTGAACCCAGGGACTTACGGTTGGTAGAATGAGGCGCAATCTGGCTCGGCCAAAAGGTACCCATTCGACCGGCCTTCAATGACAACTTCCGGACAAATTGTTCCTAACTTTTCAAGACAGAAGTACAAATTTATATCATTATTAATGTAATGCCCATGTGGAAAATGTGTACGAAAGAGATCCTTGGTGAAAAAGAAAAATAAAAAGAAACTGAAAAGACTTATCTCTGTAGAAAATCCTCTACCTTAAAAAACTTTAGCGAACAAACTACAGGTACCGCAATCAACAATTTATCTTCACACAAAGAAAATTGGCTATAAAAAAGTGAAGAAACCAGTCTGTCATCAAATGTCTGCAAAGAATGTAGGAAAACGAAGAAAACTTTCTTGGCCTCTGTATTTAATGTTACGTAAAGGTAGATACAAAAAATGGATAACTTTGACTGAAGCATTATTTCATCTGCCATCCACAACTGGCAAAACGAAGATACACTATATTTCACGCGAACAGCGTCGCAAAGACGCAGCTGTTTTGCAAAAGGCAAGTTGCCCGTTAAATGTTATGGTATGGATGGGAATGACCTCTCAAGTTTTAACAAAACCATTTTTTTGTAGAACCAAAGGCTAAAATTGATGCTAAATTTTACCAGGTAAAGTTTTGAAGCATATGGTCAAATACAGTAAACTTCTCTTCCTCGAAGGAAACTTGGTTTTTCACGAAGATTCTGAACTAAGTCAAACTGTAAAATCAACTATAAAACGACTCAAAGAGAAAAAAAATTAATTTTCTTCCTCCTGAGAAATGAGTACCGTCACCCCTGACTGTGCTCCTTGCGATGATTTTTATGGGCATACTTAAAAAAACAATTAAATAGACGTGAAGTAAGGTTACTTCAAGGGCTTAAAAAAACAATCAAAGAGGAAGTTGAAAAAATACCTCCAAAAATGGTCAAATAAGCTCTTTCGGCTTGACCTAAACGTTTACTTAAAGTGTTTGCGCAAAGTGTGTTAAAGGAAACCACATTGAAAATTTCTTGTAATTAACTTAATTCAATAAAAATTTATGATGGATTGAAATTGGTCACATTATTTTTAATAAAGTTGTAAAAAAAAATACTGAAGGCACAACCAAGTGTGCTCACTATCCTTTCTGTGTCTATTTGCTGTTTATTGTGTGAATTTCCTAGAAAAACTAGATTACATTTTTGAAAACATGTTTGAGGTAAATAATATATTATAAACAGATGTGGTGCGAGAATTTCTGAACGGGGAGCTAAGCCTGTCAGAAATATTCCAGGGAGAGCCACTGCTCCCCCAGAACCCCCAGCTCCTACGCCCCTGAGTGGCATAGTTAGCTTTTGCAAATATATCTGATTAGTCAAACTGGAGTCAGCTTTAGGCTTGATAGGCTTTTGGTTCAAGACTGGCAATATTTCGCGAAAGCCACCAATGTTGGGGAGCATTTAGCACGATTTCGTGCATAACACCAGGGGGGGATATCGGGATATATCCCCCCGAAATTTTTGGATTTGTGATGAAATTCCGTCTATTTATGCACATATAAGTACATATCCCCCCCCCCGAAAAATTTTCCAGGTGCATATCCCCCCCGAAAAATTTTCCTGGCTACGCGCCTACATAACACCATTAGAGTTAACTTTTATGTACAACAGAATGTACATAATTTGATTATTACATAATTAAATTACATGAAACACCCACAATTCCTTAGAAATGAGCACAATATTCCAAAAAAGTTCATGTTATCTATGAAGGGAATAAATTGTAAATCAGCTTGCGAGAGTAGCTGCGAATTGCCAGTCGAAGTAAAAACGGTTTCGTCTGTTATAGGCGTACTGGATATCCACTTCCTCCATCGGTAATTGACGGCAGTGTCAAGAGGAGTGGAATGGAAGAGCATCAAGCACTACTACTCTTTCACATTTGAAAATATACTGGCAAGCTGGAATTTGATGGCCTAGTAGCTAGTGTAATTGACATTTAATAAATAAAAAATGCATACACTTTTAAGTATTAGACCGTGTTATATTATATAGAGTGAAGCAGTTAATGATTGTACGCTTTATACTCCACTGATTGTACGTTTTATAGAGGGGTTTTGCTGTTGGATATTTTTAGTTTATTTTGAATCTCTTCTAATCGACTATTTATTTTATAAGTGAAATAGCGTTTGTTTTCCTTTTACTTTAGTCATGAATATAATTCGACGAAATAGTATAACAATTATATTTTAGTAAATATTTAGAAGCTAATAGTACATTTAGAAAAAAATTAGAAATATTCAAAACTTCAGACAGTTTGACGAGGAATACACAATTCTCAATTTTTGCTTCAAAATTCAAGCAAAATTTAGCTTGCTTTAATTAATTGACTCAATTCATGAAAAACCTTTCATAAAAGTTTATAAATATAAAAAATGAATTTGGTATAGTCTATATACCAAATTTGGTTACAATACGTTTACCCGTTTCAACTGTAGAACCCTGTTTATAGGGGAAGTTTATTTCCTTGATGGAGGGGACTTCTTTACAAATGAATAATTATTGTACTCCTTTTTACTAGGTTTTACGTAAATGTTCATCCATTTATCTACGAGAAATGAAAAAGGAAAATCTCACTGAATACAAAGAAACATGATTTATAATACAGTTTTAGAATGATCCACATTACATTTGCATTTTTTCTACAATGCGTTTAGAATAAAATTGTGATGAAGTAAATGTGGTAACGCATGGATTAAATCCAAATGTCCAACTTCCCTTTTTCGATATGCGAAAATGCACTGCGTATAAGATCTAGTGTTCTTGTTAGTAGCTTTTAATAAGACTGAAGAATAATTGAAGCAATATAATAGACCCGAGATGAATAGACTAAAAATTAATAACTGCCACGCCATTATTACAGTAATTGGGCGACAAATGACCGTCAATTAATGAAGCGCATCGAAATAGGGCATGGGATGCAGTAATTAAAGGATATTGGAATGAGGAATTGCCGAAACTGCCAAAAAGATTTCTGAGTTAGGTCACTTCACAAGATTCATTCAGATGATTTCTATTTACGAGGTAAATAGATAATGTAAATGAATTGAAGCTAGGTCCTATGCTTTGAGGATAGGGGGATGTTCTTATCTTTTATTTAAACATGAGGCAGATGATTTTGTCAGAGGTATGCGGAAGTTATAGTTTAATGCGCTAATGAGGTGATGCAAAATTTCGAAAATTATTAATGATCTCTTTAAGTAGATAACTATTCATTTTAAAGTTACATATTTTAATAATATGTTGAAATCAAACATTCTTACAAATATTTTTGAAAATTGTAAGGGTAAATACGCATTAAATTTTTTACGCATAAAATTTTAGTTTTTTTTAAATAAAAAAAGTAATAAATTTTGAAGTCGACCGAACAAATTGGATAACACAACTTAAATTTTTAATATTTTGATTTACAGTGTATTTTACACATGGGAATGTTTTTAAATTGCCTGTCTACTTTATTATCCAAGTATCACAATTATATAATTTACTGAATATTTGCTTGAAATATACATATATCTACAAAAATATAATTTTTGATTACATCTGCATTCTCCGAGAATTCCTCCTTGTAATAATATTCTTTTAATTTCAAAATGAGAATTTTTTTCTTCCCTTTTAATCATAATTTCCAGAAACACTGCATGAAAAATGACGTTATTTGCTGAACTCTAGAGAGTGATCATATGCTTCTATCAATAAGAATTATTTTGTTACCATTTGACAATCATTTATAATATATTTACTTGACTTTTCTTAAACTGTAGATAGAATACTATAAGTAAGTGAATCAGAATCTAACCGTAGCAATCTGCTTACATTTTATTGTAATTTAATATCGACTCTAGCTGCATACATATTTGCGTACAACTATTGAAGATACAAATAAGCAGCTTTCAGCCAGTAAGCAATACCTACAGTTAAGTCACATATTGTGATCTGTTGCGTGCACTGATGATATTATTAATAATCTAAATCTTCAATAGTATGCTCGCTGGCAGTTACCAAGCGAGTTTTGAACTATCATAGTGCATTAGTTGTTTCAAAATTACTCGGCTTTCGACATTTACAATGTCTTGCCTGAGCTATATATCAAAACGTAATAACAGCAATCTGCTATCTCAGCTCCACCCCCCCCCCCAAATTTATCGACAAAATCTAACTTTATTTTATACAGAGGCAAGGACTTTAAAATTCTTCAATATTTATTATCCATGAAAAGCTGTTATAAAAATTTGATATCATAAGTTGTTTAAAAAATTTGATTAATAGTAGAGGCATAAGAAGAAATACCGGAATATTTGTCTCTCTTTTCAAAACGTTGGCTGAAACAAATTTGCTTTGCCACTGCTGCTTTGGTAGAACGATAAAAAAACTTCGCGGATTCTCTCTGAAATGCAAGCTTGCACATTGATGTCTGTGAAATGCAAGCTTTGCACAGTAATGTGACTGAGTACCACTGTGGCTAAAGATTTTGGTGCTCCCATTTTTCTTCAATACTTCTTTCATTGAGAATGCCTCCAACGTTGGAAGACTAGTAACTGAAATTAGATCTCTTGTTTGTAGCTTGTTTTGCAGCGATACTAGAAAGTTAACTCAATCCGTCAAGAAATCCTACGATGCATTGAAACGGAACCTTTTGAAGTACATTGACTGGACATAATAAACTCATCAACCATTAGTATTTCAAATAGTATTTCTTAAGTAATATCTCCACTGTATAAACGCTGAGTGTACTGTCTGGCAACAGGCTCTAAAAATACTGTATCGCAAATTATGGATCTTTTAAGTTTTAAGAAATACATCTTTTTAATACATTTACATTGCAAAACGCTAAGTAAAAACAATAAGTTTAGTTTTTATTTAGTATTAGAGCCTATCTGGCAACTGGTTCTAAAAATACTGTATCGCAAATTATGGATATTTTAAGTTTTAAGAAATACATCTTTTTTTATACAGTTACATTGCAAAACGCTAAGTAAAAACAATAAGTTTACTTTTTATTTAGTTTTTCACGAAAAATGATAACGCTGAATGCAGTTCTTATATTATTATTATTATTTTAATTCTACTTTATTAATATTTTTTCATATTTCAAAAAATACTTTTATGTGTGCCAGAAACATTGTACAGAATTGAAGTTGAAAATATGGGGTTACGAATAACTAGTTTTTCCGTGCTGAAGACATTAAAATGCAGTTAATCCAGCTTCAGCCTTATCTTATCAACTCCCAACTGCTCTGATGGATTTTACCAGCAGTAATGATCCCCAATCCCCCCTCTCCCATTTTCAACCCCCAAAAATCTCGTAAAAGGTTAATTTTAACCACCCCTACAATTTAATTAAGATACTCATTTGTCAGCTGATTAAAAAAGAGAACCCTCGTTTTGAAAGTTCGTTTCTAGCTGAAAAAATATTGCAAATTAAACAGCAGATTTCGAACATTTGTAGAAGAGAAGTGGAAAAGGTATTGATATATGCTTATATTTGGTCAAAATTTAAATAAAGAAGCAGGTATAAAGTTCATTCACAAAATTAAAAACCCTTTGGATACTAAAAAGGATTATTAATATTTTTCTACTTGTAATTTTTTCCTGAAAAATCTACACACCTTAATCTACTTTTCTACGTATTCATTATGTCATATATTGGTGCTAATTGCAATATAACTGTTTAGTGAATTTGGCCTATTGCAACCTGACTTAGTCCTAGGGGTAACAAGAACACACAAGAAAAAATTCTGTTAGAAGATAAAATTAATTAAAAAAGAATGTAAGATAACACACTTAAAAAGATATCAAAACTTACCACCCAAAATGATTGTTTCGCTAAGTATCTTTTTGTGCGTGTTATTCTACGCAGTTTTTAATTAAATAATTTGAAAGTGAATTTGAAAATTGAAGCTGCTGATGAGATCACGTTAATTTGAACTCCTCAGAATTTCAGCTTTCAAACTGCTGGAACCAGCAACATCTTTCAAATTGTTGTTCTGCAATAAATTTCTTGAAATGGGAAAGCAAATGTTAGTCAGATGAAGCTATTGCTCCCGTAACGATGACACTACTTGATTAGCTTTCTTGGGAGCAATTACGTTATCCTCCATTCGTGTTCAATTTATTTTCTCAGAAGAAAATTCTTGCAGGCTAGAAGTTTGCATGGGATAACGAGATGAAGGTAAACGTCTAGAACTAGTGCAGCTCGCATACGGACGAAATCTGCGAAACGTGTGTGTTGCAATTATTGCCAAAATATAACACATGTCTTACATGGCCCGTAGAGTATGTTGAAAAGTAGCTTAAAGTGTGAAAATTTTTCTATAATAAAGGGCAAACGCAAAAAAATTACTATTTTTTTTAAAACCCAAAAGGTGCTTACTTTCTGGATGAGTTCTGAAGTACTTACCATTTTTGCTTTTTCACATTTGTAATCTTTAGTATTCTTTATTTCCCAACTTTATTCTCCTTGTAAACCTAAGCTATAATTCTGAAAGAAATTTGAGAGCACCTTGTGTACTCTTTATAACATGTAAACAATAAAAAATACACAGAATATTAAATTTTTATGCACAATCGTTTATGGCAAGAAACGGAAACACAATCGAAAATGTATTGATATGAACATTAATGAAAACCAAAATTGTAGCTACAAAAGAACAAGTACAAAATTAATTCAATAAACCAACTCCTTAAGCACACATTAAATCTGTAAAAAACCTTTAATGGGATATGTGGGGTTATTTTTGATGAGCGAGACATTCAGGTTTGGCTCGATGTTTGACAGTTTCATTCTCAGATGAGGTTCTGATTTTAATCTGTTTATGCATTTATCTTCTAAGTATGTCTTTCTCACATCTGATTAGCGACAACCTTTTAAATGCAACACCGTCACCACAGTGTTATTTTAGCAAACTCTCTTTATACACCTTGTAAATTGTTGGAGGTTTGGGAACTAGGAAGCACTTGTTGAGAGCCAGTGCTTCAAGTCGATGAAGATAAGAGTTTGGACTCATAAAACTCAGTATTATTGCAGAAAAAGGTAAGAGACCAGTGACGAAATCTCTGGCAAATTAGACACAAGTGAAAAGTAGTGTAAATAACCATGCAAAGTTTTATCGCAAGCTTATTTTAAGGCTTTTTTATATTCATACATTGATCTTTTGGGATTTCATTTGTTACTTCGTTATCGAGTTTTTTCTCTTACTCTGATTGTCAGGGTTATTTCAAGATTCTTTATTCGAACTTAGGAAAATTTTATTAATTTACAAAAGCATAGTTGATAAATTATATAAGCATCGGCAACAAAAAATAGACACCTCCTGGACCAAATTAGCACTTAAGTTACAGTTTGTAACGAAGTTTAGTTACAGTTTGTAACGAAAAGAGCTTCTAGCGATTGCTAAGAAGAGGACCGTGAACCAAAGCATCTAGCCTCTAAAAGAATCATATTAAAACCTCTGTAAGGTAAGAAGTTGAAGATTTTTTACCTTCAAAAATTGAACAATTGTCCTTCACTAAATAATCTTATCAAGCGATCAAATTTCTTACATCTGTATAATTTATACAGCGTATGTAGTATATATTTACACCTCCAGATTGAATTTTCTGATGTCATTTTTGCTCCTTATGAGTAATTATACCTCATACACATACCAAGTATGACTATAAAAAGGCCTTTGTTTAGAAGCCCTAGGTCATTTAAATGGTTACACATTTCCAATTCCCTAATAAAACTGTGATTAAGCATAAGCGGTAGTGAAATTGTAAGGTCGTCCTTTAATAAGAGCCCTTTGCACCAAAAATATGTATTACAAAACACTATAATTTTTGTCTTGTGTGACGCATTTGAAGTGCTTTTACATGGCCCTAAAATACTGCGTTCCATACTCTCAGTACAAGTTTGCATTGATTGGTAAAAATTAAACAGTACACACGAAATAATTTTTGCGAATATTGTTAAAATATTATCACGTTTAGAATTACACTCATTTCAAAAAATTTCTTTCCATGCATACATTTTTACGACAGAAGATGTTTTTAAAGCAGAAGATGATAAAAACCCTAGGATGCACAGATTTTATGCTTTTAGTATATAAATATTTTGCATAGAACACATGACTATTGAACTGAATTATAAACAATTTTACCATTATTTTATCTCCTTTGAGAAATGAAACGATTCCATGCTTTATTTTTAAAGAAAAGAATTGAGGTCAGGAGTCTTAGGCATGTTAAAAGAACGAGTTACGATAGAAATATTGGCGTTCTTGTTCCAGATTTGTTTTGTTGTTGTTTTTTAGCGTTTATAAATTGAAAATCAATCGAGATGATTCCGTTGCAAGCTGAAAAGAGAAACTTCCTAAAGTATCGTTGAATTATACTATTTTAAAATTATTCACTAGAGTGTCACTTGAATCTAAGTTTGTTTAGAAATTTGGATAGATTATTTTCAAATTGTGAAGAGTGGTCATTAATATTTTTAAAAATACTTAAATAAAGAATGTGACATTTAAATTTAATTAACGTTAAATTAAAAGTTATAAATACAACCGGACAGTTATTGGAACCGCTTTATCCTCCACCCTGCAAAAAAGAGAAAATCCCAATGGAATAGGCACTAGTTAAAAGTAAAATATTTTTCAATATATGTATATTCATAAATACACAATTTCTTTTGACATAAGTAATTAAATTTTTACTAAATAATTCCAAAAATGCAACATCTTGCTTCAAAAATATTTTTATTCTGCTACCTTTTTATTTTTGATCCTTTTACATTCAAGGTGATTTAAAAAATGCTTGCAAAGTGATATGGCAAATCAGGCATACAACAAGAATCAAAGATCACACAGGAACATATGGTCGTAAACGCCACCATAGGGCGCTAGAGCCAAGAGAGGGGGTTGCTATGCAAACACGAGCTGAGCAAATGAAGATTGTTTTCATTCAAGCTGTGCATACGTTGGGAGTAACGTGGATAGTTACATGTACCGCGGAATACTGACATGCATTTGATTATGCGTGGCCAACTACAATGGAGGACAAGCCGTGAGCATCGAGCGAAAAAAATATCCTGATAGAGAGGTACCTTGACACTGTGAATCCACGATGTGCGAAACTGACTCATTCCACATGCACAAGCCGAATGCTATTCGCCAACGGGCAACTCGAACAGCTTTTGCAGAAGAAAGCGTTCTCCAAATACTGGAGCGTAACCCCTCAACAAGTGCATGTGTTGTATCTCATGACACCCATATTTCTCAACCTTCCGTCTAGCGTATTGTACACGTCGAAGGACTACGACCTTTTTATTTGCAACGCGTCGATGCACTGGAACCGGAAGACTACAAAAGCATGTAATTTGGTTTTTGCAAGCGAATGCTGCAAACCGAAACTTCACAGCAAGTATTCTCTTCATCGATGAGACTACATTTTCACTAGAGGGTGTGATGGACTTTCTCAGCTTCCATACTTGGGTAGATGACAACCCACATTCTACACGTGTGCCTGACAATGAAAATGTACTCTTAATATGTGGGCTGACATTGTAAGAGTATGTTTACTTGGTCCGTACATTCTTCCAGAAGGACTTACTGATTCCATTTATCTAGAATTCTGGCAAAAGGTTCTTCCAGACATGCTGAATGATATTCCTATGCCTTCGTCGACACATTCGATTTCAGCCCGATGGCGCTCTTCCACATTTCAATGAGAAAGTCAGTGTACATCTGCAAACTACTTTTTCGGGGAGTTGCTTCGGTTGAGGTGAACAAGTCGCATGGCCACCAAGATCATCAGATCTGTCTCTAGTTGATTTTTTCTTCTGGGTTTAATTTTTTAAAGGTATTGTGTATGAAAAACTTGTGTCGTCACCTGAAGATTTAATAAAAAGAATTGTCGCGACAGAAAGATGTGTTTGAAATATACCTAGTATCTTTGAGAAGGTGCTTTTTTCAATGCAGCGTCGATGTTAGGTGTGTCTCGATGCGCCTGGAAAAAGAACTTTCAACTAGGTGTATTTCGAACACATCCTCCCGTCACGACAATTCTTTTCATTAAATCTTCAGGTGACGACACACGTTTTTGTAATGGTCATACAGTTGTAGCATGTAACTTCTATGAATAAATGATCCGAAGTGTTTTATTTCTTGTCTTTGTATTACGTATTACTTTAAGCGCGCTCTCTTTTAGCATTCTCTGGATAGCATCTGCAACCTGTTCCTATATGATTTTTTATCCTTGTTGATGTCTGATTTGCCATGTCATTTTGTAAGCATTTTTCAATCGCCCTCTAATCGCCCTCTATGGTAAAATTTTAAATTGCTTTTGTAGTGTTTTAAATTGTTTCCATTTGAATGCTGATGTTTTTGAGCATGAAATGCATACACTTGCCTGATATTACAGTTGTAAGACATTTATTCTTTTACTATTTTTGGAAAGTTTTTTTTTTCATACAGTATGAATGCAAGCAGCTTGCATAATTCTCGAACACGTTTTATCTTACACAAAACTGATTTATCAATTACACAGCTTTCAGCATCTATTTTTTCGCAAAATGTGGATTTATTATATATACGTTTTGATGAGTTACATTCAAACATTTCATGTCCTTATAGATGAAACAACGAATTGAGTGTTTCATTAAAAGTTCACAATAAAATATTAAGCTGTAATAAGAAGAAATGAAAATACAATTTTGGAATACTGGGGAAAACATAATTTTTTCTGCAAAATATTGTAAAAGCTTTTTCAAACTAATAACATATCTATCAAAATATTCAGAACGACGCGAAAACCTATTACACAGAACAAATATGCATCGTACCTGGATACTTAATTGCAGTCGCGAAAGTACATACGTTGAAATTTTAAATTACAATTTTGTCCCAAAATAACTGTATCATTATCTGATTGAAGATCTCATAGAAAAGAATTGCCCAATTACCTTGTTACTAAAGCGTAAAACTCCAGGTCCGCTTGCATTAATGGCTTGGAGCCATGAGAAATTTGAAGTGGAAGGGCACTACAGCAAAAGAAAATGTTTGTTGAAGCTACGCTTTATATAGCATAATTAGCATTTTCAATACTTTCGCAAAAATATTTTTTCTACTTCAGTAGACATGACAAAAGATACAAACAAAGAGACTTTGCATTAGATGATTTGTACAAAATGTTTCTTTTTTTATTGCTGTTAAAAGCTTTTTTTTATAAAATGAGATACACACCGGAAATAGACCCATTTATTTTTGCTTTAATTTGTTCTGTCGAGCGCCAATGGAATCGATGTCATTCTGATTTTAATGCAAGCTTGAATTCATGTGAAGGTGGAGGGGGGGGTAGGAACTTAATGTTTTGGTTTTTTAGGACTTTTAAAAAGTTGATTTTTTAAGCTTATACTGAAATATGCCATTTACACCATATTTGCATGTCATGCTGAAAAATATTTTGATTCTTTTATTATTGAGTTTCACGCCATATTAAAATAGTTAAAAAGCACTTTAATAGGTAACACTCTGTTGCTTGAAAAAAAAAAATTATATATACAAAACTATGTTTCAACGACTAGTGTCAGATGAAGACATTTTGATATTTTTGAAAAGTTTTTTAACGTATGATTACGCTTCTAAATAACGGTCTTATGCAAAAGAGAAAAGTTTTATTTTTTCAGTATCGTTGCAAGTCATGGGATTACTTCCAAACATGATTTTGCGCGATTTACACAGGAGCCGCCTAGGTGGCGTAGTGGCTTAAGAATAATTCGATCACGCCTTTTGCCCGGATTCGATTCCTGGCTTGGCACCTTTCGAGTAGTACCTTCGAGCAGTTGTAGTGGGCAATGCCTAATTGGCAAGTGTCCGCCCGTTGGAAAAAAAAAATACTCAGGAATCACAAGCAAACACGAGCGTGACAATTATTAATAAATCCAGAAAAGATCAGAGAAGTTAGTCATCTGAATAAAATTTCTATATTCGAATTTTTTAAGGTATTAACAAAGGATTTAAAAGAGTATCATGATTGCCATACTTGGTGATTTTCGGCAGCATAAATTGATTTAGGTTAAAGAATAAAGTGGCTAATTTAGTAGGCTTAGCGTTTCTGAGTAGATAGGTTGTAGATGTTGTTTGCAATAAAATAAAATAAAATTTAATTGAAAAAGAGATGAAGAATGATAAGTTATTCTGCATTCATAAATCCCGAGGTAGGTTTAATAAAAGAGTCTACATGAAAGCTTGAAAAAAAAAAATCAATGAAATGCTTAATATTATCTTTTAGGGATGAAAATGAATCTTACAAAAGAGTATGACGAAAGTTTCTTAGACACTGAGACTGAAATAAAAACAAACTTTATTCAACATTTATAGTGAAAAATGTCAGGAAACGACTCTCACAAGACCTATGGCGTTTTAGAACGCCTTCGTACGTGGTATTAACTTTAATGAAAATTAGATTAATATTGACATTTGTGAATGCAAATTTCAGTTTTCTTTTTCTTTTCTTTCATTTTTTTCACATCAATCTAAAATGAATCATTCTTACTATAGCTAAACTAACTATTAACATTTTTAATTAGGGCATTATTTAGATTATTTCCTAAATTTAAAACTGAGTCTTAAAATTGAAAATGAGAAAACTATTGATGACTGAATGTAAAAAACTCTTAGAATGCACATTACACATTTACACGAGCGTACATAAAATATTTTAATTTTTTAAATTTGAAAATGCCTTAGTAATTTAATAAGCTTTGTACTTTGAAACAGAAGCGAAAAATTCATAATGGGTAACATTCTAAGATAAAAAATGAACTTTCATTTAAATGAAATTTTTTAAATAAAAACTTATAGACGTAACTTATAAACGAATTTTTTAATAAAATCGATGCATGCACCTAAGACTTTAAAGCACAAAAGATGAAAAAAAATATTACTCTTGAACAATAGCAATGAAGTCACTGAAAACAATAATAGAATGGACAGAATTTATCGAAGTGAGTTCAAGGAAAAGATGATTAAAATGTATAATCTCATAGCATTGCCGAAATGTAAAAACAGCAACTTTCCTTTCGTATCATACTTTTCATTTGCTGTTTAATTTCTCAAATTTCATTATTTGTTTTCGGATTATCCTTATGATAAATTCAACTTATAACTGAAAAATAAGTAATCAATAAGTGGAACCTGACTAATGCGACTAATCTCGGGAAGAATAAAACTAGTCATCTTATAAAAATGGTCAACTTACAAAGATAGTAAAGTGTCGTGGTTGTTATGTGAAATTGTACAAAAGTGGTCACTATAGACAGGTGGTCTCTTTACCAAGGTGGTCACTTTAGCTGGTTCCATTGCATGTGAGACTATTAAATTCCCCTGTTAAATTAAATTACACTGTTTAACCACATTCTATGCTGTAGTTACGTGCAGTTACATCATAATGTGCTGTAGTTGGAAGTTATGAGAGGCTGTAAGTAACTGCAACACACTGTATGGGTAAAAGTAATGGAATTTTTCAGTATATGTAAAGAAATCACACAATAGCTCTTGCGTCATACGTAAATAGGTATAGGTTACAAGTATACACTAAACACAATTCACCTGCTATTACCAGTAAAAAAAGTGTGACAGTAATTTTTTTATGTTTTATCCCACTAAAGGAATGAACCAAAAAAAAAAAAAAAAAACCAAGAGCTAATAAAATATTCAGCCTTCAGCTGAAATTAGTTTCCCCTCCGCTAAAGAGGTTTTTTGACAGAACCTTTTAATTTGTATTGGCAGCCATGTACAGGATGTATTTGCATGTAAATCAAACGGGGAGAAACCAACCGTTCTTCCAGTGGTGTCAAGTATTTTAAACAATCCGGTATTTCGGGGAATTCGAAGCCATTGCTTATAGCTAATTGTGGTATTGTCAATTTAATCAAACAATCGTAACATGTTCTGCAAAATTTGCCAATATCACCGATATCTTTGTAAAAGACTAGTTTTATAAAGTCCGTTGTCGCTCCTTTGGACAGTAAAGTTGTTTTGGAAAGGGTTCTTATTGACTTTTTGAACCACAGTCGATCACAACAATAGCATTGGTGGATTGGACCATCAGCAACAGCTTCGAAAAATTTCTCAGCTAATTTACGAAATTCTAGTTCTTCACACCTTACATTTAGATCAGTATCTGTTCTTGGTCTTTTCGATGGTATATCTAGACAGAGTCGTAAACGTTTTCTGTCTTGTCTTCTGGATTTGGATTCCGCTTCTTGAGCACAAAAATCTGGATCTTCCCTTTTTCTTTGCATAAATAGACGGTTAATTTCACGATGACTTTCTTCCGGATTAGACAACTGGCGAGGACGGCCAGCGCGGCCTTGAACAACAGTCCCGGGTATATTCTTCTGATATTTAACGATGTAATACTGAACAGTAGAGCGTGAAATACCAAGCCTACGAGCTATTTCACACTGCGTGAGTGGTGTGTCAGAAAAATAAAGCGATATGATTTGGTCTTTAGTCTCTTGAGAAAGCACCATAGTCTCAATCAATCACGGTTAATAGCTTACTTTATTTACTACTATCAATTATCATCCACGACCTTTTTTTGTCTAGATATATTACACCTTTCAGCTACATAAATTTGTTTAGAACAAAAAAGTTATTTTTATTCTAAACTATCGTCCTGGCAACCAGCGAAAGAAAAAGAGGAAAAGAATCTTCGTTGCCATCCCCGCAAACACCTTGATGGAATATACGTAAATAATTTAATTACTTTTAATTCATAGTTATTAATACAAAACTATTCTTAAATCTTTTGTGAAAAATTGCTCGAATTTATTACTTCATCCTTTTGTAACTAACGTAAAGCTAAATGTATTTTTGCGTATACACTAAAACAATAAAGATTTTTCATGTATTTTATTGATCCATATGATGCGAATTTCAAAAGTGCATATGCTTACTTTATTTACTACTATCAATTATCATCCACGACCTTTTTTTGTCTGCCAAAAACTATTACCCTCTTTAGCGGAGGGTAAAAAAAAATCAATAAAGCAGTAAAATGTATCGGCATAGTTTGGATATTTGCCACCACGACGACATGAAATATTTCGTCGTACTAAATACGCCAATCTGCCAAGGAATACATAAGAATACAGGAGATCTGTGATAATGTCCACCATAATAAGAAACACGTATATAGATTAAGTGCATGGGTAAATCGCCAGAGAATGAAAAGTCGCCACTGGTGGCAAATATCCAAGATATTCAAAGTAATGTGTAAGAGCTTCTCTTTAGTTAAATTAATAAAAATACCTATAATAAATAAAATATTTTGCTGAATTTCCTTCTCTCTTTTTTAACACTTAATTATCAGATTTCAGAAAATTATTGAGCCGATTATATAACAATTTGCACAATATGGTGGCGCTTATCAATTGCCCCATATGGCACTGTCACAAATTGAATTAATCTGATTTCACTGAGATCATATCTACATTGCAATTTACATATAATGGGAAATGTTTAAATGATGAAATAGTATTATATCACAAATGCATAGGTAAACGCAGAAAATTTTTGACGAAGGGCTACAAAATAATGTAAAATAAATATTAATAAAAAGTTTAGTGTAAAAACATAATTAATTGTGATATATAATTTGGTAGATTCAAATCCTTTACTTTCAAAATTAAATCTAGACAACCTTTGAGAAAGCTGTTAGTCATAAAATCTTTTTGAGTTTTAATAAAGTATTGCATTTTTTACCTTCGTCCTCTTTCTAACAATTTACAAAATGATCAAAAATAAAATGCCGTATTAGGTAAGTTTTAAATAATATCCCCTTTTATTATTTTTTATTTATTATTTTTTTGAACGCATGGTTTGAAAAAAATATAACTAGAAAATTGGAACAGAGAAACCAATATTTACATCTCGATTCCACGAAGGTTACTTGTTATTTTTCTTTCTGTGCAATAATTGTAAAAATATTGACTTTAATTTTATACTTGTCTTTTATTTCATTTAAATCATGGAAGTTTTTCAAATCATATAAAAAGAATAATGAAGGAAGTTTTACTATTTGTTTTATTAATTTTTTGACAGCAAAACTTATTATAAAAAAATTCATTTTAAAATGAGTATTTTAATGAAATTTTTCGTCATATAAATTCCAAATTCATCTCGGCATCAGGTCTGAAGTTTGATTGCTTTTCGGAAAATATTTAATTCAAAGTATTTCTAGACGAGAGCTAAAATATTATTTTTTTATCGTGACGTCATGGAGATACGTTTGTGTTTCTATTACACTCATGTCCATAAATTAAGGATAATTCAGAATCACACAGAAATTGATCTCTAAAATAAAAATTTCGCCTGCGGAATGATCACACACATCTTGAAGAAGAATATGCAAATTACAGGAAACCACCAGATGGCGTGGATGGTACGTCACAATGACGAGAGTGTAAGAGAGGGGTATATAAGGAATGGTGGCAAAGAAGTAAAATTGTTCACAAGCGCTGTGAAAGTCTTTCAGTGCAAAAACCGCATAGTTATGGTACAAAGGAGGCATTTGGATGATGTTTTACGTGGCAGAATTATCGGACGACTGGATTGTGGACGTACCCAGTTGGAAGTATCCGAGGAACTTGGAATCGCCCAGAGTGTCATCTCCAGGCTTTGGCAACGATTCCAAGATGATGGTAATGTGAGTAGACGTTCCAGCACAGGTCGCCCCCGAGTTACAACGCCGAATGAGGACCGCTATTTGGCAGTTACTGCCAAAAGAAACAGAAGGAGTACAGCATCAGACCTGTCTAGTCAGCTCTCTTCAGCTACCGGTACGACAGTTTCAAGGCAGACCGTGTATAGACGCTTAGGGCACATTGGTCTATATGCTCGTAGGCCTGTCAGATGTGTTCCACTTAACGCAACTCACTGTCGCCTGCGATTAACCTGGAGTAGAGAGCATGCATTGTGGACACCGCAACAGTGGTCTTGTGTGATGTTTTCCGACCAGGTTTAGTTTGGAGTCTGATTCTCGCCGGACATTCATCTCTAGAGCGCCAGGTACCCGTTACCACCAAGAGAACACCATTGAAAGACACCGTTACGGTGGTGCAGGATGGCTCGTTTGGGGAGGAATTATTTTTGGTTCCAGAACTGACCTGCATGTTCAGAGTGTAACGATGACAGGCCACATCTATCGGGATGTCATTCTGGAACAACATGTACGTTTGTTTCGGGGCGCCATGGGTTCTGAATTTGTGCTTATGGATGACAACGCCCGTCATCACCGTGCAAACATTGTAGACTTATGCCTTCAATCGGAGGATATCACCCGTATTCATTGGCCAGCATACTCACCGGACTTGAATCCAATAGAGCATGTGTGGGATATGCTTGGCCGACGAATTGCAGCCCGTCAACCCCCTCCCACCTGTCTACCGGAACTTCGGAGTGCATTGCTTGATGAGTGGTGTAATATTCCCCAAGATCAGATTGATCATTTGATACTCAGAATGCCTAGGCGTTGTCAGGCCTGTATTGCATCGTCCGGGAGACATACTCCGTATTAACCATCCTACTAACCATGTTATACTGTTTTTTGTAAATAGGTTCTTTTTTGAAATCTGGTCAAGGGAGTAAAACTTGCAATTTTTATTAATTATGTCAAACATATAGCATCTTTTTTGCTCTTTACTTTTTGTTTAATAAATAGACTTTACAAATAAGTCAAATTTGTTTTGCTTCTTTCTCTTTCTTTGCCTGAACTTCATTATCCTTAATTTATGGACATGAGTGTAAATAAGCCTTTTTTATTACTATGTAAGTTAATTCATTTTAAAATGGTGTTGTGAGGTGGAAGTAAAATCTAGATAGAAATCCAGGATGACAAAGGGAAAGTCGTGCTAAAGGCTTCAATTTTGGAGCACTTTCTAGCGCAATCTTATGTGTGCATACGCTGATGCGTAAATAATCTTCAGACTATCCGTTTATTTAGTCATAACATTTCAGCTAAGATTCCTTGTTTTTGCGTCTTGCTGGCGGCCCAGTTTTATTTTGCTGAACTTCCGCATTTCCTTTTTAACATTCAGTGGTTAGTTTGCAGGAAATCCTTAAACCTGATCTTGATATAATGCACTAGTGCAACGCTCGGCCACCTAGAGGCATTTCAAATACCAATTTCGCGAAGTGACGATAGGCAGCGTGTGATTGTGGCAACACTGCACGAGGGCGATCTGCCAAGGATGGGGTGCCCTGGTAGGAGGACTTTCTAAGGGGTTCTAACGCGTATTCACGTTACATCTGGAGAAAACCTACCAAAACTCCAGACCGTTAGATTGACAGCCCCGCGATGGGACCCGAACCCGGGACCTTCACACTTCGGCTTTCTACCATTTTCAGTGACATAACCACTGTGCCATAGTGAGGCTAATGATAGGCACTGAAAGACGCCCTCTGATGTAACGTCTATGTCACGAAAAGAGCAAACAGGTTAAAGCAAGCATATGCAGCACATCAAAGTCCTCTGAAAGTAAATAGACGTTCAGAGAATTTCTTGTGCCATACTGGAAACTGTCATTAAAATATTTCTTTTTCCATTAGTTTTAGAACCTAATCTGCTGTTAATAATCTGATCTTTGAGAGTCTTTTTGCTTGACTTGACAAAGTTAAAGAACTGTAAATAGCATGGCAGCGCAGAGTGCGAAGCAAGAGAGAACAGTCTTTGTTAGTGCATAGAAATTCCTTTGTCCTAGCAGAAGAAACCACCAATAACGTGATCAACTTCTCAAGCAGTCCATTTTAGCACAAGCAGAGAGTGAAATATCAACAAGGAGACTGAGACTGTCGTCGTATGGTCATTATATGGCCGTATGGCCTTGTCTCTCAAGTATTTAGTCATCTTCATAGACTAGTACACCATCTGCTCCAGAAAGTAATTAGGACCACTGTGCGGGATCGGTACAGCATGTTAAATGAGCAATTGTTTGCTTTTGCCTGTCATTGGCATGTTTTTTTTCTTATACATTTTGTCTCTTTACAAGAATTTTATTGCTAACAGATAGTGAAACAGCCATTCAGAATGTCTCTTCTCACTCGTTCAATAGTCGAGCAAAAGATAAGGCATCTCTCTATTCTAAAAATAAGTAACGGCCGCTGTTAAGAGCTTGTTGGGCTATCTTCTCCTAAATCGTGGGGATTTGAATTTCAAGAAACATGTTCCCGAATGGGGAAAATTCCGAGGAACCTGATAAGGTGACTTAAATTTCGAAAATCGAATTACATTAGAAGATATTAATAAAAAAGTGAAAAAATAAAACATAATGGTTGCCAGATTTGGAATAAAATCATTCATTCCTTTGCAACAAAGCAATTCCAATTATGTAGAATCCCGTGAAATTGTCAAACATGAAATAGAATTACACCCATTTTACGCCAAATCAAAAAGTATATGAAATAAGTAACTCAAAGTGTGTTACACAAAGTTGACAATTTTCGAAGTTCGTTTAGACAACAGGAGTTTAGAATGAGCGATTATTCGTTTTTCCAAAACAGAATAACTAATTGTAACTGATTTTTAAAGCTCCATCTTGGCATTAGGTACAATCTGGCAAAATGGCATCTTTCCAAGCAGGGTGGATCTATAAATCGCGAGTTCCGAAATGTTAGAACCCAGTATTTTGAAAACTAAAAATAATTAAAATGCAGATTATTTTAAAGCCGGTTCGGTCCAGCTGGAGTATTTGCTACCAGTAGAAATATTTGGTGGTATTCACTATGCCATTATAGCAGTTTATAGTACACTTTCGATATCTGCCAGCGCGGCGAGATGATATAATTCGTGGTGCTAAATTCGCCAATCTGCAAAGGATTATGTATATGAAAATATGGATAACGGTTTTCCGGGAACCTTACATTAGCAGTAATTAATAGGTTGTGAGCATGTGTAAATCGCCAAATAATGAAAAGTCGCCATGGATGGCAAGCTATTCTAGCTGTTCCATAGTTTTTATATAAGAAAACATATGGAGTACTGTTTTCTTAGAGCTAATTATTAACTATACATATACGTAAGTCACCAGATTATGAAAACTCGCCATGATTGGCTAATACGCAAGGTGTTCCATGGGTTTCACATAATTAAAAATAGTGAAGTTTAAATTTTTATGTTCCATGGAACATGCAACAACCAAGCAACGTGTAGCTTGGTAGCTCGCCAAATAATGAAAAGCAAGTTTATTCCTTATCCCTTAAGTTAGAAAGTGCATAATTTTTCATGAATGTGCCGTATTTTTCTTCCTTGTTCCATAAAATCATCTTTGGAATCGAAATCTATCTTAAAATCACCAACTAAAACTATTTTACAATCTTCGCCAAGTATATTACAACTATATTTCACCGTTTTAAATATTGGTTCGAATATGCATCATAATCCATGAGTGTGCCGTGTTTGTCTTTCTTGGGTTGATTCATAATTTAACGCCCCGACTCTCGCTAAGGTAGTGATAATTAAACATATGCAGTTAGCATGACAATTTTTTATATTTATGTGGCAAATGCAATTTAGAATTAAAATGGCGATTTGGAACAACATATAAGTACAGAATTAAATTACTTATTTATTTATTTTGGGTTGCCAATTACTGTAGTTTTAATAATTAAGTATATTCAAATTCTTTAACTATTGCGATTATCGCTAATTTGTTCACTTTAGTTTTCATCTAGTTCTTTTGGGAGCGTTGAAACTTGTGCATAACTCTTAGAGACCTATGACTGCAAAGCTCGCCAAAGTGCGGTGAATTTTTTAGGTTGCCGAGAGTGGGGGCGTTAAAATAGGAATAAACTCTTTCTTGTTCCATAAAACACATCTTTGGAATCGAAATCTATATAAAATCGCCTATTAAAACTGCCAAGCAAAATCCAACTATACTTCACCATATTATATATATTGTGTGGAATAGGTATCATAATCCATGAGTGTACCGTATTCGTCTTCTCTGTTCCATAAAACACTTCTTCAGAATTGAAATCTATATTAAAATCGCCTACCAAAACTGTTAAACAATTTTCGCCAGGCATTTTCTAACTATAGTCGTAATATATTTATAATAAATTGTCGCGTTTTGGCACCAAACTTAGCGATCAGTTATCAAAAATTGCAAACCTTGTGTGACTTTCAACGTTTTATTAAAGCCCCCCCCCCATTTTCACGTTATCTGGAAAACACATTTGAAAAGTTCATGTCTACAAAGCCTGTCTACAAGATCGCGTAGACTAAAATTCGTAGACAGAAATCTGGGTTTGAACGAAATAGCACCCTTAGTGCTAAAACAAAACCCTATTTGAACAGATTTTAAGTGTTCAAAATATTCTTTTAACAGAAAAATGAAAGTTTGTGGTAACACAGCTCGAGCGACTTTTTAACACTTTCCATTATTAATGATGAGTTATTGAAAATGATGTATGTAGCATTCATAGAGTTCCCCCCCCCTAGGACCATCTAAAATATTTCCTGTACATTACGCTGTATGGGCAGTCATTCTATAAAGTGTATTTTAAAGATATTAGGCTACTTGAAACGAAGCCAAATTAATATATTCATTAAGGACTACGAGATAAAACTCGCCATCAAAAATAGTGTATGAATCATTTATATTTCTTCAACAGGAGCAACAAAGATACACACACCTAGATACACATAAAACACACCTAGAATAATGAAACCTGAATGTGAGTTTATTTTTTTTCAGATACGGCAATATTATGTTACTTACCAGTTTTCTCTTATATATATTTGCTTTTCTACTTTTGTGTGTATTGATAAGTAATTTACTACTTGCAAAAGGTGTACTTCAGCACCTCTTTGAGAGTGAATTCTGTTTTTATTACGATTAAACGTGTATATTATTTATATTATTTTTGTCTTTATCATCAACATTTTTTCAGTGTCTTTATTAATATCAACAATTATTTGATCCCAAGACTCCTTCCTGTTTCATGTATTCTTTAAATGAAATTATTTGAATGTGTTACAATTTTTAAAGAAATAAAAATTTAAATTACAGACAAATAAACAAATAAAATTTAATAAAGTAAAATTTTGTTGAATTCCCAGCTGCAATTCCAGTCCAAATCTCACTGTCTGGCCAATACATCTGTGAAAATTGTAACTTTTTGCGGCATTACCAATTTTTAAAAGGAAAGCCGTTAAATATTTTTCGATAATACAAGATTTTAGATTTTGCAAAATAATTTTTCTTCAATTTACTTAGACAGCATTTTTTATTTTTAAAAAGGAAATATAAAGCCTTTTTAACGCTATATTTTACACATTATATTAAAATTTGAGCTAATCAAATAGTGATGATAAAAAAGTTAATTGGTTTTAGTTAATGTCTAATCTAATGTAAAATTTTGCACGTATTCATTATTATACTTCTTTCAAAACACGTACATTTTACAAGCATATTTGATGCTTCAAATATCTAATGAAACATTCTTTAAGCATACTAAGCATTAGCATAACAAATTAATTATTACAAACAACACTTCATTCTAGTGTACCCTTTTCTGAGTCATACGTATATTTATTATAATTTTGGATTTGGGGGATTGAACTCGGAAATTTCGTAAGTGGCTGCGGCTTATTAGTTTCCTAAAAATAGTCATATAGAACATAATTCATCATTTTATAAACTTCAAAAGATCATTTTCGATTTAATTTAAGCCAAACTGCTTAATTTTTTTTATGTTTTGTAAATTCAGTGGGTAGCCAAATTATTATACTCAAATGATTTTCTCAATTTATTTATACTCAATTCATTTTTCTGAATTTTTTAGACTACTAAGAAATTCTTTTACACTTTGTAAGTTTGTAATATGTAAAAAAAATAATAATTTGAAAAAAGCAACATTGCATAAGGAGACAATTTTTTCGCGTTTGATGAGTGCGACATAAAGTCACGAAAGATTATAAACTGTTATATTTTACTGAAGAGAACTGCTTTGATTCGAGTCGAGTTCCATTGTTAGTTTATTTCTAAATTAATAACAGTGGAAATGAAATGTGTTAGATAACTCCAGCAGAAGATTATGTCACAGAACATTACGACGAAGTTTGAAACATCTGAATTTCAGTTCTTGCCTACCTCACAAAAAAGCCCATACATGTGTTCTAAACGATTAGCACTGGAGTATAGAAGACTGGGAGAAGCTAAAACTGTCATATGTGATGATTTTTTTCAACTATGAAAGAACATTCTTTACTTTATATAATACTACCGATACTTTCGATTTGTTTTTTCGACGACTCATCATATTTAGATACTTCGGGACAATTCTCAGTTTGTTCGTCACTGGTCTCACGAAAAATATGATGAAAGCTGCGTAAATTAAAAATGGAAGCATCCTCTCTCCGGTATGATATGAGATGTTATTAACTCAAACAGGAATGGTTGACTGCATTTCTTTGAAGATACTATGTCTCAAGACCAATGTCTGCGAGTTTTGGGAACCTAGCTGCTTCTGAAAATGGAGGAATATTTTCCAGCTGGCAATTATGTTTTATGCAGGATTCAGCACCATGCCATGAAGCCCCCCTCCCACAAAAAAATGCTAAATTTGTAAAAGATAAAAAAATAACCCTTTTGGACTGGCCTGCAGCTCATCAGACCTCAACCTGATCCAAAATGTATGGCCGGCCCTAAAAAAATGAAATTTTCTAAAGTAAAATAATTGATAACAAAAGGGACGTGATCAAAAATATTATTGAATAATTTAACAATACGCCTGCACTCTAAGAAATTGTATAAAAAAAAAAAAAAAAAAAAAAAAAAAAATGCATCTTCAAGATGTCGCAGCGCATGCAAAATGTGATTGCTCATGTTCATTAAATATTATAATTGTATTTTTTATTTCTATTAATAAAGTTTTACTGTCCTAAGCTTTTAAACTTATGAAGATAACAAATGAAACGATATTATAAGTTTAATAGTAAGTTAAACTCTTAAAAACGCGTGGAAGATTAGAGATGGACACGAGACGAAAAATAGGCGTCTCGCGTCTCGCAAAACGGCCGAAAAGCTTTGTCTCGTCTCGATAAATCCTTATATCATAAAAATGCTTGTCTCGTCTCAATAAATCCTTATATCATAATGTTAAAAATGCTTGTCTCGTCTCTCAAAAAAGCTGTAAATCTTAGTCTCGTCCCGCAAAAAATCGTCTCTCGTCCATCCCTATGAGAGAATTTTTTTCAAGTGAGTATAATAATTTGCCCACCCATTGTACAGTCCCTTAAAGTTACAGTATAAATTTAATACTACTATTACTGAATCGGTCATTTAGACCGCTATATAACGTAAATAATCTTCATAATTTTTTTTTTCGCAGTTTATTTTTCCTTGCCGTTTTCTAACTATATATTAAGTATTCATGCGAGCGTTTCAAATTATCAATTTAGCGGTTATTTCAGTGTCTACTTGTACTCACGATTAGAGATCATTTTGACTGTTTTCGATAAACACAACTTTTCTACGTTTACAGAATGTCTACTTTACAGAATGTAGTTTTGTTAAACTAAAGAATCGTAGATGTTGGAAAATGAAGCTTTTCTGTGAAAATATATTTTTAGAAACATTATAATTTTTCCCAAGGCATTAAAATATTTAGAAAAAAAAATCTTTTTCGTTAAAACTCTTAATCGATTTCTTTTTTAAACGGAAATAAACTTAATATACCAAATATTTATAGTCATCGCTAAATAACTTGACAGATATTTATTCTATGTTTGCACACATGTATTACTTAATACTTTTAGTAAACATGTCATATTTTATTTGCGTGTAGATTTAAATAAATGAAGAAAATATGTACGTTTCAAACCACACTGATGATCATTATCGTTCTGATTTGAATTTTCCTATAAAAATCCTTAAATCACTAAAAATAATATTTCCTAATTAATATAGTAATGGATTTTAAAAGATTAAATGGCTAAATTAATAAAAAGAAAATCAAATTTCCGGAAAAATCCAATAATATTTAAAAATGAGCGGTAAAATTACTTTTTCCTGGTTTTATTTTAAAAAATCAAACATTATTGGGGAAAAAACTGTAAATTTCAATGTGTGTGTTTAAGGCAAACCTGTGCGAGGGGTATCTGCTCAAGATGAGGGATGCCTTGGTAGGAAAACTTTCTAAGGCATTCTAATGCGTATTCACGTAACATCTGGAGAAAACCTACCAAAACTCCAGACCGTTAGATCGACGACCGCGCGATGGGACCCGAACCCGGGACCTTCACACTTCGGCCATCTACCATTTTCAGTGACATAACCACTGTGCCATGGTGAGGCTCTGTAAATTTCAAATAACTTAGCATCTTTCTTCTTTTTTAAAATTTTTTCTATCTAACTAGTAATTACGACAATACGTTGTATAAGAAAGTAGGTAGGGCTATGTAATATAAGATGATTATGCATTTAAAGTACTCACTATATTTGTACAAAGAACTTGTGATAATAAAGGTTTTAAAGAACAAAAACATCCATGAAAATACCTGATAACATATTAATATATTTCTAAATTCTTTAAGGAAAATGTATAGATAACACATTTAAAGTATTTATATAATTTCGCAGTGTGTATTGCTGAGAACATAAACAAAAGAGACTTACCACCGAGTATCGAAATATTATGAAAGATCATAGAATCACTCTTCAGTTAAATCCTTTCAAAAAATGCTTCAAAATGAGTCACAGAGTTAAGTTTTTGCAAAGTCCTGGGAGAGTTGATCAACAGGTTACCAGAAAAGAATTGTTCCTGTTTATTTGGACTCGTTCAACATTCAATTCTTATTTGCTATATAAAGTTTCATAAACATTAAGATGAATTCAAACGTCTTTTCTTAATCTTTAAAAGTATATTTAATATGTTTTTTCTTCAGATTTTTTTCAGAAACAGTACTTGATTAGATTCGACGGAAGAAGGTTTATGTCAGATTTTGGATAGGTTACCAAAATATTAAAATTATTTTAAAGACTTTCACTTTATAAGCATATGAGTTTATATTTTGTACAATATTATCTCTGCTTGGATTCAGAATAATTCAGACTATCAAAGTTCAATAATTTTTCTACGCAGGGAAAAAATATTTAAGCTCGAACAATTACGTAACAGTCTAACGATATTTTTTTCAAAAATTATATCTGTTTTTGATTTCACAGATATGTATTTCAGATTATTTCCACTGGAACGATAATTACAGGACACGTTGACAGCACAGCAGGCTGTTTTATTGGGTAATTTTTGATACGGTAGCAGAAATTTCCTTACGTATCGAAAATCAGTCTTAAAATTGTCTCTTTCGGGCTGAATATCGACTCTTCTCGATCGACGCAAAACTTTTCGCAGGGAAAACAGATTGCGGGAAAACTTTCTAGCGGAGCCTTTCAGGGGGTCGACTTTTTCTTTCGGCTCCTCTTTACCGTCTGTGTGGGGTGCTGGGTGAGAATTCGAGGCAACTCTCTCCACCCCCTTTTCCTAAGATGCGGGCGCAGGCGCAACAGATATTCCCTCACCCACGACTCCCGCGTTTGCGCTCCGAATGTTCGACTAACATTCGGAAGAGAGCTGTCGAGAGAAGAGGGAAACGCGCAACTTATTTCGCTTCTGACAGGGTTCTGGAGAGGGGGGAGGGTATTCTCTTAACAATTTTAACCCTTTGAAATGCGGTGGTTGCGCCGTGGAACCACCTTATTTCAGCGCGCTTTCACTGCTACTTGCAAAAGGTTAAATGGTCCCAATGCTGAAAAAGTGCATCCGTTGCCATCGGTCCATTTAACTACCAACAACATGGCGGTAGATCAAACTGCCCATCTGGCAACAGAGAGCTAAAGAAGTTTTCTGACACTGCTGACTGTGCAGCCTTCAGAAAAGTTCTTTAGCTCTGTAGCGCCAGATGGGCTATCCGATCGAGCCATGTTGTTGGTAGTTAAATGGATGGATGGCAAAGGCTGCACTTTTTCAGCACTGGGCAGTCTGTACATTTAGTCTTCTATATTGATGTGAAAATGATTGCGCTTCAAAGGATTAAGAATGGAAACGATTTTGTGTACGTGAATTCTCTGATTACGTTCAAAATGTATTTCTTCCAATGAACGCATGTGTTGTAATCCCAATTTCAACACTTTCAAACAAAGTTGAAAATTGCTCATGATTATAGTCTGTAGGCCTGCCAGTCTACGATCTAGCTACTGTAAATATGCATTGATTCCAGATAGCTTTTTGAAAGCACTGTGCGTATTTTGAATAATTTTATTACAGGAACGCATAAATGAAATGAATTTAAGCTGCGTGGGCCGTCACATAACTAAGGTGGGTTTCAGAGGTGCTAATCTATTTCAAATTTAAGTTAATGTTTGTCAGATATAGAATGGAAGTAAAATTAATTTATGTTTGACAGATTTAGAATAGAAATACCCTGCTTCGAAAACAGAAATAGTGAAATAGTGTACGTAAAGTTAATAGCCCTTTTAGAAGGTTTAACTCTCATATACTAGGCCCAATGGACTGCTTTTGAAAGCAAGTATTTTTGTGTATTTTAAAGGATCCGAATGAGCCTTTAAATTAAAAAAGAAAAGGATCATCCCAAGAATTAGCGATGGAAACCGACGGATAATTGCTACAACCACGGCTATATAACTATGGGAGCGAAAGGGTTGCTATGCGCTAAACAGTAATAATACACGCAGATAAGATGGTTTCAGAATTATTATACAATAATAGATTCGTTTGATACGATGGATCTTAACTCGTGTAATTGTTTTTACAAAAGTTCAAAACTGGGCAGACAGAATCTGAAATCGGATTGCGCATTAACTTTTTCAATGAAGACCCGCGTAGAAAAATTGAAACCATATTTTATGCAATTAAGTTTTGGATCCTTAATAAGGAATTACTCAAAATTTGAAGTGTAAAACAATGATTTTAGAATAATTCCAAATATGTATTAATTTTCCGAAAGATTATTCATAGGAAATATCGAAATCATATTATTACATTAATTAAACTTTAGAAGATTCACTCTAAAATTTTGAATAAAATGAAATAATCTGAGACAATAATAATTTTTCTTTTCCGAATGACACGCACGTAAAGAATATTTTAAGTACGCTTTCGTGGTTTCTTTAACTCACGTTTAATAACGGACTCTAAATTTTGGTGCATGTTTTTGCAATTGATTCAAGTAAGCTTGAATAGTGGAGGTTAAAATTTTAAATACAAATTTTAAATACAAATTTTTAAATACAAGTATGCAAAATATTTATTCATTTTTCCAACAGCAAAACAAGGTTAAGTATTTCAAGCACGTTTTTACATTTTATTTTACGAAACTTCAATGACGAATATTTAAGATTTTTTTGAAAAATATCAGAAAATATTCATTTTCTCAGAATGACATATTTTCATATCTGTTTTTAGTAGACTATAAATAATGAGAGCAGAAATTTGAGATAACAACGAAAATATTGATAAAACAGTTAAAATATGAATTCAGTTTTACGAAAGCTTATTAGAAATATTGTAAATACGTTTCTATACATTTTTATTAAAATTAAATATTAAACATTTCAAACAAAACTTATTGATTTAATAAAATGCCTATCACGTATTAAATTTTATAAAAATCGTATGTATAGAAAAATTGTTATGTTCCTTTTACATTTGCGTCTACTATATTTTTAAAGCAAGCATAGTTTGAAACAAAATTGAAAAATTATAAAAATAAGATAAAATTTTAAAAATGAGATCAAATGTTAAAAACCTTAAAACTATTTCACAGAAAATTAAACTTTTATTAGACTTTTAAGTCTAAATTATGTTATCATGCGTTTAAATCAAAAGATGTTACAAAATAGTTATACATTTATACAAACACCAACATTCATGGGAACGATCGTCCAGTCCGATAAGTCTCTTTTTATTTGTGTTGTTACACAAAATTTTATTTATCTCATCGAAGAGATGTATTTTAACGTGAATATGATGAGGTCTCTGTATACAGGGGAAGGCGGGGTAAGATGACGCATTGGGTAAGATGACGAATTCAATATTTCTCTCAGGTATTCACAAATGGCAGCTTGTCTTGGTGAGCATAATAGACAACTGGGGGTGAACTAAGACTAGCTAGGATAGTCACTTGTTCTTGCCGTTTAGAGGAAGTTAAAAACAAAAGTTCATTTTCCCAGGGTGTTCGTCTAATATTTGACCGTCTCAACGTAAGGAATCAAGATTCTACAGTAAGTCTTTTTACGTTCTCACTAAATATTCTGAATTCTCATCTTATTGCGTACAAATATATAGTAGATCCATGTTTAAGGATATTTTTTTTAGTTACGAATAAACAAAGGTTTTGTAAAAATGGCGTGAAGGGGAAAGATGACGAATAATTTTCAGCTCGTCATCTTCCCAGACAGCACATAAGCTTAAATCAAGCTTGACATTTCTTTGAATTTGACGTATTAATACAAGCTTGGCAGTTCAATTCATTTTAAGCTTGCAGCAAGCTTGGAGATTACAAAAAAATGAGTCAGCAAATATTTTCCCACCGAATTTAAGTCATTTGAACTGTCAAGCTTGAATACAACTTGATTACTGATTGATTTGGAAAGCCACATCCACATAACAAATAATTTATCATCAGTCGTAAATGAACTTGAACATAGAATTAAAAAAAAAGATTCTACGTTTCCAAATATTGAAATTCCTCAAAATAAAATACAAATATACTACAAAATTGATTTCAAAATCAGTCGTTTGTCTCGATTTTGGCCAATATTGCCCAACATGAGTGTTGCGATATTGAAAGTTTTAAAACGTGTGCTGCTTTTAAGTTTATATTATGCTTATTTCCCTATTAGTAGAGTCTATAAATGACACATAACATTATATTAATTTTGATTCATCCCATGGAAAAATAAAAGACACAGATCGGCATCGGCCAATACTGATTAACCTCGCCAAAAAACGACGTGACAACCATAACAGTCACTTCAAACTTCAAGTCATGTCACCGCAAGTCAAATTGGCATGGTGGTTAGGACGCTGGCCCCCCACGCTGAGGTCCCGAGATCGATCGCGGACGCTAGACGGAAACAGATTAAAAAAACTTGAGGTTTCAGCGTAGAGGGGAAAATGCGTGGAAAAATAAAATATATGGGGCGGGTTCGGTAAAGAAATATTTTTAAGTTTGAATTAAGCTTGCTATTTCAAGTTTGCTATGTTAAGCTTAATGCAAGTTGGGCAAGTGTAAACTTGAACACTTGATTCAAGCTTGCATTAAGCTTACACGCTTGAAATTATCAAGCTTAATTGAAGTTTATTGACTTGATAAATCAAGCTTACTGCAAGTTTGATGCAAATTGGTGTGCGTCTGGGATCTTACCCTCATGCCTCACCATGACACAGTGGTTATGTCACTGGAAATGGTAGACGGGCGAAGTGTGAAGGTCACGGTTCGGGTCCCGTCAATCTAACCGTTTGGAGTTTTCCATGATTTTCTCCGAAACTTAGCGTAAATACGGGTCACGACCCCTTAAAAAGACCCCGACGGAGGGCATCCCATCTATAGGCCTAGATCCCTCTTGCAGATAATTGGCCTTAATTCCACAACACAACACATCTTACCCCACACACTTTTTTAATATATTTTCGCCAGTTTTCATTTCTTATCAGTTCTTAACCCTTTGAGGAGCAACCCTTTCCCAATGCTGAAAAAAGGGGCAGTCGTTGCCATCGCTCGAATTAACTACCAGCAAGATGGCGGACGATCGAAACGTTCATCGCGTGCCACAGACCTAGAGACCCATTTTTTGACGCAGCTGGCAATGCGCACAGCCAGCTGCGTCAAAAAATGCACACAGCGAGCTGGATTTATTCCGTTCCGCAAACTGCATTTTAAGGCTTAAACGCAGTGAGTTCATAAAGGTGATAAATGTATGTTAACAACATATTTTTAGCCCAAGGTGAAAGTGAAAAAGCTATGAAACAGGCGAGTCTGAAGCAATTAAAGGGAGTTTTTAAAATCCGTGACAGATCAGTTACTAAAAATAATACTGGCTGGGCTGCATCAACAATGACAAAGCGAAGAGGAATATATTCAACTAGGCAGGGGGAAATCTTTGAAGGATTTGAATTTTTGTTTAACCCTTTGAGGCGCAATCCTTTCCCAATGCTGAAAAAAGGCACAGCCAGCTGCATCAAAAAAGGGTCTCTAGATCTGTGGCACGCGATGACCGTTTCAATCGTCCGCCATCTTGCTGGTAGTTAAGTCGAGCAATGGCCTTTTTTTCAGCATTGTGCAACCGAGCCAGTTGTTCTCGCATTCTTCCATTTTTCAGCAGATGTCAGTGCTGTTAAAAAGAATCGTGACAATTTTTTACGGGAAATGACGTGCTAATAAGTAAAGGATTCTCGTGGAGCTATGTCACCCGCAACTATTTTTATAGAAATTAAATCTATTCTTCGTGACTGGCAACAGTCAAAACGTCAGAGTTTGGTGTTCCCAGAGCGGGAACTCTGCGCGTTAAAGGGTTAAGGGAACATAAGACATAACAAAAATAATTAAAATCAGGCAGTTGAAATTTTGAGAGAAGAGTATGAGAAAGCCGAGGAACACATTGCAGTCTCTTCTATTATCAGGAACTCCCATAAAACCAGATTTGGAAGAGAAAAAAAAAAAAGGAACAAGAAGAGAAAGAGCTAAAAATACAAAAAAAAAAGATTGACTAAAAGGTCAAACAAAACGAAAGGAGCGAAGAAGAAACACACGACGTGATTTGAAATTTCCTTCATCTTCTGACGACGACTATTTTCATTCTATACCGACTATGCTCATTCTATCGGACATCGACATTGAAGATGATAGGAACTTGGAGGATTTTAAACATATATTCTGCATCATATGTGAGAAAGAATGCAAGGATGAACTTTCCCAGCCAGCCACGATACATCGAATTAACGTCGCCGTCGACGTAGTTTCGACGTAATCATCGACGTTAAAAATCCTTGGATATGTCCACTAGAGATGAGTTCGGGCTCATTTTTTGAAGCCCGAGCCCGAGAACTTTTAATCCGAGCCCGCCCGAGCCCGAGCAATATTATTTAAGTCGGAGCCCGAGCCCGCCCGAGCCCGAAATTTCAACTGAAGATAAATAAAATTCAGTTACTTCATTGATACAATACGATAAATTTTGCCGTTTGTGCAAATTAAAGACAAATATATAGTTACAAACTCTTAATGCACTTTCTAATTCTTTATTTCCATGTTTATCAAATAATAACAATAATGCTTCAATTTTTATTAAAAATTCCGTTGAGTACTCACATCATTGTTAAACATTCGTATGTACTTAGATATATTAGATACACAAAAAACCAAGTTATAAATCTTGAATAGTGACATAAAAAAAATGTTATATTTAAAACACGTCCAGAAAAGAGACTTTGCATAAGAAATTTGAATATTTGCATAGAATTGCTAAGAATATACTATTGCACAAGAATTTAGTTGATAGGAACAAAATTACTTAAAAAAAATATTTTATGATACGATGTGAATATATAGATTTAACTAAGATAGACCAGTAAAGAATGAGGCCAAAATTTTGAATTAACAGCATTTTAACACATATACGCAAATGAAATAGCACAACTTACCATTTAGTAAATTATGTAAAAAAGCTAGCCTTTTACCCACCCATTATTTTGTTGCAAGTCCTAGCATCCCATCAGTACGTTTATTTTCCCGATGAATCGCTTTTTAAAATCCGTTTCAAGGACTATGCTCAACAAAGGAGACATTTTTCACGAGCCCGAGCCCGCCCGAGCCCGAACGCAATCGTGAATTACTGGGCCCGAGCCCGGTTCGGGCCCGGGCTCGGGCTGAGCCCGTCTCATCTCTAATGTCCACCTGTTTGCCCGTCGAGCGCTGAACTTCTCGACGGCGTATTACCCGCGAGGGGTGACCGTGAGAGATAACAATCTCGCTTAACTACGGCGTAAGAATGGAAAAGGGTGACCGCCAGGAAGAGAAAATCCCCAATATTGGTCGAACACTCGTCGCTATAACGGCGAAGGGAGACAGATTCTCGGAATTCGTTTATAAAATTCAGCTCATAGTGGTTGATTTTACGCTATACCTTGTCGAATCGCTCCAACAGGACAGAGAAAACCGGCTTATATTCGTCTAATAGAAGTCGTTCTTTAAAGACTTCGCAGAATTTGTCGAATTCTGCCCATTTATAAACGTAGTAATTATGCAGCAATTCCAGACATTCAGAGAATAGACAAATACCATTTACATACGTCGTGAAGGAATGGAAATTCAAACTGTTCTGATCTTGTGAACTTTTGCCGTTTAAAAAGGAAACATTTTATATTTCTATATAATACATTTTAATATTAGTTTGTTAGCTAATAAAAAGTTATTTTTAATTAAATGTGCAAAAATTACAAGTTTTAAATTAACTTCTAGTCGTTTAGATGAAGTTGTAAAATATACATTCATAAAAATTTAAACACAGAGAAAATACATTAAAGAAAAATATGATCTTGATTTTTTGAATTTAATTGATCAGTAACTTGCATAAATAGCTTATGTCTCTATTTTACATTTTAAAGGGTTTACTTTTTCCCCCCGGTACATTTTATGAATTGTTTTTACTGTAGGTATATTTAATAAAAGGCGGGGGTGGGTACGCTGTTTAATTCAATGTTATAAACAATCTAAATATCTTCATATATTGGTGAAAGATGGTGAAAAAGTAACTTAAAAATTAAATAAAATATTAGTAAATTTAGTTAAGTAAGGAATACAGTTTAAAATACAACTTTACTAACAGTAAATATAATTTACTTATTTTATATAAAAAAGATTACTTTTTAACCAATATATGAAAATATTTAGATAGTTTATAAGAGTAGATTAAATAATTTTTTGCACCCTTTTATTAAAAATACCTAATACAGCCAAAACGATTAATAAAATGTACCGGGGGAAAAAATGGAAACCCTTTAAAATGTAAATTAGTGACATAAGTTGTTCGTGCGAGTTACTTATCTGTTAAATTAAAAATCAAGGTTATATTTTAACTTTAATATATTTTTGTATATGTTCAAACTGTTATGAATATAAATTTTATAACTTTATCTAAACGATTAGAAGTTAATTTAAAACTTGTTATTTCTAATCATTTAATTCAAAATTGATTTTCATTAGCTAACAACTAGTAGTATAATGTATTATATTTAGAAATATAGAGTGTTTCCTTTTAAACGGCATGTGCACCCGACAAGAAGTTTGAATTTCCATGCTTTCACGACGTATGTAAATGGTGTGTGACTGACATATTCTCTAAATGTCTGGAATTCCGGCATAATTACTACGTTTATAAACTGTCAGGATTAGACGAAATCGTCAAGGAACCACTTCTATTAGACGAATAAGCCTGCTTTTTTATCTCCATAGTTTATTATAGTTTTCCTGTAATAAAATATGAAGAAGTTTTCTATCTACAAATCCCCCCCCCCTCTCACCCTCCCACGAGAAAAATTTTGTCTACTTCATTACACAAACAGTTTTTTATTTATCTCTCTTAATTCTTTGATTTGTTCAATTTCACTACTCCAAATAGGTTTAAATTACATACTAAATGCACACATATTAGTATACAATTTAAAAAGAAAAAAAAACTTTGCATAAAGTGCTTTAATCTGTTTCATTGTAAGTTATGCCATAATGCAATAATAAGTTGACTTTTGTTATAGTAAGTTTACATTAAGTAAATTTGTGCTTATAATGAGAAAAAATATTTCATATGATTAAGGTAAACAGTTGATTTTATGCCAATTGTACCTTTATATTTCACTCTATAATACAAATAAGAAGACTTATAATTAGCAATTAAAAAGAAAATGAATAAAAGAAACAAAGCACATAATTATTAGTTAAATAATTACTTAACTCACCTCTAAAATTTTGATGGCTGGAATTAAAATTTGTAGTTACCCCGATAAACTTTAATAACATCACCGGCCAACACAATTTAAAGAGAGCCAGACAAACTTATTAATATGCCAAGCTAACGATAAATCGTGTTAGCATTGAACTTGAAAAATATTCCAAGAGATACTTGAAAAATATCCACTTTTATAGTTAAAACTATGGAAATTTTACTGTTCTGTGTAGCGCAGCTGAGCTCAGCCATTGACTACAAGCTGGAGCGAGTTCTGCCCTTGCATAAAAAACTGCGAAGTACGAGCCACGCGAATCATGAACGAATACACACAAAAAAAAGAAAAAAAAAGCATCTGTTTTCTGAGAAAACGGTTGGGGTGGACATGTCAAAGGTCGTGAGAAAGGACCCTGTAAATTCTGTCTCCCCTGCACTGTTTATTCGACGTTCAACTGACTATTAACTCAGCTGAAAAAATTTCTCGATGCTCCATCGCGTGTTTCTTCTTGGCTGGCTGGGGGGGGGGAGGGGTCTCTTTAGACCGCCAAAGCCAGAAGCGGAAAATCGGCGATGTATTGACGGATCATAGACCTCCTGAGGGCGACCAACATTAACAGTCGAAGATAGCCGCCTCCCTGACCAAAATCGAACGGCTCTTTAAGACGTCGACAACACAATGTATGTTTGATCTCTTTTAAACGATATTTTTTGCTGTAATTTTTCCTCGACCTATTTTCGACATTTCGACATCGGGAATACGTAATTTAAACGTGTGTGTGCTTGCTGGACTTTGGTATCGGTGCTTAAAGTGGCCTCATACCGAGTGTTCTGAATGGGATAGTGGTGAAGCCAACCAAAGACATTAAAAATGAGACCTGTGCATTTAAATGTATTTTTTTCTATTTCTAATTAAAATTATTTGCTAATAAAGCGAACATAAATGTTAAAACAGATTCCGTCATCTTACCCTATCCCATTAAGAGATGACGAAAGGGAAGATAACGAAAATTACATTTTTAAGCGGAAGCGTTGCCGAATCGCCTCTTAAAAGTTGAAACAGGCAACTGAAAAAATCCGCGGTGTAAAGCAAGACACGAAAGAAGTTATCACAAAAATCTCAGTTCTTAGACTCATTGAAAGTGGTTAGTAAAAATCATAGTTGCTTAAGTTTGCGATCTTACGCCGCCTACCCCTACATGGTAGAAATTGGAGCATCGAGGATGTTCAAGTCGTCAAGATTCTGTACATGCAGAACATATGTATTATTCTTGTTCTGGTATCTTTTGGAGATTTTAGATATAAATCTATCTTTAATGAATCACAAAGTTTGCCATTTGTAATTGGGGATTACATTGATAACATCGTATTTTAATGTCTGTAGCATGTTAAACCGTGTTTGTTAATTTCACTCATCAGCGCTATCTGTAGGGTTGATCTTCTCAACAGATTCGAAAATTTCTTCCATAAAATTCCCTGGTTTCCAGTACAGTAAACCGTACATTTCTGTCGCCTTTTTTTTTTTTTTTTTTAAATTCACTTTTTAAAGATATTCATTTTTTGGACGCTTTATACAAACTCAATTAATACGTTTTTCAATTTGATCTCACGACGTTTCTCCAGCCCCTAAAGCCGGAAATTGATTGTTGCGAATTTTTTTAAGTAAATAAAGCTTGCCAGTTATAAAATTATAATGCACAGGATGGGACAAATAAAAGTGGCCCGGGAAACAGAGTTCCAGGTTACAAAGAAATACAGCAAAGTAAAGGATAGTTAGCTAATCTGCTTATAGAAGACTGAAAATGACCATCATTCATCTCTCGGTGCTTTTGGGCCCTAATAAAAACAAGGCACAGGTCAGAGAACATTATGGTCTCGCCCTAGCTATTCATCCAGGTCACATAATTGCTTGTGTGCGATTACTTTTAACCCTCAAATCTGGGGTGTATCGCAACAACATTCATAATCTTTAAGAACTGCAGCAGAACATTTCTGATGGGATTGCAGCAATTCCAGCAGTCCAGCTTCGATATGCCATCTGCAACTTGCTGACCAGGGTCCGAAATTGCCATGAGATGAATGGTGGTCATTTTTTACATTTTCCATAAGCAAGTTCGCGCACTATAAAGTATTTTCTTTCCCTTTTGTGTATTTCTTTTTTTTTCCCGGCCACTTTATTTGCCCCACCCTATATAAGATTGATTCCTGAATTCGTTACAACCTGGAATAATATAAACAAGATGTATTTTTAAAACTCCTAAATAAGTTTAATATTTAGTGCACGAAAGGAGAACGGTTATAGTATTTAATTTTTTAACGTACGGAGGTTTTGCTCTCGTTTATAGCTTTACCAAAATTTAGCACTTTCACCGTTATGTGCAGAAAAAAAGTATTTATCAAATTTGCTACCACTTATTTCAGAAGTAACATATATAGTTCACTTAATGCTTACGGACAGTAACCAGGTATGAAAATTTTTCTACTTCTCAGTATTTTAGGACAAATTTAAAATAGTTTATTAAATTAATATTGAAAATGTATTAAACACCGATAACATCTGGAAAAAGAATTAAAATGGGATGAAAACGTTTATCTTTCAAAAGGTAAACCATTTGTTCTTGAACTATTAACGCCTATTGTTTCAAAGGAGAAACTATGAAGATTTCAATACATGCTGCTTGCTCTGCTTTAGTAAAAGTGTACACAATCTTGGTTTACAAAAAGGAAGATGAAATGAAGAATGATTTCAATTATGTAATTAGAAGAATCGTCTCTAAAAATTAATTTTCAGCTTTATATTTGAAGATATTAAGCACGTATTTTAAAGACATTAAATACAGCAAGCATATATAACTCACACAAATTAATTTACGTGCTAAAACGAATCCGGCTAGTATTTCCAGAAGGTGATTTCAACTTTTTGTTACTTTTAATGTTTTACCATTTTTAGAAATTGTTAAATAAACACGAATTCATAAAGAAATACGCCAGTTAGTCAGTTAAAAAGTTAAACATTGGCGCACCAGCCCACAAGCGAACCGAGGCCTGCGCTGTTCAACCATACCTTCGCGATAAGGGACTTGGAGGTGCAAAAGTATATATCTCGGCCAGGTGTTCAGCCTGACGCTAAGCCCCAGTGTTTAACTCCCAAACAAGCTTGATCGCCATTTTATCAACCCATTGATGAGATGAAAGGTTGAGGGAATCCTGCGCTGCCCGGGACTCAAACCCCGGACCTGTGTCACAGCAGCGCAATGTGCTAACCGTTGCACCACCGGGTTTCCAGTTAGTCAATAATTCCCGAAAATATCTTCTTAATAAAGCAAAAATATTGTTCTATTATGTTTTTGTTAAATCATATTTCCTTAAATCGCATAATATATGCAACAACGAAGTCATGAAAAATTGACAAACATTTTCAAGTAAGATGTTTTCATTTTTTTCCCCTTTAAATGTAAATTATTCCATTCATTCTGCAAAATTGCTTTATCAGCTAAGCAATAAGAAATTTAATTTTGAAAGAAAAATGCTGAAAATGCTTAATGTTTTATCAATTTTCCAACTTATTATTTTTTTCACTACATTGTATAGTATAGAACTCTTAATACCAATTTATAAATACATAGCGCTTCGTATTGTTACGTCTCTTACATTGTAAAAATGTTAATTTTATCAAAAATAATTATGTTATTTTAATATGAAACTCGAATAAGATGAAAGCATGTCGTATTTGTTTTTTAAAATGAGGTAATTACTTTCACATTTTCCGAAATTAAAAATTGTAGAGATCATAAATTTATTTTTGAATAAATTTGTATTTGAACAAAATTATCGAATCATTCCACTTTCTGTTTTATTGCTAAGCGTTATATTATAGTAAATTTTTGTAGGGGTAATTTGCTTTTATTTTATTTTTTGTTCGAAGAGTTATATGAAATAATACCACTTGAATATGAAAAACATGTTTAAAAGGTATTCATTTAAAAATAATAATACTTAAAAGTATGACACTAAAACAATTTGCTACCGTATTGGCTTTATGCTGTACATTAAAAAGGCAAAAGCAAAATTACATTTGTAATAAAGGAAAAGGAAGTATGCTTTTATTTTATATTTAAAATTAAAAAAGGTTTTTCATACAAACATTTTCAAATAACATATATAAAGCTTTGTATAGTAATTACAAGTATTAGGCCAATTTGTTCTTTGATTAATCTTTTTTATTCTTTATTTATTTATCATTAATGAATTAACTTTTTTATTCTTCTTTTTTATTCTAGTAAAAAAATAAATAAAATGCAATATCTGCATTGCAATATCTGCAATATAGTTGTTACTCTTTCTCTCTTGAACATATCACTTTTCTTACAAATATATCGAAATATATCTATATTTTGTGATAAATATTTCATCTAAAAACGTATTATAGTATTTACTGATAAGTTCCAAACTAAAAAATATCTTGTGTTCTTTTTTCAGCCCTTACTGTAGACGAAAAATCCTCCAAAAGGCTAATATTGGCTAGACAGAAACCATGAAATTGAGTTAGTCGGGTTTGTAATCTTTGTAAATAAAACCATAGATCATATGATAATCGCACAAAAACATGATTTGATTAGTTTTTAAGTCAATTTTTTCTCACTCATATCACGAATTTAAGTTTAAAAATATGTTGCTTCGTATGATCTGCGATACTCAGTTCCCTGATCTTATATTTAAAATGTATTTTACATCAGTTGATACTGTAGAGTGCAGCAATATCTTTCACGGCAGTATTAGGCATGATATTTTATGAAATAAAGAGAGCAGCACAAACTTTGTGTAAGAGAGAAACAGTTGAGTACTTCAAGATTTATGTCCTCTACATTTTTTTTTCTCTTCAACGGGCGATCACTTGTCGATTAGGCATTGTCCACTACAACTGTCCGAAGGCAGTGTGACCATTTTATTATGGGAGCACCCAGTGAGCAGCTAGCGTTACGCCCTGTGAAGGGACGGACAAGTTAACATCCACGCCCAAAACGGGATTCAAACCCGGATCCATGGCGTGATAGCATAGTTCTTAAACCCCTACATCATCTAGGCAGCAGAGTTATATCCTTCAAAAGTATTATATAACTTAAACAATGAATATGTATATACTAGCCGCCTCCGGCGACCAGTTGGTTCGCCATCTTAATAAATCTTGTTCGTAAAAAATCCTGTTTCTCATTGGCTTCCTTGGCACTGAAATCTCTTAGATTCTGAATGGAATTTAAAATTAAGATGGTTACAAACAGGAGCGGCCCTAGGGTAAGTGTAGAGACCCCTGCTAAAATAAAAAAGACGCCTGCTTTTATGCCCTACTTAGTTTTTAAGTTCGAAATGACGCCCCTTCGAAGCTGGGGCCCCAATGCGAAACTTACCGTGTCGGGCCGCCCCTGGTTACAAAAATAAGATGGGGTTTAATGATAAAACCTACAAAAAAGGTATACATTATTTTCGTCCTATATTAATTCGGAAGAGCTTCTGGATATATTGGCCATTATCAAAAAACAGAAATGAAAAAAAAAGTAAGAAAATCTGAAACACTTTCAGATTTTAAATACGCACTAAAGTGCTATGTATTAAAAGCGTATTGTAATCCATGGGTCTTTCCTTATTCCATTAAGTTGGAAAGTATATAATAATTATTGATGAGTGTGATTAAACACAATTAAAATTGATAATTCTAACAATTTTCTTTCTGGATGTAAAACATTAGAAATAGATGGGAAAAAGCTGCGTAGAAAAATGTACAATTCAAACCGAAATAAAGTTTAAAAACTCATTCTGGTGTATTCATAATTCAAGTATCAAATGCAGACGATAAATAGCGCGTGGCGGTAGAATCACATCTCAAAATCGCACACCAACCCTTTTATTTTTCACCAAATTAAAAAGTTGCACATATATTTTCGGAAAATTTCCAAATTATATTTTTCTTTTGAGTATAAATCATTTCATTCCTGCTCTGATTTCACATGCACCCGATATTTTAATTAAGAAATAATCGTACAAATAATCCAAACAAAAAAAAATCGTTATTCTTTTATTTTTACTTCAAGAGTCTGAATCATTTAATAAACTTGCCAAACATGACAACCTAGATATGCTCAAACCTCGCTCTTTCCACTGCGGGGTTACAATTGCGAAATGGCGAGAACAAAAATGATCCTTTTGCGACACGTTTTTTATCGATATCTCCTAAAATAATTCGAATTTTGAAAAAATCGCTTCGAGGTGTGTCGGGACCCGTCCTGTAGAATTTTAGTACAAAATTTGGTAGGTCTACGATCACCCGTCTGCGAGCTACGCGAGACACAGAGAAACTAACTAACTAACGGACAGTTTACACATTGCTTTATTTATATTGATGTGTATGCATACAGGGTGTTTCAAAATTAAAGGTACAAACTTTTAGGAGAGGTAGTATACACCAAGACTGTTCAGAACACTGCGTGGGTCTAGAAACGTCGCCTTCATGTACCTGTTAATAATCACTTTGGAAGAAGTGTTGAAGTGTGCGTCGAATTTCTTAAATAATTTTTTTTAAGAATGAGCTTTTCTCTGACAATTTCATTAATGTAATGAGCAAAAATTCGTAAATAACAATTTTTATCAAGTACAATCTGTGAAAAATGTATTAGTTTTTGAAGAAACGTGGTCGGCAAGTTCACTCTAACTTGAGCACTTCTTCTAATGTGATTATTAACATGTGCACAAAGACAACGTTTCCGATGGTACATTGCTATGGGATTCTGAACCACATTGTTGTAACCTACCTCTACTAGAAGTTTGTACCTCTAATTTTAAAACACCCTCTATATATGTATATATCTGAACTTACATCTGTATGTATGTATATACCACTTTTAATCCTACAAAATTTTTGAGACCAACCTAGAAACTAGTACCAAAAAATTCACAAAATTGATATTTTCTATTTGAAAATGATCATAAAAAATCTACGTGAGAGTTTCATTTCGGAAATCTTCATCCAATGTCTTATTGTACAATGTAAAATAATCAAATTTATAAATAGTTCATAATCAAAACTATCTATTAGTACTTATACTTTCAGTATTCTCTTTTAACTTGCAAAATCACTGCGAAATCCCTGAAGAATGAGGCAAATCTCCTTTTACCCAATAAGCGGATATTTCAAGTCATAAAACTGATCTCCCTCAAAGTGAGTCACTCCCCTTGCTTGCAAATAAGACTGACTCAGAAAGGGGACACTCTTTTAGGGACAAAAATTTGTTTTTCTGCGGGTGTTTTCTCTTTGGCATTAAGAGCAATTCCAGTGAGTTGAACTCTTACTCTGAGATATGCTTTCTTTGAGAAAACATTACGACTGGAAAAAGCTCGTTCAAATCCTTGTGGTCCTTCCAAATAAAATTTTTCAGCGATATTAAAATCTCTAGCAACGGTTTGATATTTAATTATTCTATAATTTAATGTTCATTTTTTTAAGATCAACTGGAATAATTTGGAGATTTTGGGGCAAATCTTCAAAATTTTTCATAGAAAACTCTGGCTTTAACAATTTGGAATTATTGCAACTATATCATGGCGTATTTAAATGCAACGAAATGTATTTTAATGGTCTCAAAACACAACAGGAAGTATGAAGACGTTATATTTTGTATGGATCCGATATTTTACCAATTTCTTAGTATTCACTTTAAACAACTCTTCACTACATAAAAAATGACTCTGTATTGCAATATTTTTTAATTTCGTCATTTTATCACTTCCTCTGCTTATATTTTACTTTCAAAATGACATTTGATTTCATTATTGGATTCAATTATGGAAACTATATAGATATTTTCCTAAAAAGAAAAGTGAATTTGTGCCGAAATCTAATGCATTTTTAGTTACGTAATCATGCATTAACAAGAAATTACAATCATGCTGTCTCCAGGAATGCGGTATTATCTCCGGTATTTTTTATTGTAATTATTACTGAAGCTCCTTTATTAACTTTAGACAAGTTTCTTCGACCTCATTTAAATCCTGCTTTAGTGGTTAAAGTCTCTGTCTAGACACATGACTGCGTCTTTAGTATGATTACTATTTATGAGGGAGCTCGACAATTTATCTCCATATGTCATAAGCAGGTTAAGTACAACTGAAATCAATCCAGACTGAAAATATGACTTTTAATCTTGCATACCAACATTCTGGTAGTTTAAATTAGAAATTTTAATGCAATGAGAGAACTCAATGAAGATTTGTTGTTTTGATGTTGCAGAAATTTCTTCCTCGAATTATTTCTATAATTGCCTCTAAAAATTATATTTTGTATAATTTAAAAATTCATGGATATAGTTAGTTCTATACGGATAATTTAGCAGTCATGCATTAAAAAGTCATATATAAAGAATTTTTTTCTATCCTTTACAGTAAAGCTCTCCACAGTGTAAGAATCATACTTGAATGTTCTGTAAAGCAAGGTTAAGCATATTCATTTTAACTTTACTTTAGCTATCCTAGTGCAAATCTAATATTAAGAGTAAAACAAGAGCGTTTTGAAATTCCTGCACCGATGGAATAAATTTCAATTTCGAGTTTAAGAAAAATAACTTGCTTAGTCCCACACGAAGGATAGGCATTTCAGCTTGTGCAGTCCACAAAAACGTGTAATTTACAAGTTAATTTATAAAGTAAATATTTTTAATGGGTTATGTATGTAAAATAGATAAATAATTAATTAATGTTAAAAAAGCACTATTCTTCTCAATTAAAGACTATGACAGATGATTTGTTATATGTGCTTTTATTTTTAAAATCTAGATGCGTAAGTGCTTTACTTAAAAGTATTATAGAGAGGAAATTAAGCAATAAGCCTACACAGATGGTTGAATGCACGACCGAGGCCGAACAAGCGCGCAAACAAAAATCGCTTAAAGAGATAAAGTACTATTTTGGAATGACTTTCCTAGGACGTTAGGAATAAGGATAGATTTCATAGAAACTATTGATTTTCATAGAAACACGCAAACGTTATTTGCTAGAATGCTATAAAGACTGCAAGTAACTAGCGTATATACGTAATTTTATTACTGCCCGTCAATAAACAGACAATAGTGATGCGTACCTATTATGTAATGAGGTGCTTCTTACCAAAGATGTAGACAAAGTACGCTCTTAATAACAATTTATAATGCAACTGAAAAGATAATGAAGGCGACTTTTCGCAAAAGATGATAATATCACGTTCAATGTTTAAATTGATGCAGGTCAGCTCTATTTTGCTACAGTCATTCTTTTTTTACTATTATAGAAACTATTACGTGTAGTTAAGAAAATGTGAAAGCAAACTTGGGATTCCTAAAATTAAATGTTTTATTGGGACATCTTAAAAGAAATTCCAAGAAAACTATTTTGTAACAATTTGGCTTTCTAAGAGAAGTAAATCTTAACTGCATTGCAATAAAGTTTAAGAGAAAATAGATATATTTTTTGGTAATACTTTTCTAAGCCTTTAAACCCTGAATTACAGCTCAAACGAAGTTAAAATATATACTAGAATAAAAACAGGAGCACTTGTTGTTTACCAATATTTTTTCACCCTAATATTCTTCAAATAAACATGTTTTTTGAGAGACTAATAGAAGTTATTGTTTAGATGTGAATTTTAGGTTTGTTAAATTTTTAAAAATTTCATACCGGATGTCTAGTTTCTAATTTTCTGTAACCAGCGAATTATAAATTATTAATGTTATTACGATGTTATTTACCACACGTAGTGCTACATGGATTTCCGTTAATCCCGTATTTTTTAAAATGGATAGCATTGTTGTAGACAAGTAGCATTTATTACATAATTACTATCCTAGACGTTCTATTTGCTAACCTGTATACTAAATATTTTTCAAAAGTATAATCGAGATTTGTAACCATCAATTAATATTAGGTATATGGTTTGGTTAGTACTGTTTTAATTTAGTTTTCATATTAGTTATTAGAGATTTAGTTATTTTTAGTTTTAATAGTATAATACAGTAGTTTATACATAGTAATTCCGTAAAATTTTGTCTTTTAGGTTTGAGCTTCAGCTTTACACCTTTAAAATACCATCGCATGGTGTCGACAACAATTTCGGCTTGTAAATCTGAATGTGAGATCATTTCAAAAAACACCGCACTTAAACTGAGCCAGTAGTTTTGACGTGAATGCGTTTTTCAATTTGCTTCCATAGTGGGAGGCAATTCAGAAAACGGATGATAAAAAAATCAGGCGGATGCAGTTTGATGTAGCAGCTACGTATCTATCATCTGCATTCAAAATTTAACTACACCACTCAATAGGTAAAGGATCAAAGAATTCGGCATGTTGAGTGAGGACTATGACGCATCGTTTGGGGCGAAAGGGTCATTTCGAAACGCCGCCATTTTGAGGTCGTTCCACTGCGTCACACGATGTCCGTTTAGAATAAATTAGACTCAGAAAAGCTGGAACATTCGTTAACGTTTTAAATATCAGCTCTGGTTAACATCTATCAATTGCGTACACAAAAATTAGTGTAAAATAGTTCTAGTGAATACATATTGTGCGAAAATGAAAAGTCGGCTTATATTCATCAAAGAGCCAAATGAAAATATAGAGTATAATAACGGTTGGAAAGAGCTTCTCAAGAGCAATCGAGTGATAGCCATAAAACACCGTAGGGCAGAGTGAAGTTGTGCAGGGAACATAAAAGAATGAATGCGAGCCTATGCAAGTGGATGATGCAATCGCTTCTATATCAACGCTGGACTTCTTAAACATCGATCATGTTCATTATTACGTTTGTCAACAATCCATTCAGACATAAGTGTGATGTGTATGACCGTCTATGCCAGAGGTGGCGAACGTTTATGGATCAACGTGCCATTTTTTCTAAAGAAATGTTAAATGAGGCCATAGACGTGCCGTCAAATAATTTTGACTTAGTGATTTTGACCTAGTGACCGTTCGATCGTGATACTTCTTAGTGAACTTTGTTATTTCTTATTAAAATGCAAACCGTTTTGATCGGTAGCGTGCCCAAAATATTGTGTCACGTGCCATCAATGGCACACGTGCCATTGGTTCGCCACCCTTGGTCTATGGTTTTTGCGCTCATTGAAGCCACCAAAGGAAAAACACATACAGCTGCATAGTAATACTTTCCCAGAAGGGACAGTGGCTGCCTCTAAACTGTGCGGTACTTGTAGGAAATCACTGGATTCGGAAAAAGTGCTCACGTTGTCACGTTCGAACGGATTTGTGTAGCCACCTAAGCAACATGGTTTGCCTGCACTAGATCCGATTAGTGCGCGTCTATAGTATCACAGCTTCTGCCATTCATGCAGAAACGCCGGTTGCTTTACAACGGAAGCTACGGCATCATCGGACAAGTCATGAGTGTACCAGTCTTTGCCGACACAATGGTGCAACAGCTACCAGCTTCTCCGATAACGATAGGTAATACTTGTATTGATTTAATGTTTTGTAGAAATCTCTATGTATCCTGTATGTCATTTCTTTTGTGCTTTTTTATCACCGACCTATCGTTAATAAAGTTTTAACACAGTAATTATTTGTTTACTTGATTTCTTCCCTGAAACCGATGAAACTAAAAAAAAAAAAAAAAAATACTCGTTAAGTACACGTATTCACGTAAGACACACGGCCGTGTCCACGTAGCCATACACTGTTTTTTAATCCAAGAACGAAACACGTATTTGAACATTGTCTTTTAAAAAAATAAGTGTGCCATTCATCCTATCGCGATCACTGATTCAAAATTCCTTCATTTCCTACCGACATGGTTGCGAGGGGAAAATTGCATTATCTCTCTTCTCGGAGAGAACAAAGTGCAAGTGTGAATATGAAAAGAAGTTTTGGTCCGTAACTTTCTTCATATTGATCAGATTTAGGATTTCAGTTGTTTCAAACCTCGTCTGGAGAGCCGGCATCGTTTTGCAAAACATCGCGCTTAAATCGATGTACACGTATTTTAGTCTAGGGAAGAAACACACACTTTTATATCGATATAACTTTTCAGAAAAATGAAAAGCACGTAAATAGACAAATATTTAAAGTAATTGGGGGTATTCCCAGTAAATGGAAATTCGGAAATTTGTTGAATGCTGTTGATATTGTGACAAGAATAAATGCACTAGCAAAGATTGCAAAATACACTGTGAAAGGATTTCCTCCTGTCATGACATTTATAGAATATCGTCAGATTCCGGATTTCCATTTGCTGGGAATAGCCTTCCCACCCCACACCCCTCATTGACTACATAAAGAAGATTAAAAATACGGGTTACCATTGAACAATTGGCAGCATTAGGAAGCTGTGATTTCCTGCAAGTTACCTTGCATTAATTAATATCGCTTTTCATATGATTTTGATTATAATAAAGTGAATTTGAATAAAAGAAGTAAAAGTCGTAAAGTTTTACCCCCTTTTTATTGTATTCATTAGGAGGGGTCAGAAAATTTTCAAATAGAAAAGGTAGTGGAAGTAGAATCAATTTTATTTTACACTAGCTGCGTGCCCGTTCTCCGCACGGTACGGAACGAAACTTTTTCTTACATGTATAGTTCGAATTGATTCCAGAGATTTGGAATCTAAAAATAAGCAAAATGATTTGACTCTTCTCGTAAAGTTACTCATTACTTATTCGTTAAGTTAGTATAAGTACTGACCTGTGACCCTTGTTAATATTATGACGCAAAAAACTATGTCCGTGTCATTCACGATCAGAAAAGAAAAGCGTGACGGTTTTCAGTGAAAATTCCTAATTTTCAAAATGTCTCATTTCTGCATCATACTCTTTTTTAGATTTAAGTTATGCCATTAATACCTTAGATACTACATGAAGTGGAGAACCGTTTTATTTTATAAATAAATAGTTGTGTACCAGCTCTTTGCAAGGCAAGAGAAGAACATTTTCCTAAAATGTGATCATAACTACTTGTGACAAAACAGAATCTCCAAGAAAAAAGAAAGTTCTGTTACAGTCTTTTCTGTTGAAACTACCGCGTGATATATTAACGCGACGTAGAATTACTTAATGTTTTGTTAGCTGTGATGTAATACGGCTGTTAAAAAATGAATAGACGACATTGTTTCACAAAATATTTATTAATGCGGTATATTGTGGTTTGATCAATATTGCCTTATCATATCTACTTACTATTAATGATACTATATTTTACTGATACCAATACAATATACCGTCGTTTTGCAGCCGTTAATGCTTAATTTAAAGAAACGGTTTAGATATTTGCCACGAATGTAGGCTTTTACTCTTTGGTGATTCTTTGCAATTTACGCATTAGCATAAACTCTAATCATTTCAGTTTATGGTTGCCACTAAATATGCTCTCCATAAATTTTTACGCATAATTCTTCTCAGATTGGTGTGTTTAGCACCAGGGCCCTATTATCGCATGGACAAATCGGGACTTTACCCAGGGGCCTCCGGCTCGAAATTGCCCCTAATTTCAAATGTTGTTCTGTTTTTATAAAAAAAAATTATGAAAAATAAAAAAAAATTGATAGACGGGAGGTGGGGCAAATTCAACAATTCCCGGGGCCCCCTGTTGGTCATAATCAGGCCCTGTTTAACACCGCAATATATTTCCTGCTATTCGAAAACGTGACCCGTTTAAAATCTCAATTGAAAATGATGCTGGATAATTCACTTGTGAAAAAACATCATTCAATTATTTTTCTGGCAACGTAAAGTAAAATATAGAATTATTTCACATGCGCGGCGTATGTTTTGCTTGTGAGTCCGTTATTCTGATTGAGTTTCATAGGGGTTTTAAACTCGTGACGTCAAAGTGGCGCACATTTCACATGTGAAAACTCGGTTATTTTTAAATAATTTTATTTTTTTTTTCAACTGGCAATTTTAATCATTGTTACTGTCTCCAAGACAACCAAACCGCAAGATATCATACGGAAATTTTTAAGCTGCGCTGCGATTGAAATGAAAATCCTTCTTTACTTAAAAATTCGTAAAAAATCTCCTAAGTTATATTTTCCTCTGGTTTCTCTTTTAAAAGAGGGCGAAATGTATGCTCCGTCATTTGACAAAATATAAAAAAGTTATGACGGATAGAATTCAAGATGCAGCAGTTTTAAAAATATTTTACGAAAGTCAGCGTCAAATTTAATTTTTTTTGAAAAATTCCCAAAAATCTGCAAATTATGTTACACAATCCGGACAAACAATTTTTAAAAGAAAATTTTCTCCTCTATCCGATGATGCAAATTTCGTTTTCTTGCGAGTGTAATTACCGGCGTTATTACGTATTAAGCGAGAAAAATCGCTAAAAATCGGACAAAACATAAAATAAAACATTTTCTAATTCGAATTTCGAAAAAATCGCTCCGAGGCGTGTTAGGATCTGTCCTAGTGAAGCCGTATGCAAACTTCGGTAGGTCTGCGACCCACCGTCTCGGCGCAATGCGATCGAGAGACGCTCGCAAGAAGATCGGTGGTCACAAACTTGCCTACCTACATAGCTACATACAATGTTTACTCTCGGATTTTATTATATACTAGCTGCGTACCCGTTCTCCGCACGGTAGGGAGCAAAACTTTTTATTGCATGTATAATTCGAATTGATTCCAGTAATGTGGAATCTAAAAATAAACAACATGATTTTACTCTTGGCGTAAAGTTACTCATTAGTTATTCGTAAAGTTAGTATAAATACTGATCTGAGAACATTGTTAATATTATGAAACAAAAAACTATGTCGGTGTCCTTGGCGTAAAGTTACTCATTAGTTATTCGTAAAGTTAGTATAAATACTGATCTGAGAACATTGTTAATATTATGAAACAAAAAACTATGTCGGTGTCATTGGCGATCTGAAAAAGAAAAGCGTGACGGTTCCTAAAAATTTCTAACTTTCAAAATGTCTCATTTCTACATCATACTCTTTTTTAGATTTAAGTTATACCATTAATACCTTAGATACTACATGATGTGAAGAACCGTTTTTTTTATAATTAAATAGTTGTGTGTACCCGCTCTTCGCAAGGCAAGAAGAGAACATTTTCCTAAAATGTTATCATAACTACTTGTGACAAACAGAATCTCCAAGAAAAAAAAAAGTTCAGGTACAGAATTTTCTGTTGAAATTACCGCGGGATATATTAACGCGACGTAGAATTATTTAATGTTTAGTTAGCTGTGATGTAAGATGGCTGTTGAAAAACGAAAAGAAACGAATAGTTTCACGAAATATTTATTAACGCGGTATATTGTGCTTTGATCAATATTGCCCTAGGATATCTAATAACTATTACTAAGAGTATCCTTTACTGATACCAATATATTTTCGTTTTTCCATCTTTAATGTTTAATTTAAAGAAACGGTTTAGATATTTGCCACTAATGTAGTTTTTTATTCTTTGGTGATTCTTTGCAATTTACGCATTAGTATAAACGATAATCATTTCACTTTCTGGCTGCCATTAAAACAGCTCTCCATACATTCTTATGCATAACTCTTGTCAGATTGGCGTATTTAGCACGTAAAATATTTCCGGCGATTCGAAAACGTGTCCCGTTTAAAAATTATATCGAAAATAATGCTGGATAATTCATCGTTGAAAAAACAGCATTCAATTCTTTTTCTGGCAACGTATTATAAAATAGGGAATAATTTCGTGCGTGACGTATGTTTTGTTTGTGAGCCCGTAATTTTGATTGAGTTTCGAAAGGGGTTTTAATCTCGTGAAATCTAAGTCCTTTTGATCTAACATGTGGAAACTCAGTTATTTTAAAGTCATTTTATTTATGTTTTTCAAATGCCAATTTTATTCATTGTTACTGTTTCCCAGACAACCACAGCGGAAGATCATACCGAAATCTTGAAACAGCTTTTATTAAATTCAAAATCCTTCTTTACATAAAAATTCGTAAAAAATCTCCTAATTTATATTTTTCCTCCGTTCTTCTTTTAAAAGTGGGCGAAATATATGCTCTGTCTTTCGCCGAAATATAAAAAAGTTATGACAGATAGAATGACAGATGCAACAGTTTTAAAATTACTTTTACGCAAACGTCGTCAAAAGAGAAATTCTTTTTAAAAATTCCCAAAAATCGGCAAAATATGTTACATAGTCAAAACAAACTGTTTTCGAAAGAAAATTTTCTCCTCTATCCGATGATGCAAATATCGTTTTATTGCGAGTGCAATGACCGGCGTTATTACGTATTATGCAAGAAAAATCGCTAAAAATCGGACAAAACATAAAATAAAACATTTTCTAATTCGAATTTCGAAAAAATCGCTCCGAGGCGTGTTAGTATCTGTCCTAGTGAAGCCGTATGCAAAATTCGGTAGGTCTGCGACCAACCGTCTCGGCGCAATGCGATCCAGAGACGCGCGCAAGAAGATCGGAGGTCACAAACCTACCTACAAACCTAGCTACATACAATGTTTACTCTCGGATTTTATTATATATAAGACTAGCTGCGTGCCCGTTCTCCGCACGGTAGGGGACGAAACTTTTTCTTACATGTATAGTTCGAATTGATTCCAGAGATTGGAATCTAAAAATAAGCAAAATGATTTGACTCTTGACGATAAGTTACTCATTACTTATTCGTAAAGTTAGTATAAGTACTGACCTGTGACCAATTTTAATATTATGACGCAAAAAAACTATGTCCGTGTCATTCACGATCAGAAAAGAAAAGCGTGACGATTTTCAGTGAAAATTCCTAATTTTCAAAATGTCTCATTTCTGCATCATACTCTTTTTTAGATTTAAATTATGCCATTAATACCTTAGATACTACATGATGTGGAGAACCGTTTTATTTTGTAATTAAATAGTTGTGTACCCGCTCTTCGCAAGGCAAGAAGAGAACATTTTCCTAAAATGTGATCATAACTCTTGTGAGAAAACAGAATCTCCAAGAAAAAAGAAAGTTCTGTTAGTCTTTTTTGTTGAAACTACCGCGGGATACATTAACGCGACGTAGACTTACTTACTATTTTGTTAGCTATGGTGTAAGACGGTTATTGAAGACGAATGAATAGAAGGCTTAGTTTCACGAAATATTTATTAATGCGGTATATTGTGCTTTGATCAATATTGCCTTAGCATATCTACTTATACTATCTTTTACTGATACCAATACTATATATTTTCGTTTACAACCGTTAATGCTTAATTTAAAGAAACGGTTTAGATATTTGACACGAATGTAGTCCTTTACTCTTTGGTGATTCTTTGCAATTTACGCATTAGCATAAACGATAATCATTTCACTTTATGGTTGCCACTAAAACAGCTCTCCATACATTTGTATGCTTAATTATTGTCATATTGGCGTATTTAGCACCAGGGCCCTAGTATCTCACGGGCAAATCGGGACTTTGCCCAGTGCCTCCGGCTCGAAATGGCCCCCAATTTCAAATGTTGATCTGAAATATTCTTTTTCATAAACATATTTTATGAAAAATAAAACAAATTTCATAGATGGAGGCCAAATTCATTAATGCCCGGGGTCCCTGTTTGCCATAATCAGGCCCTGTTTAGCACCGCAAAATATTTCTTGCGATTCGAAAACGTGTCCCGTTTAAAATCTCAATTGAAAATAATGCTGGATAATTCACTGCTGAAAAAACAACATTCAATTCTTTTTCTGGCAACGTAAAATAAAATATGGAATTATTTCATGCGTGGCGTATGTTTTGCGTGTGAGTCCGTTATTCTGATTGAGTTTCGAAAGGGGTTTTAAACTCGTGACATCAAATTGGCGCACATTTCAGATGTGAAAACTCGGTTATTTTAAAGTAATTTTATTTATTTTTTTCAACTGGCAATTTTAATCATTGTTACTATCTCCAAGACAACCAAACCGCAAGATATCATACCGAAATTTTTAAACAGCTGTTATTGAAATGAAAAGCTTTCTTTACTTAAAAATTCGTAAAAAATCTCCTAATTTATATTTTCCTCTGGTTTTTCTTTTAAAAGAGGGCGAAATGTATGCTCCGTCATTTGACAAAATATAAAAAAGTTATGACGGATAGAATTCAAGATGCAGCAGTTTTAAAAATATTTTACGAAAGTCAGCGTCAAATTTAATTTTATTTGAAAATTTCCCAAAAATCTGAAAATTATGTTACACAGTCCGAAAAAACTGTTTTCGAAAGAAAATTTTCTCCTCTGTCCGATGATGCAAACATCGTTTTACTGCGAGTGCAATTACCGGCGTTATTACGTATTATGCGAAAAAAATCGCTAAAAATCGGACAAAACATAAAATAAAACATTTTCTAATTCGAATTTCGAAAAAATCGCTCCAAGGCGTGTTAGTATCTGTCCTAGTGAAGCCGTATGCAAAATTCGGTAGGTCTGCGACCAACCGTCTAGGCGCAATGTGATCGAGAGACGCGCGCAAGAAGATCGGAGGTCAGAAACCTACCTACATAGCTACATACAATGTTTACTCTCGGATTTTATTATATATAAGAAGACTAGCTGCGTACCCGTTCTCCGCACGGTGGGAAACGCATATTTTCCTTACACATATATAATTCGAATTAAACCTAATAATGCGGAATCTCAAAACGTGAGGACTAAAAGTTGACGTCATGAGTGCAAATTTTAGACTATTGCAACAGGACACAAAAACTACGTCAATGTGACTGGTGATCAAAAAAGAAAGAACTTTATGGTATGCAGACAAAACTTTTCTCTGTCGAAAAATGCCCGATTTCTACATCATATAATTCTCTTTGTGAGGTTTAATTTATAGCATTAATATATAGTATATACCACATAAATAACATTACATGATGTTGACAACAATTTTGGACAATGCATTAGCGCAGTTATGTTACACACGACTTTATTAAATTTTACCTAAATTAAAAAACCTACATGAAACAATGAATGCATCATTTACGTTTAAAAGCCAAAAATGTACCCTGCTCCGGTGAAAATCATGTCGCTTTTGTAAATGAAAACGTTCTTGATGTAACTTCTGAGAAAAAGCTTATTACCCTTATTGAACTCTTAATGCAGTATCACACTTGTTACATAAAACTGACGTTTATCTCACTGTCAATTTGCTCTAAATAAATAACTAATTTCATTTTACATTTTTTACAGATTACAGTTGACCCCTTTATAACATGGGTCCTACAACACGAATTCTTAGAACACGACGAAAACATTACGATTGTTTTTCGTGTAACACGTTAAAAGAGACTCGTACAGCACGGTAAAATGAGACTATGTTCTGATATTATGACGCCTTAGCTCCTGTAATTAACATTCCTTTTGAATGGCAACACCAAACATCATTGCATTTTCACGGAGCGCAAATAAGTTTTGCCGCGATTATAACGCGCAGTCCGCACTCCAGGTGGAGTATAGCGCAGGACCCGTACAACACGGATTCTTATAACACAGAACGTATCTACCGTGTAATAGAGAATTTACTGTAGTCGCACAGTGTCAAATTCAATAGTTAAGAAAATTCTGGGTTGCCGAATTTAGTAATATTTCATCTTACCTTGGTGGCCGAAATTTATTAAAACCAAATATTCGAACTGTATCAAAAGTAAAATTTACTAAAAGTAAAATTTTTAATTTTGTATAACCCTCAGAACAACTTCGGAGTTTGCCATCTATGACGGTTTTTCATGACGTGACAACTTATGCTTGCGTACAGTGGCGTAGCCAAGGAGGGGATAGGGGGTCACAACCCCCCAATCGGAGTTTTTTGCCATACAAAATGTATATTCTTCACTCCCTTATCGCACACACGTGTACATATGTGTGAGTTGCGGTAGTCGTAACATTCCCATGAAAAATTTCTGGCTACTCCTGCTTAATCAATATACTTCAGGATCGGAATCTCCGCGGTAAAAAAAATGGTCTAAAAAATGTGACACCAGAAACTTCTGATTAACACAATGGGGTTACACAAATACGCGCCGGACATACGCTCTTGCTTCCGGAGGAGCAAATACATTAGAGGGTATGTGCTGCTCCGGATAATCTGCCAGCAAAAATGACGTAAAAAATGACATCCACACTCGAAGGAAATAAAATTAATGGTATGTAGAATTGCATAAAAACTTCGATTATTTTTAAGGTGCAAGTCTGTTACAGTTCTATTTGTTTCACAATTGATGCGTTTTCACTTTTTCGATTCTTAAAAGCAGTAGAAATGAGTGGTTTCACATAATTGTAAAATTTAACAACTTAAGTGGCAACAATGGATTCCGTTGCTACGGAAACTATAGCAATGCTAAAAATAGAACATGAAATGAGTTATTCATGTTTACTTTGCTAGAACTGCCATATTGGCGAAATTAACACCGCCAGTCGATGGCAAATAGCTCAAACCACAAATTAAATTTGACACTAAAGGCAATACGCAATACTCTGTTTGGCGGAATTAAAAAAAAAAAATATCTATGCATACGCTAGTGACATCGGCTCATCTGAGTTGTGGAATGGAATTAATAATATGTACAGAGTTGCACTACATTTGAATATTTTTCGCCAACTTTGCTAAGAAATGTACTAAAGTAGGAATCAACAAACATTTCAATTCGTAAAACAAAAAATATATTAGATAGTATTAATTACGCCTTTCTAACAGCTTCTAGTAAAAGAAACTTCCGTAACGCTGCTTTAACAAATAAGAATCAATTATTTACTACACAGTACTTCGATCGCCAAAATACCAACATACACCATTTTGCGAGATTTTTTTGTTTTCAGGGAATCATTCGAAGCATTGATTTAACAGCAATCAAAATGGGAAATAATTATCTATCATTTATATGGTTCGATCGGCAAAATTTAATACAGGCTTATTATTGATAAGTAGCAGTTATATAATTTTTATTATCTACTATAACGGGTTTTAATCACCGTTAACTACCATTTACAAAATGTGAGAATTTCAATTTTCTGAAATTTGGCGGAATTCCTCTAACTTAAATCAGTTTACTTAATTTGGTGAAAATTCTATGGATCGTTTAAAATCGCTTTAATAACTGCATTATTTCTATATGAAACATCGAAGTATAGCGCCGTAAAACTTATACTTGTTATTAAAAATACTATTTCGTTACGCTCTCAGTAACTTGCGCCAAGCCCAAAACTGTGCAAATCGGTAGAACCTACTACTTTCTCAAAATCGCCAAATGAGCCATTTTTATTTCGCCAAACTAAAAAATATACATATTAGTCTCGGAAATCTCTCAATCCCTTATTCTTTTACACATAAAAAACATTGAATTCCTGCTCTGATTTAACATGAACGCAATATTTTAATTAAAAAATAACTTTGTAAATAATATAAACAGAAAAGAATCATTATTCTTTTATTTTTTACTGCAGGAGTCTAAATAATTTAATAAAATAGCCAAACATGGCAACCTCGATGCTCATTTCTCACCTTTTTGACTACAGGGGTTACAATCACGGAATTGCGGAGAGCAAAAATTAGCGTTTTTGATGGGGTTTTTTATCAATATCTCCTAAACTAATGCGAATTTCGAAATTTAAATTAGCGGAGGTTCTTTCTCAAATTTTTCCGAATTCGTGGATATTTCGTTCGAAACTCAACTCCCAGCCGTTTAGGAGGAGATGATGCTACACACACACACACACACAGACAGACGCGCACAGATTTTAATAGTATAGATAAGATAAGATAAGAAGGTAAATGAGTTTCATGTTTTTCAACCAAACTTTTTTCAGTTTCCTGTTTTTCACCCAAATCTTATTATTTAAGACCGGTATGTGATTACAAAATCAGGCTTTATTACTGAAGCGAAAATTAGCAAGAGTCAAATTACAGAATTCAATTCACCACAGAAGTGTGTAGCTAACCTGAAAGAATTATTATTTTTTTATGTTTAAATTAAGAGAAATGTAAATTTTACAGATTGAATAAGAATTTTAAAATATGCTCGCCATACATATATTCCCGTTTGGTAATATTATCAACTGAGAGATTTTGGCGCACGTTGTTCATATTTATGTATGCGGAATTTTTTAACTTCCTGTGGAGTTCCTAAATTGAGTTTAAATCGAATAGTTTCTTACATTCAAAGAAATTGTCAAATACGAGACATAATAGCTTTAGACAATTCCAAAGAAATGTTTTCCATTAGGGAATGAATTATAACGTGCTCTTGATCTGATAAGATTAATCTCAGATGCTACTTCTACGCATCTGAGATTAGACAATTGAGCACCCGTCGCCTGCTGCTTGGAAAACGAATTCCTTAAAGCATTTTGTGCAGGCGATAGTAACGTCCAGAACGTGGAGGGTCGTGGAAACGAGATTGTGACAATTTTGACAATGTCAATTTCATAAGATTTAATAAACTTAATTTTTATGCTAATACAAAATGGGTTTTAGTTTTTTTTCCCGCTAAGTAAGCAACTGCATATTGCTGTGTATTCAGCTGCTCCCATGCATTGCACGTATTATCTAGGATAGCAGTTGTAAGGCGAGTGGGTGAAACGAGCTGAGATCACATCCAAAAACAATGGCAAACGTCATTCTCGGGGGATGTCGAACATAAGAAAACAAGGGGATTTTCACCCGAGGAGTAATATTAGGAGTCTGTACCTGATCACTACTGGAATAAGTATAGACACTTAATTGACACCACTCAGGGATTGACAAAAGTTGCAAAATCGTAGGAATAAGCAAATATTTTTAGGCGTCACATATACACTGAATTATATTAATGAAAAGAATACTAATTGCCAAGGGATACATTTTAGTCGCTTCTGTGACCTGGCGACCGGGTTTTGTCGAACCCTGCCTAATATCATCTTTTAGTGGATAAACTTTTAGTGACTAGAGTTGTTATTAAACAATGGATACATTATAAAAAAAGCGAGAATTTCAAAGATAATAGATTTTGTGCCTTTCTAGACAGTTATACGGAACGGGAGGGAGACATCCTAGCTTCTTTAATGGGCTAAATTTAAAGTGACCTGAAATTGATTTTCAGGCATTCGTATGTGTTATATTTTACAGCAGAAATTTTATGAAAACGTTTTTTTTTTCCTTTCAGATGAAGAGGGATGCGTGAAAGGAATTTTTTACGAATTTCAAAAAATCCCCTTACCGAGCTCCGACGTCACAGACCTCACATACATGCCGAATTGGATATTACCTTCAGGAGTTTCTGTTATGTGAACTATTGACATACGGAAAATGACATTATATTCTTGTCCTCCTCGTGATAATAATGCACGATTACAAGAGGAAACGTCCTTAAGTATTGGAAAGAGATGGTTTCACCGTGCGGCCACCGAGCGTTAAAGGGTTAAATGGTTAATAGAAATTAGAATAAAATTTAAATATGTATATAATGTACCATCGGAATAATTCTCGAAATGAACACTATTCGCTTTCTCATTTATTTTCTTTTCAGAATTCTTTCTTTCCAGATTGCATCGTTTATGGTCTTTTACAACACTCTACTGAAACTCCGCAATCACTCCTAACCGAAAATAAGTCGTGTTACCATGGTAGCGAAGTGGAAGCAAAATCTCAGTATATAGCCTCATAAAAGATTAAAATTTCCAATTAGAATATCGAGATAATTTTGTTATGAGAGAACAGATTAATCTATACTTTCGAAAGTTCCTTTTAGTAGCTATGGTGATGCAATTCTCCTCCTTGGTGTATGAAGAAATAAATCCGTTTGGTAGAATGCAAATTAAAGAAACTGGGGCAATTTTCTTCTTTAAAAGCAGTTACTTGAACGGATTTGGTACGCATGTACATGGATTTGAACGTTATATCAACTTGTATATTAAATGCGCTTTGTCGTTTTCAAAATTATATGTAATAGCATACAATTTAAAAAATAATTATTCTTAAATAATCGGAATTACGTTTTCATTCTGAATTGTGTGTTGTGTTTAAGGGCAGCACCTTCAAGGGGGGCATCTGTCTATGTGGGGAGGGGTTGTTTTGGGTAGAGGACTTTTTAAGGGGTTCTAACACGCACTTACGTCACATCTAGAAAAACCCACACAAAACTACAGGTCGTTAGATCGACAGCCGTACTGTAGGTTAGAACCCTGGAACTTCACACTTCAGCCATATATCATATTTAGGGTTTTATCCACTCGGCCATTCTTGGGCTCTTTATTCTGAAGTATTCTTACTCATGAAAGTCATAATAAGTCATTTCCAAAAGTTAAGCACGAAACGGTAAAATACGAAAAAAGGGGTAAGCACCGCTTTGATTCACATGAAATGTTGCAAGTAGGTAGCTCTATGTTTATTCATGAAACAAAACAAATAATTGCATACAGAGATTAAAAAAATATTGAATTTTCATAAATTATAAGATGAGATCATATTTGCGTCATTTACAAACTGATGTTTAAATGCAAAACAAACGATAAAAACCGACATTAATAGGGTATGTGGGCACCCCTCACCTTCATACAAAGTGTTCAGCGGGTGATAATGCTTGATCAACACAGTGTCCAGTAATCGCCTTTCCTCCTGTAGAGTAGTTTCTTAGAATGACTGGAGGGGGGAAATGTCTACATATAGCACGGTCGAGGGCATCTTCAAAATTTTCAACTGGATTAAGGTCCGGCGAGTAAGCCGGCCACTCCATACGCGCAATCCCCTCACTCTGCAGAAAATCGTCAACTATGACATCTCCATGGGGACGCTCATTATCGTCCATTAAAACGAAGAAGGGACAACTGCTGCAGTGTTCAGTTTCACAATGGGGTCTAGGATTCCATCTCGACACCGTACAGCCGTCATAGAACCTCGCCTGTAGAGTGTAGATGTGCAGGTCGGTGCGATATCCCAATGAAATCCCTGCTCAGACCGTGATGCTTCCACCGCGGAATGCGTGATGTTCGATGATTTTCTGGGGTCGATTGCGTTTGTCCGTCGTTCGTGTCGTCGGGCCGATTACCTTGTTCCCTCCAGACCCTTTCACGCTTATCATCGGGTTTTAGGGAAAATATGCACTTCATGTGTTTAAATAACGTCGCCTCAATCAGACACAGTCGAATTCACACGCTGGCGGTACCATTTTAATCGTGCCCCTCTGTATTGGACGGATAAAGGAATATGAACTCGTGACATCCGGGAGTACAGACCATTCATATGTAGCCTTCGACGAACAATAGTGGCAGATATCGTCTTGCCATGGCCACTGCAGCCATAAATGTCACACGTGTGGAGATCGCTTTTCGATTCCGCTTGGATACAACAATAATAGGTTGATCTTCCCCAGGGTTCATAACCCTTGGACGAACGGCTACAGGTCTTCGGACAACTATTTGGCTGGTTTGGAATTATTTCCATAATCCTGAATTTACGAAATGATGAACGCCTGAGAAAAAGCAACATTTGTCCTGCTCAATGCATCCGACAGCCCGACAATGCTCAGAGTCTTTCAGTTTTCTTCTGGAAACCATAGAAACAAGTATAGCTTGAAAAAAAATTGTACGAATGTTCTAAACACCTTTCATCAGCTGTTAAATGGAATTTCCGTAACCTTTCACAATGGCGACTTCTTATACGACTGCCTGTTTTGCATATTTCTCGACGCGAAACCATTGGCTGTTACCTAACATATTTGTACAGTTCCTTCCACCATTGGAGCAAATTTCCGCTTCTTTAATTCAGATTCAAATCATAATTGGTTTACGGAAATTAACATTTTTCTCTCCGTGTTTAACTTTTGGATGTGAATGTATTTTGGTGCTCAATGCTAGTTTTTTCTTTCATACCGATACTTAATGTAAAATATTGTTCAAATAACTTATGTTAATTTTCTATTAATTACAACGCACAATATTCGCTTAATATTAAGTAAAAATATATGCTATGATAATTATCTTTTAAATAGTCGTAAATATGTTATTATTATGAAGAATTCGTTCACATTTAATCGCATTGTGTATTTTGCGGCATAATGCTATGTTTTACCACATTGATAATACGTTATGCATAAGTTTTCCAAATGACTTTTCTTTAATATTAACTTTTCTATTAATGCTTTAATTTTCATATTTATAATCTCATCAATGATAATAACAAATACAGTAAGCATCAATTTAGTAGTAATTTTTGGTGTTATCCAATTTCCATTCATAATTTACTCTTTAGATTAACATGCTTTAAATTAAACACACTTTGTCTATTAATGATGGATGTTTTACCACAGTTGATTCATCAAGCAAAAATGTTTGATTTTTTTACATGAAATGAGATTAAATACACATAAAAGACCTATTTCATCTGATAGTTATTTTCCATTAGTTTCACCGTTCCAGTTAACCGTTAAGCAATTTATCACTATTAATTTTGCATGCAGTCTATTGTTCAAATTACTTTATCAGTGTTTTTAATAATTATAAGTACTTTTTTACTCTGGTTATATTTGATTTCGTTATTTCTTTTATTATTTATTTAAATGTTGGGAAAATTCATTTACTGTTGCTCAAGTTCTGAGAGCATTAACAAAATACATACTATTTCATTAACTTGTAGAAACATGTCGTATCAGCATGCCAGTAAGTGTTATTCTTAACTTAAAAGTTGGCATATTAGTGATGAAGCTTATGGGGCAGTTCATGAAGTCTAGTAAAGCAAAAGATGAAATCATAAGAACATGATTAGTAGTATACAAAAGTATTAAAATTCACTTAGTTAAATAATAATTTTAAGAAAACTTGTTCCGAGAATGTGTTAAGAAAGTACTATATTCTGAGATGTATGCAATGAGAAAGCTATTGGTTGCAACTTTCAGAATTTTGATGCCCATTGCTTATGTATTGACCAATTCTAAGTTATTTGGCCGAAAGAAAAAGTTTTGTGTAATCAGTTTTTGCTAACTTAAAAACTCAGTTTGTCTAAAATTCTGTTTTGTTTCTAATTAGACTCGTTCAGCTGAAAATACGCAGTGCAACAGCTTACAAAAATGCTTATATTTATCTATTAACTTAAATACACACGTGTCTAGTTTTAATGCACTTTATTTTGATTCTAAATAAATAGTTAAATATAAATTTTGTGCTAAAATGTGCAAAAATATTGCTGTTAAGGGTAATTATTCCTTTTCGCATAGCAAAATTGTTAAAAAAAATTTATTGATGTAGGTCAAAAGTTTTGCTATTCAGTTTGTTTGTTTTTTCATTTCATTACATTTAATTAATAGGGAACCCAATCTTGAAAAACTTCTCGGCGTAGTTTGCTGCTCATGTAGAATTGTTCTTTGTGGTGAGGATGATGCTCTTTACAAGCAAACATAATGTACAGACCCACTGTCCTTGCAACTGCGATTTAAAATTAAAGTTTAAACAAACGGATATTCTTTCAAAACACAACACGTATAATTATTGCAAGAGTTCCACTTGGATGCACAAAAGGCGGGCAAACTGAGAAAGAAGTATTTACGTAAGTTAACTGACCAGTTTTACGAAAAAAATGTGCTTTAAAAAATTATTCTTTGGAAAATCAAACTTCTTTATAGCACATGTTTTTGCCATTTGACCGATTGTTTTAAATTTGAAAATTGTCAAAAGCTCAGTATTCGGTTTACAGTCCAAATTTTCTTCTTTTTAAAAGTATGATTTAAAAAATATGAGCGATTTTTCTATTTTTATAGATTTTTTTTACAAAAGCTCGATTTTTGACTTTGACAATGAAAAACTCCGATGTTTTTCAATCGATTTCCAAGAAAGTCATGGAACTGGATTAACGGACAACTGTTTTTCCTCAAAGTTATGCCTCAATATCTAAACCATGCCACAGAGGTTCATGGACAAAGCAGTGCTCAATATATTTCACAATATTCTAATCGATTTTTTATGCTTTGTTATTGATGTCATCGAAAAAAGAACTGCTATTTTTCATTATTATCTTATCAAATTATAAAATATTATTTGAAAGAAAATTTACAGTGCAATATATAATTCCGGGACTTAAGCCGCACATTAATTTGAATTTGTTTTAAAAATCCCAAGGTGCACATACAGTAAAATAAATCATGCTGGGTTATTTAATATAGACTATGAAACATGTATACTGCGACAAAAAAATATTAAAAAATAATTAGTATTTTTTAACATTTGTTTCTAATATTAAAATAATTATTCATATCTGTACTATAATTACCTATTTAATAACAAAAAGGAACTAAATGAGTACAAAGAGACGTATTAGTAGATTTAAATCAGTATGAGTCTGCCAACTTAATTCACTACTAAAATGAAATACTTATTTTTTGAAATTGATTTTAATTATTATTTCATCAACGGCAAAGAGTAAATTAGTGTTTATTTTGTTTTATTTCTTTTAGCATTTTTTATTTTTTTGTTTTTACGTTTTTATTCTTTTATAAAAAAAAAATGGGCGTTTCTAATAAAATCAGCGAACAAATTTAAAATTTATCTGGGCTTTAGAAACAATATTTCATTTAAGATAGAACGTTAAAATGCAAAATTATTACAATTACGCTTAACGACTAATATCATGCCCAACTTGGTGAGTCTGCGCAAAAGAAAGGAGAAAAGGTTAATAACATTTAAATAAATTCAGAAAATATACTCCAGTAACAAAGTAAACTAAGACAAGGAAACATAAAATTACAATTTGGCTAAAAGCGGCATGTTTCGCAAAAGAAACTTTGGCATGCATGACAGAATGGCAGGGCGGAATATGTTCCGTTTTGTACGGTACCGACGTTGTTTCGTTTTGTACGGTACAGACGTAACACATCACAGTTGCCTGTCTTCGCAACGGAAAGTGGCGTAACCATGTACAAAGTACTCTATACAGGTGCTACACTTAGTTTTGACTTGGAAATCATGCATGGATCCAGTAATAACCGTATAAAAGCACTTAAGCGTAACGTGTTTAAAAGTTTGGGCGGTGAAATCATGCGCTTATGTAAAAAAAAAAGGACCAAAAAAAATATGAGTAGTTACAGCTAAGGCATTGTGTGTATGAAAGGGATTCCTGCTGTGCACTAGTTAAGATAATCTTACTGCACACCTATACAGCACGTGCGACTGCTATCTATTGACTATTGCAAGAAATACAGGGAGTGCGGCATCTGTCCCGGGTGTTGCGACTGTCCCGGAATTATCCAATACAACTCTGAGTGATGGAAACTGACACTCCTTAAAATTCAGTAAAAATAGCAGTGTAGTATGCTTGAGTGTCTGCGGGTATTTTTGAAGTGAAAACTTCTTTAGACACTTTGGGCACTTTTGGAATCAGGAAAAAGCACTGAATTCGTGAGACCGCCACGCTCAGATACATATGGGGAAAAAGTGAATTGTGACGTCGTTGAATTTTAGTGCTGCCACCTGTAAGAGCGTACGTAAGAGCTTGAAGTTACTTTTAAATTGCGTCTTTCTAGAATCTGCGACTGGTATCGAGCTGTACACTGAAGGCATGGAGGGCGAGCGTTCTTACCACTAGACGAATACGAATCGGGATGAAATGACTAAAGTTTGAGGTGATTGCTGTTTCAATTTCGGAATGGGAACTTTAATGTATCCAAATAAATAAAATTGTACTTTGCCTGTACAAACAACAAAAGTTTTGCAATTTCTATTCGTTTGTTTTAAGCATTTGGGACCGCAGTGCTACCATAAAAAAAATGTCTCTCTGTATTTCTGTCAGTGATGTTTTTTTTTTATTCGCACATCACGTAAAACTGATTGAAGCGACTGAAATAAAATTTGGCAACATGATAGGTGGTCACACAACTTATATATATCAACTCTATAGGCGTCGTATTAAAAAAAAGTTTTCGATTAGATTTTGAGATTTTTCTGAAAATCGTTTCAAACTACGTAAATTTTTGTTTTAGTATGCATGAAAACTGCATATAATTTGCGCAATGGTGTACTTTAAAAATATTTAAAAATATCCACTTTTTAAGTACAAATTGTGTACAATATACATGTTTTTGCAAAAAAAGTGTAGACTGTTTCTATTTCGGTAGGTGCTATAATTTTCTATTATTTATTTTAGAAACTCTACTTTTTTGGATAGTTTTATAGTTATTTTGCAGTAAAGTTGATTGGTAATGTGGATAGTGTTAATAATTATTAGTATTACACTACAGTGCATTTGAATTTGAATTATAAATCCATCATTCATTACAAATAAATAGGATTATTCTTCAGTACAACGCAAGTACATAATTATTGATAATTAATAAATTCACGTACATAATTATTAATTAAACGGAACAAAATCCAACATGTGGATAAAAAATGTGTGTCGCTAATGTATACCATACGCATATACCAGCTGTGTCACGTTGCGGCCTGCGCGCATGCTCCCTCTCTCTTTTTAAATTTTAAATGCGCACACAAATCGAGCACGAAATTCAAAATGTAATTACATTAAAAAAATCAAAAATTTCCAATGCTTACCCAATGAAAAGTGCCTTAAAATGTGTACAACGGTACAAAAATAAATGAAATTGTGAGAATATCATAAATAAATGTGCCATACCTTTATAGCCTTAAAAAAAACATTTAAATTTTTTTACAAAGAATTTCAAATGTATAAGAATGTGAATAAATGTTAATATATGTTTTTTTGTTAATAAAAATACAATGAGTGAAAACCTGTTTAACGATTGCATAAATATAAATTTGAGAAAGCTTGACAAGAAGTTTTCACTTCTGACGTGCAGTCCTACGACTGACCGTTTTTTTTTTTTTTAATAGCTTCTCAAAATTTATACATTGCACAGCACTTATTTAAATATTAAAATATCCACAATTATTTTTATTGCTCATTTGAAAGCTAAGCCTTAACTATAACTTACAAGAAAAGTAAGATCTTAATATTATGAAGTTCAAACAAGGAATGTCTTGATGAATCGTGCGAGCTGAATTTTAGATATTTAAAAATCTCACTGATTTCGACTAGGTAAAAACTTCCTTTAACAAGGATTAAGTTTCCGTTTAAAAAAAAGAGAATCGAATCGCTTTGCGAGAAAGTAAGCGAAACTTAAATCACTGTAATATGCATTCAGTAAATGAAATATCGACATTTATTCCAAAATACAATAGCATATTCCTAAAAACACAAAACTCTACATTAAAGTTTAATGTTAAAGAAGAAAATGAATACAAACAACATTTTGAAATATTTTACACCATCTGTATGAAAGATCCTCATACATACCGACATTTTTACTAAAATTTTAAATTTGTAGGCTGAATAAATGTTTTTTCTTTAAATATTTTAAACCACTCACTTTACAAACACAAATATTGATCCTTTAAGTAACGCAGCGCAAAAAATTTCCAAAGATATTATTTTGTAAGTCTTTAAAGAAATAAAATCCTGATCTTTACTTGCATTCCTGTGGGATTTAGCAGATGGTCTCAAATCATATATGTAAAAACGGAGATCGGCTTTGTGCCAGGAATAATTTTTTCTCCCCAAAATCAGTCATAATATATTTAAAATGAAATGTTTTCGCTAATTCACCTATACATAAAATATTCGGCAATGATATATTATACTGAATGTTGAGACATTGTTTTAAATTAATTCAGTAACTGTTTTCATTCATGCTTTTCTGATAATTGATTTTTAATAATTCATAAAGTAGGTGAAGGGCGTTTTTTTCCCTTTTTCTGCACATTTTTAATTTATTAGTATTAATTTTTATCTATAGTTCCTGGTTTATGCTACGCTGCTTACAATGGAGAAACTGACTAATCTAAATATTGCCTATCATCTTCGATTGTTTTATTTTTGTCTCTTACTTCATAGTGCCGTAGAGTAAGGGGTGTTTGTTTTGAGGGTATCATATTGGAATATTTGCTAGAGGGAAAAGTTACCTGAGGTACATCTATGTGAATAAGTGTGTTGTTTTAAAATGATTAAACACATGAAGTGATTTTTGGGGTACGTGCGTTATGGACTAAAATAAATTGCTATGTATCATATATTCTTAAAAAACGCTTTGATACACATTTCCAAAATGACTGTATGAACAGAATCGTAATTATAGCAAATTTAATATTATTAAAGCTTTGTAGCAAATTTTTAACCCATTGTTTCTTACTATAGATTGCTCTTTACCTAGTGTGGTGAAGTGAAACAGCAGTAAAATATAATTTTGAGACGGTTCCCATGGGAAGACCACACAAGTGGACCGTAAATTAGAAGAGGCGCCAGGCAATGGACAGTCTGGACACTATAGCACAATGAACTGTCAACGTTAAAATATTTATGGCCGAAAATATTTATGGCCGAAAATGATATGCAAATTTGGCGGGGTATATTCCCCGATGATCCACCTACATGGCTGGGATTCGACGAGAGGATGCATTAATTCCCCGATACGAACAAATCAGAAACTCCAGCCAATGATGTAAGAGGGGGTAAGAAAAGAGGAAACAACCCCGTGGGAGAAGAAAAAAGACGACAGAACGAGTGTGCTAAAAAAAAAAGAAGCAGAAGAGAGTTTGGTAAAGGTGTGAACGGGCTTAAAAAATCAGTGTGTGCTTCGAATCAATATGATCAAGTTGTGTTCAAAAGAAACATGGAATCAGAGGCTTGATGATGGCTTAAGAGAAAGAAAGCGGTTCCAATAGTGCACGCGTCGATCGTGTCTTGTGTAAAGATGGCTACCTCATCATAATGGTGAATATTCCAAGTAATCTATTTATTATTTGTGTTTCAAACCTTTTGTGGATACCCCTTATCCTCCAAAACCACATCTCCCCCAGACATATTTAAGTTTAAAATTATGTCAATATCGTCTTTTAATTAATATTAGTGGAATGACTAAGAATAAATGGAATTTAGTTGCAATTCATAGAGTCTTTAGTTTTTTTTAGTGTTTTGGTGTATGTCAATCATTTTTCATTTTTTTCAGCGTAATACTAGGAGTACTTGCCAGGCAGGTTATGCGCGGCATAATACCACTGTACGATCATCTTAGGCTTTAGTTTTCATCAAATTTTAACCATAACAAAAATAATCCACCACACCTAGCATGAATAAAGTAGTATGGAATGAAAATAAAAATCTTTTTAACTCAATTGTACAAACTTTTATTTCAAAAATTGAACTACAGATGTTATTAAGTAAATTTTACTGCCTTAAAGTTTACATTATCCATCTGCTTGCGATTTTTAAATAAAATTTCAAGTATTTATTATGCATCTATAATACCGTTTGTACACTTTCGATAAAAGTAACTTATTTTAGGATTCTGAATAGTTACCAAATAATGTTGTTTTTCCTTCGGTACTGTGAGCTTTGCTTAAATATTCTACTGTTTTGCTTATTTTTGCACTAGAAGGATTTAACTTACTGCTATGTTTACGTTTTTTCGTTTGGAATACTTTACTTCACCACCACGATTTGCTTTTACTAATTGACTTATAAAAAATAACATTTGCAAGACATGCATCTATATCAGCTCTTTTACTAAAAAAATTATATTTTCAGACATCGTTTTTTTTACAATTTTAGAAAATTAAAGAATTATGTCTCAAACTTCTGCTTATTTAAATCAACACAATCGACGATGTCAAAATCTTATAAATAAAAATGAAATTCTGTTTGTTTGTTTGTTTGTGGATATGATTCGTATACAAATCCACAAAAATGGACCTATCGGCCTGAAATTTAGCACAGATATGTAAAATAATATAGAATAAATCATAGTCCTCTTTAAAACTTTGAAAGTCCACCCGTTCCCGGAATTTAAGAGATTTTTTATGCTCTTCACGCAAAAATCTTTCCGTAATTGTAACCCCTGTAGTGAAAAAAGTGTGAAATAAGGATCGTGGTTGCCATGTGTGGCGATTTTGCCGAATAAAATGTCGTTCGTATACAAATCCACAAAAATGAACCTATCGGCCTGAAATTTAGCACAGATATGTAAAATAATATAGAATAAATCGTAGTCCACTTTAAAACTTTAAAAGTCCACCCGTTCCCGGAATTTAAGAGATTTTTTATGCTCTTCACGCAAAAAGCTTTCCGTAATTGTAACCCTTGTAGTGAAAAAAGTGTGAAATAAGGATCGTGGTTGCCATGTGTGGCGATTTTGCCGAATAAAATGTTTTAAATTCTCAAAGTAAAAATAAAAGAATAATAATGATTTTTTTTTGTTAGTTTATATTCGTAAGGTTATTTTTTTTTTAATTATAATATCGTGTGCATGGGAAATCAGAGCAGGAATGTAATGCTTTACACGCAAAACAATAAGAATTGAAGATTTCCGAGGCTAATGTGTAAATTTTTTTAGTTTGGCGAAAAAATAAAATGGCTGAAATATGGATTTTGAGTAAGTGAGTTCTAGCGGTTTGCACAGTTTTCGGCTTGGCGCAATTTATTGAGAGCTTAAGGAAATAGATTTTTGAAAACAAGTGCAAAGGTTTTATTAGAATACAGCGTTAAATTTTAATGATCCGTGAAGAAATAATGCAGTTATTAAGGGATTTCAAGCGATCTAACTTCAGAATTCTCGCCAATTGATTACATTGATTTAAGTTGGGGGAATTCCGCCAAATTTCAGAAAATTGAAATCTTCTCATTTAGTACATCGGAGTAACGATGAATAAAACACATTATAGTTGATAATTAAAAAAAAAAAATCGGCTGTATTAAGGAATTCCAATTTTCAAATAAATGCGTGCTACTCTTTGGCGGTCGAACCATTTCCCATATTGATTGCCTTTAAGTCAATGCTTCGAATGATTCCCTGAAAAAACTCTTGCAAAATGGCGTATGTTGGCACTTTGGCGAGGCTTAGATTTGAAACTGGATTTTATTTGAGACAGGTATATATATAATAACACTGGTTATAGATAAAAAGGAATGTTGGTATGTGTTTATGAGGTTGAAAAACTCCAGCACCGTTGAGCACCGTTGCACGATGAAATTTGGTTCACCTAAGTCTTTTATGATGGAGAAGGTTTTTATGCTATCCGTTTTCCTTAACTTGCCACTTGGTTCCGAGCACAACGTTGAATTCTATTCCGTTTAGCCGTTTGCTATGCGAATATCGTCCAACCGATTTCGATGAAATTTGGTACACGCGAATATTAGAACACGGAGAATATTTTTCACTATCCATTTTGCTGTAACTTGCCGCTAAATGGCGCTGCAAAGCATCAACTTCTATACCGTTCGATCGATCGGCATAAAATTTTTTATACTTACACATTTGAGCACGAAGAATATATTCTAACTGCGTTCCTTTTGATGTTACTCACCACTAGATGACACTGCAATGCATTATTATTTTAACTCGCCACTAGATGACGCTGCAGCAGGCCAAATTCTTGACCATTCAAACGGTCGCTATGAAAATCAGTATACATAGCTATTTGAACAATGAGAATATTTTGGCGTTATCCATTTTGCTATAACTCGCCACTTGACGGCGCTGTAGCAAATCATTACTTTATTGAACCACTAGATGGCCCTGCAGTGTATTACTTCTTGACTGTGCAAATAATCGCTATGAAAATAGGTATACATAGATATTTGAACACGGGAAAGAGTTTGGTGCTATCTATTTTCCTATAACTTGCCACTATGTGTCGCGTCAACACATGAACTTCAGGACTGTCCAGCCGATAGTCATGAAAATTCGTATACATCGATATCTGAATGCGAAAAATATTTTCGCCGTATCCGTTTTGCTAAAACTCGCCACTAGATTGCGCTACGCCGCATGGCCTTCTGCACCGTACAAACGATTGCCTTGCAATTCGGTATGCATGATTATTGGACACAATATAACGCGATATCCATTTTGCTATATCTGTTTATTACAATGAATAGTAATCACCACAAATCGTAATATCAAAAAGTCCATTCATTCCCGTGCGAAGAACGGGTACTTCAGCTAGTGCTTTATAAAAATATTTTAAAACTGCATTTTTTGTTCCTAAACAGCTAAGTTTGTTTCCGACATTAAACTATTAATTACCTGATATATTTGAGATTCAAAACCATAAATTTCTTTACTTGAAACAGGATAGAATTAAATTATTTGGATTTAGTTTCCTTCTTTCATATCTCTTCTATAAACGATACTTGATAGAATTAAAGCATGAAAATTGACATATTACTTTTTGCATTAATCACAGAAATCGATATTTTGATTATCTTATCATTTGACAAGGGTCCTTCATTGAGGAGAAATTGTGTGAAAATCGGCTTTAAAAATAACCTTTACAAGGAAAATCTGCTTGAGATGAATTTACGAGAAGGCAATTTTGTAAGACGGAAAAAAATGAAGGAACGACGTAATAAATTATCACTCTTTGCTCTGCTCATAAATTTGATGAAACAGGCTCAAAAATTATCATGTAATTATTTTTTCAATAATGAATTTATTACATTTTCTCTAATAAAATAAACACTGTCTTGTATAATATTCTATATTTGTAAAATGCTTGCTTACTTTATGTTCGAAAGATAGAACAGAAAAAACAAAAAGAGAAGTGAAATATTATGCATGATCCACAAATTACTTTTACTTTTAGAAAATGCCCTATTTTTACGAATTGTGTAACCATTAAAGCTTTGCATAAGGGTAAAAAACCAAAGCTATCTCCAATAACTTCAGGCGGCGTCAAAGACATGAAAAATAATTTTAAGTAAAAGAAACTGTACTTATAGATTGTAGTTTCTTAATATTATTTTCAAGTTTACATGTTGAAAATAACATTTTATAATAAGTGTACCTTTTAGTTAATATATAAGGTAAAGATAAATTATTCTAGAATTAATTTTATTCAACGGAATGCATTTTAGTATTTAGAGGTGCTTGATAAATATTGCAACCGCAAAATTGGCAACTTTTTAAATCTGCATGTTTAACGCAAAATAAACGTTTAAAATGCGCTCATGGCATACGTTAATTTGAGGTAACAAGTTTTACGTTTAAATGCGCTTCAGAGAAATGTTAATTTGACGATATACCTTAAAGTTTAAAATGCAGTTCAGGAAACGTTAATTTGACTAAATATTTTGTTTAAAATGCTCTTCCGAGAAACTTTAATTAGACGAAATTTTATCGAAAAAATATGTGAAGAGCTCGAAATTTTTATGTTATTTCAACGGTAGTCAGCGGGTTGGGAGTTTTTAAAACTGTAACGGTTAAGTTCAATTAACAATTTTACTTCTATATTCAACACAAAAATTTTTATTAAAATATTGTCCCAGCATAACGCTGTTGAAATTCCCGAAATTAAAAAAAAAGTAAAATTTGTAAAGTGTGTTAAATTTTAAAATACTACATATCGTTGCAAAATGTCTAAATACTTAACTCATATTATATCATTTCTTAATTAATGATATATAAACGACAAAATATTGTTAAGAATATATGTATACAATTTTTTCTCCTAAATGCAATTTTTAAAATTTGCGTTTGTGAAATTATCAGTTTTGTAAAGGAATATGGAACTAAAAGTGCCTAAAATCTGTGTGTTTCATAGTCGATTCGCTAGAACGTGTTGTAAAATTATTTCCCCATTGTCTTACTTTTAAAACAGGTGTTCTGGTCAGGTATTTAATCTTTATGAGTAACCTTTTATTCATAGGAGGGAGAGAAGATTTAAAGATCCTTTGATAATCCGTTCTGTCCACATTACCTCTAAAAATCCCAGTAACGGAACAAAAGGAATTTTTACAATGGCACCCTCTAAAAAGGATGAGGGAGAGGGGTGTGAAAAATCTAGATTCTGTTAAATTCTTTTCTGAACTGAGTGTAAATTTTTACTCTCAACAAGGCGGCCGAAGAGTTTATTTTTTTAATTTTTGTAATTGTATTCTGAAATGCATAAGTAATTGAATAATTATAATCAATATATTTTTTAATTTTGCAGTAAAAGACCTAAATTCGTTACGATGCAATACTTTATTTGTACTTTCATAAATATAAAAAATGTACCACTAAACGCTTCATATTACTTGGAAGTTATCTCGAAAATAATATCAAAGTCCTATTCAGAAAATCCTTCACCTTTCAATCTTTAGTCACTAACGTGTAGGTGAAATGCGGTCTAGTGCGTTGTAGCAGCAGTACTGGAGTTTAGAGATTGGGGGTTCTGTACAGGGCCTTCTCTATTGTCCCTGTTCTGTACCAGAGAGGGGCAAAAGTTGGTAGGGGTAAAATAAAGTAAAGGGTGTAATAATAGATTTAATTCCTATGTCCAGTGGTTAAAAAATATTTTAAACTCATTATCAATAAATAAAAGCACTCGTTAATCGTTCCTTTTTATTTTTAGCTCAGTAAATAAATAATTATTGTGAGTAGATATTTATATATGCTTAATGCTATTATGTTCCTTAATGAATCACTTAATATTTTCTCCTTTATCGAAAAAAATATTTATTCCATATTAATAATTTGTTTACTAATAAGCTAAAAATATAACATCCAGTTTAATTATAGCCTTAATTTAAAATTGTAATTCTTAAGAAAAAAAGTGAAAATTACGTTAAAATATAAAGTAGAAGAAACGTAAAAATTACATTAAGGAAAGGTAATATTAAGGGCAATAATTGACGTACTTTTATCATAGAAAGTGGCGGACATTTTTAGGTTTATATTGCACTGCGTAGAAACATTATTTTGACGAAAGTTCGTCAAAAGAACAGGGCAAAAGATGGTAATTTGCAGTTTATTTAACGGTTGTCTGTGCCACTTGGGTGTATACAGAATTGTTAGTTTGATAAATAATTCTACTTTTCCTATGTATTCACGTCCACATATGTGCAGCTACACCACAATCGTTTAACCACTTGAGGAACTAGAGAGAAATTTATATATGTCGTTGCGAATACTTTTTTGATTAAAATTATTGTTTAAATGTTTTTAACATTTTGTTCTGTTAAAACAAATTTCCTCCTTCTTTTCAAAAAACTGGTTTTTGGAAAGTAAATGATATTTTACGAAATGTAAAAGCAATTTTTATGCTATATAGTTTTAATAAGCTAAATTATGCTATATAGTTTTAATAAGCTATGCTAAGTCGTTTTAATAAGCTAAAGTTATCTGAAACTCTTAAAGGTATAAGAAATTCCCATATTAAAATTTAAAGGAAAACAAAAATTGAAATATTGAGAGATCCATGCTTTCTAGTAGACAACACTTTATTCTTTTATATTGAATACTATGTTGAATTTAAATAATGTTTTGCGAATAGTTGTGTTGCAACACATAACAAAAATTATACAAATAACAACATACATGTTTTTTAAAAATGTTATAAATTCTAGAATTTACTTAAAATACTTATTTTTATTGCATTCATTTATTTAAAAGCACCTCAAAGAAAGAACTGGCAAGTTTATTCAAACACCAGCCTCAAGTATCCTTGATATATAATTTATTCTATGGTATAGAAATATAAATCAGGCGCTAGAAAAACACATTTTATTATTGTAAGAAATGTCTAAAAATATATTCTATCAAATAGCACTCTCTGCGTCACGCATTCTGTTATATTGTAGGCGAAACTTGAGAGAATAAAAGCATGAAATTTTTAGAGCAGATTAAATTCCTCTTTAAACTCCCTGAATAGAAAAAAAGATGTTTTCATTTCATTCTCGTGGGAGATAGCAGGTGCTTCTCTGTACAGAAATCGTGTAAAAGCGGTACTAAGAATAGCGTTCAGCATGAAAAACCATTGAAGATTAATCTAAAGTGTCATGTATTGAAGGTAATTTGGTACAATGAGCAGAAAATGAGGATAAAATGCATTATTTTGGCTTTATTCTCATAGTATGAAGCTAATTTAGTTCCATTGTATGGTAATTGTTTTAAATAATTGCCGATTAGGTATTCGCATATAGTTAGTCTGTGTATTCGCCACTATAACGACCCGAAAGTAACGACCGAACGTATTGAAAGTATTCTATTATGGAAACACCTAATGGGCGGCCAAAGTTACCCCCTTTGAAGGGACGAGTGAGTTAAAACTGAAGTCCAAGCCGAGAATCGAATCTTGACCCAAGGCGTGATAGAATGGTTTTGAAGCCACTACACTACCTGGGCGGCATGTGGTGAAATGTTGAACTACTTCTATTAACGGTAGTAAAAGAAAACAAACTACATGTGTGTGACTAATTTACCATGATTTAAATAAGAGATTATTTTGTTGAAAACCTTACTTGACATTTTTCTCTTTAATGTTTAATTGAAATAAAACGATGCGATGTAATTCTAAATAAATTTTCAACTAATCTTCTTTTTTTATAAGATGTTTACTTTTTGGTTACAAAAGGGAGAAAATATAGGATAATGGCCCGGCATTGCCCGTGCAATGGAAGAGAAATGCCCATTTAATATGGAGAGGGCCCCTTATGGAAATTTTATGTATATCAAATTAAAGTGTTCTCAATCTTAAACGATTGGTCTATTAAACTTTGCTGTACGACAAACGACGGCCGAATAAAATACAAGTGGATTTTTTTTCCCGAAGTTGTACATTAATTTTTCTTAAATTAGCTTTGTATACAACCCCTGTTTCGCTACTCGAAAAGTGCTCTAACTATAAGCAACTGTAACTCGGTCATAGAAGGACGAATTTTTTTTTATTGCGCCTGAAATTGAATAAAAAAAAGTTTTCTAAATATAGCTGGTATGACCGGGATACCGTATTAAAATTTAAATTTTGTAATTTTTTTAGGAATTGATTTATTGACTCTTATTGTTTCTGGTATAATAGATCAAATAAATTAAAGCATTTTTGCAACTGGAACTACTATGTGTCTTTGACTAACGGTTTAGGAAATAGCCATTGGGCACCATTAGCACAGGGACACCCTGTATATTGTATGTGTACATATACTGGGTGTCCCTGAATACGTATACATACAATATAAAGGGACATGCATATATACATATATACTAGCTGAAGTACCCGTCCTCGACCGGTTACTGAATGAAAACTTCCAAAAAGCAAGAACTTTCGTCAGCATTGTAGTAGTACACAGAATGGATGTAGTATGTTGCCAAAGTAAAGAAAGCGAAGTTATAATTTTCATGTATTGTTAAAATATTACAGGTTAGAGAGTCACTAAGTAATATCATTTCATTCGCTTTAGTCGTAATTATGGGATGCGCGAACGAATATTTACGCATATTGAAATAATTTTCGCAAAATCTCAAAATTTAATCAACATTTTTTAAAAGTTCGACGCCTATGTTTTAAGTTGAGTGACCACCTATCATGACACCCAATTTCATATCATTCGCTTCAGTCGTTTTTGCGTGATGCTTGAACACAAATGTACGCAGTTTGAAACGATTTTCGCAAAATCTGAAAATCTAATCAAGATTTTTTAAAAATTGGACGCCTATGTTTTAAGTTGAGTGACCACCTATCATGACACCCAATTTCATATCATTCGCTTCAGTCGTTTTTACGTGATGCTTGAACACAAATTTACGCAGTTTGAAAGGATTTTCGCAAAATCTCAAAATCCAATCAAGATTTTTTAAAAATTGGACGCCTATGTTTTAAGTTGAGTGACCACCTATCATGACACCCAATTTCATATCATTCGCTTTAGTCGTTTTTGCGTGATGCTTGAACACAAATTTACGCAGTTTGAAACGATTTTCGCAAAATCTGAAAATCTAATCAAGATTTTTTAAAAATTCGACGCCTATGTTTTAAGTTGAGTAACCACCTATCATGACACCAAATTTCATATCTTTCGCTTCGGTCGTTTTTACGTGATGCTTAAACAAAAAAAGCGTCACGGACAGAATGACAGAATGACAGAATGACAGACAGACAAACTTTTTTTTGAGGGTCGCATCGGATTCCCGGGTGCTTGAAACGGATAGAAATCGCAAAATTTTTGAATTCCAAGAAATGTACAGACAAAAGTCTAATTTTATTTATATAGATATACTAGCTGAAGTACCCGTCCTCGACGGGTTAGTGAATGCAAATTTCCAAAAAGCAAGAACTTTCGTCAGCATTGTAGAAGTACACAGAATGAATGTAGTATGTTGATAAAGTAAAGAAAGCGAAGTTATAATTTTTATGTATTGTTAAAATATTACAGGTTAGAGAGTAACTAAGTAATACCATTTGATTCGCTTTAGTCGTAATTATGGGATGCGCGAATGAATATTTACACATACTGAAATAATTTTCGCAAAATCTCAAAATTTAATCAACATTTTGAAAAATTGGAAGCCTAGAATTTAAGTTGAGAGAAAACCTATCATGTCACTCAAATTCGTTTCATTCCCTGCAGTCTTTCTTTCATGATGCTGGAACAATTTTCAGCATTTTAAAACGATTTTCGCAAAATCTCAAAATGTAATCAAAATATTTTTAAAATTCAACGCCTACAAATTAAGATTAGCAACTACCTATCATATCACTAAATTTCGTATCATTCGTATTAGTCGTTATTACGTGAAGTTTGAAGAAATCATCATTGAACGTATTTTGAGAGAATTTTCACAAAATCTCAAAATCTAATAAAAATGTTTAAAAAATTGGACTCCTATAGTTTATGTTGAGCAACCATCTATCATGTCACCGCATTTCATATCATTCGCTTTAGTCATTATTACTTAATGCGAGAACAAAGATTCACTCAGTTTTAAACGATTTTCGCAAAATCTCGAAATCTGATCAATTTTTTTTTAATTAGATGCTTATAGTTTAAGGTGAGTGACCACCTATCAATTCACCAAATATCATTTTTTCACCTTTGCAGTTATTACGTGATGTGCGAACACAAATTTACGCAGTTTGAAATGATTTTCGCAAAATCTCAAAATCTAGTCAAGATTTTTTTTTAATTCGACGCCTATGTTTTACGTTGAGTGAGCACCTATCATGACACATAATTTCATATCATTCGCTTCAGTCGTTTTTACGTGATGCTCGAACACAAATTTACGCAGTTTGAAAGGATTTTCGCAAAATCTTAAAATCCAATCAAGATTTTTTAAAAATTGGACGCCTTTGTTTTAAGTTGAGTGACCACGTATCATGACACCCAATTTCATATCATTCGCTTCTGTCGTTTTTTGCGTGATGCTTGAACACAAATTTACCCAGTTTGAAACGATTTTCGCAAAATCTGAAAATCTAATCAAGATTTTTTAAAAATTCGACGCCTATGTTTTAAGTTGAGTGACCACCTATCGTGACACCAAATTTCATATCATTCGCTTCAGTCGTTTTTACGTGATGCTTAAACAAAAAAAGCGTCACGGACAGAATGACAGAATTGTCTGGATTTAGCAGAGTTTTATACTTCAAAACTTTGAGCAGTGAAAGCTAGTAAGAAAAATGAATTGAGGGCTTGCCAGGTAAAAGATGACAAAAACGTTTACCTTGATAGTTCTTTTATTTAAGTAATGAAGCATGAAGGCTGGTATACAGATGAGGATGAATAAATGGAAACAAAAAAACAGGCATTTGATGTGGTACAGCATCTATGTGGCATCGGACATTCTGGACAACAAACCGAACAGCATCACCTTGAGATAAGCTTGTAGCGGCATAATCAAAAAAAAGGCTTTGTTGGAAGCTGCGACGGGATGGCTCGCCAGATTAACCGTTTGACTCAGCTCAGAGCATCTCACATGGCTGGCTTCAAGCGTCCTTCCATACGCATCTGTCGCATCACCCTTTTCGCCTCCTCTCTCTCTCTCTCGCGGCGAACGGCGAACTTTTATACTATTGGCCAGGCAACGACGTCACCAAGGACTGCGGACCTGTGACGTGAAAACAAAAAGGAGAAAATAGCTCCGCGGCAAGTCGCCGGGAGTACAGCGCCTCTAGCGGCCAAAAACAGAAACACATTATGCAAAACGTTTTGCAGCAATTATGGTGCTTGTTTGAAGCGTTGATATTAGAATAGTTTTAAGTAAGAACTTTAATTAATAAAAATAAGAGCTATCAGTGTCTTTAGATTTTAAGGCAAATAATTAAAGTTAAGTTATACAGCATTCAGATATAATAAAGAGAACACAGCCACATGTCATGGAACCTTTAAGGTAAGGTTTACAGTTACTTTTCCTAACAAGAATGACAGACAAACAAACTTTTTTTTGAGGGTCGCATCGGATTCCCGGGTGCTTGAAACGGATAGAAATCGCAAAATTTTTGAATTCCAAGAAATGTACAGACAAAAGTCTAATTTTATTTATATAGATATATATATCTGTACTTAAATGTGCATACAGATATATATACATACTAGCTGAAGTGCCCGTCCAAGACGGGTTAGTGAATGAAAATTTCCAAAAAGCAAGAACTTTCGTCAGCATTGTAGGAGTACACAGAATGGATGTAGTATGTTGCCAAAGTAAAGAAAGCGAAGTTATAATTTTCATGTATTGTTAAAATATTACAGGTTAGAGAGTAACTAAGTAATATCATTTCATTCGCTTTAGTCGTAATTATGGGATGCGCGAACGAATATTTACGCATATTGAAATAATTTTCGCAAAATCTCAAAATTTAATCAACATTTTTGAAAAATTTGAAGCCTAGAATTTAAGTTGAGTGACAACCTGCATCATGTCACCCAAATTCGTTTCATTCCCTGCAGTCTTTATTTCGTGATGCTGGAACAAATTTTCAGCATTTTAAAACGATTTTCGAAAAATCTCAAAATGTAAGCAAAGTATTTTTAAAATTCAACGCCTATAAATTAAGATTAGCAACTAATTATCATATCACTCAATTTCGTATCATTCGTATTAGTCGTTATTACGTGATGTTTGAAGAAATATAAACGTATTTTGAGAGAATTTTCACAAAATCTCAAAATCTAATAAAAATGTTTAAAAAATTGGACTCCTATGGTTTATGTTGAGCAACCATCTATCGTGTGACCAAATTTCATATCATTCGCTATAGTCGTTATTACGTAATACGGGAACAAAGATTCACTCAGTTTTAAAGGATTTTCACAAAATCTCGAAATCTGATGGATTTTTTTTTAATTAGATGCTTATAGTTTAAGGTGAGTGACCACCTATCATTTCACCAAATATCATTATTTTCACCTTTGCAGTCATTACGTGATGTGCGAACACAAATTTACGCAGTTTGAAATGATTTTCGCAAATTTCAAAATCTAATCAAGATTTTTTTTTAATTCGACGCCTATGTTTAAAGTTGAGTGACCACCTATCATGACACCCAATTTCATATCATTCGCTTCAGTCGTTTTTACGTGATGCTTGAACACAAATTTACGCAGTTTGAAACGATTTTCGCAAAATCTGAAAATCTAATCAAGATTTTTTAAAAATTCGACGCCTATGTTTTAAGTTGAGTGACCACCTATCATGACACCAAATTTCATATCTTTCGCTTCGGTCGTTTTTACGTGATGCTTAAACAAAAAAAGCGTCACGGACAGAATGACAGAATGACAGAATGACAGACAGACAAACTTTTTTTTGAGGGTCGCATCGGATTCCCGGGTGCTTGAAACGGATAGAAATCGCAAAATTTTTGAATTCCAAGAAATGTACAGACAAAAGTCTAATTTTATTTATATAGATATACTAGCTGAAGTACCCGTCCTCGACGGGTTAGTGAATGCAAATTTCCAAAAAGCAAGAACTTTCGTCAGCATTGTAGGAGTACACAGAATGAATGTAGTATGTTGACAAAGTAAAGAAAGCGAAGTTATAATTTTTATGTATTGTTAAAATATTACAGGTTAGAGAGTAACTAAGTAATACCATTTGATTCGCTTTAGTCGTAATTATGGGATGCGCGAATGAATATTTACACATACTGAAATAATTTTCGCAAAATCTCAAAATTTAATCAACATTTTGAAAAATTGGAAGCCTAGAATTTAAGTTGAGTGACAACCTATCATGTCACTCAAATTCGTTTCATTCCCTGCAGTCTTTATTTCGTGATGCTGGAACAATTTTCAGCATTTTAAAACGATTTTCGCAAAATCTCAAAATGTAATCAAAATATTTTTAAAATTCAACGCCTATAAATTAAGATTAGCAACTACCTATCATATCACTAAATTTCGTATCATTCGTATTAGTCGTTATTACGTGAAGTTTGAAGAAATCATCATTGAACGTATTTTGAGAGAATTTTCACAAAATCTCAAAATCTAATAAAAATGTTTAAAAAATTGGACTCCTATAGTTTATGTTGAGCAACCATCTATCATGTCACCGAATTTCATATCATTCGCTTTAGTCATTATTACTTAATGCGGGAACAAAGATTCACTCAGTTTTAAACGATTTTCGCAAAATCTCGAAATCTGATCAATTTTTTTTTAATTAGATGCTTATAGTTTAAGGTGAGTGACCACCTATCATTTCACCAAATATCATTTTTTCACCTTTGCAGTTATTACGTGATGTGCGAACACAAATTTACGCAGTTTGAAATGATTTTCGCAAAATCTCAAAATCTAATCAAGATTTTTTTTAAATTCGACGCCTATGTTTTAAGTTGAGTGACCACCTATCATGACACCCAATTTCATATCATTCGCTTCAGTCGTTTTTACGTGATGCTTGAACACAAATTTACGCAGTTTGAAAGGATTTTCGCAAAATCTTAAAATCCAATCAAGATTTTTTAAAAATTGGACGCCTTTGTTTTAAGTTGAGTGACCACGTATCATGACACCCAATTTCATATCATTCGCTTCTGTCGTTTTTTGCGTGATGCTTGAACACAAATTTACCCAGTTTGAAACGATTTTCGCAAAATCTGAAAATCTAATCAAGATTTTTTAAAAATTCGACGCCTATGTTTTAAGTTGAGTGACCACCTATCGTGACACCAAATTTCATATCATTCGCTTCAGTCGTTTTTACGTGATGCTTAAACAAAAAAAGCGTCACGGACAGAATGACAGAATTGTCTGGATTTAGCAGAGTTTTATACTTCAAAACTTTGAGCAGTGAAAGCTAGTAAGAAAAATGAATTGAGGGCTTGCCAGGTAAAAGATGACAAAAACGTTTACCTTGATAGTTCTTTTATTTAAGTAATGAAGCATGAAGGCTGGTATACAGATGAGGATGAATAAATGGAAACAAAAAAACAGGCATTTGATGTGGTACAGCATCTATGTGGCATCGGACATTCTGGACAACAAACCGAACAGCATCACCTTGAGATAAGCTTGTAGCGGCATAATCAAAAAAAAGGCTTTGTTGGAAGCTGCGACGGGATGGCTCGCCAGATTAACCGTTTGACTCAGCTCAGAGCATCTCACATGGCTGGCTTCAAGCGTCCTTCCATACGCATCTGTCGCATCACCCTTTTCGCCTCCTCTCTCTCTCTCTCTCGCGGCGAACGGCGAACTTTTATACTATTGGCCAGGCAACGACGTCACCAAGGACTGCGGACCTGTGACGTGAAAACAAAAAGGAGAAAATAGCTCCGCGGCAAGTCGCCGGGAGTACAGCGCCTCTAGCGGCCAAAAACAGAAACACATTATGCAAAACGTTTTGCAGCAATTATGGTGCTTGTTTGAAGCGTTGATATTAGAATAGTTTTAAGTAAGAACTTTAATTAATAAAAATAAGAGCTATCAGTGTCTTTAGATTTTAAGGCAAATAATTAAAGTTAAGTTATACAGCATTCAGATATAATAAAGAGAACACAGCCACATGTCATGGAACCTTTAAGGTAAGGTTTACAGTTACTTTTCCTAACAAGAATGACAGACAAACAAACTTTTTTTTGAGGGTCGCATCGGATTCCCGGGTGCTTGAAACGGATAGAAATCGCAAAATTTTTGAATTCCAAGAAATGTACAGACAAAAGTCTAATTTTATTTATATAGATATATATATCTGTACTTAAATGTGCATACAGATATATATACATACTAGCTGAAGTGCCCGTCCAAGACGGGTTAGTGAATGAAAATTTCCAAAAAGCAAGAACTTTCGTCAGCATTGTAGGAGTACACAGAATGGATGTAGTATGTTGCCAAAGTAAAGAAAGCGAAGTTATAATTTTCATGTATTGTTAAAATATTACAGGTTAGAGAGTAACTAAGTAATATCATTTCATTCGCTTTAGTCGTAATTATGGGATGCGCGAACGAATATTTACGCATATTGAAATAATTTTCGCAAAATCTCAAAATTTAATCAACATTTTTGAAAAATTTGAAGCCTAGAATTTAAGTTGAGTGACAACCTATATCATGTCACCCAAATTCGTTTCATTCCCTGCAGTCTTTATTTCGTGATGCTGGAACAAATTTTCAGCATTTTAAAACGATTTTCGAAAAATCTCAAAATGTAAGCAAAGTATTTTTAAAATTCAACGCCTATAAATTAAGATTAGCAACTAATTATCATATCACTCAATTTCGTATCATTCGTATTAGTCGTTATTACGTGATGTTTGAAGAAATATAAACGTATTTTGAGAGAATTTTCACAAAATCTCAAAATCTAATAAAAATGTTTAAAAAATTGGACTCCTATGGTTTATGTTGAGCAACCATCTATTGTGTGACCAAATTTCATATCATTCGCTATAGTCGTTATTACGTAATACGGGAACAAAGATTCACTCAGTTTTAAAGGATTTTCACAAAATCTCGAAATCTGATGGATTTTTTTTTAATTAGATGCTTATAGTTTAAGGTGAGTGACCACCTATCATTTCACCAAATATCATTATTTTCACCTTTGCAGTCATTACGTGATGTGCGAACACAAATTTACGCAGTTTGAAATGATTTCGCAAATTTCAAAATCTAATCAAGATTTTTTTTAAATTCGACGCCTATGTTTTAAGTTGAGTGACCACCTATCATGACACCCAATTTCATATCATTCGCTTCAGTCGTTTTTGCGTGATGCTTGAACACAAATTTACGCAGTTTGAAACGATTTTCGCAAAATCTGAAAATCTAATCAAGATTTTTTTTTAAATTCGACGCCTATGTTTTAAGTTGAGTGACCACCTATCATGACACTAAATTTCATATCATTTGCTTCAGTCGTTTTTACGCGATGCTTAAACAAAAAAAGCGTCACGGACAGAACGACAGAATGACAGACAGACAAACTTTTTTTTGATTGTCGCATCGGATTCCCGGGTGCTTGAAACGGATAGAAATCGCAAAATATTTGAATTCCAAGAAATGTACAGACAAAAGTCTAATTTTATTTATATAGATATCTGTATGCATGTAAGAGCAGTCCTATCTGTACTCGCTGTGAGTATAGGTGTCCCTTGAGTAGGTGTTTCTTTAAGACAGTCGTGGCGGAGCTCTCACAGTTAATCCATAAAGTCACCTGGGAGCGAAACAGACTAGACTGTTAATATAAGCAGTTCAATATTTTACCATATAGTACAACTAAATTAGCTGCAACCTTCCTATGGGGTAAACGTTGAAGAATAATTTGCCTCCATTGATCAGTTTAAGCGTTTAAGCAACCAAACATGGTTCAAAGTTTCTCCGTAGAAAGGTTGCAGGCAATTTAGCACCATTTTATGGAGCAATGTTAACTACTTTTTATTAACAGTGTAGGTATTCCTCGTGTCTATGGCGTCTACATAAACTATCTAAAACTACAATGTTAGAAGAACGGATTTTGTTAAAATTTTAACATCATCTCATACTGATTCAGATGGCAAAAGAGGCGAAGGAAAATCTATATTTTCAGGTGTGTTGAAGGATATACTATTGTTACAGAAAACTCTGCTTGTTTCCTAGGTTCGTCGTTATAAAGTCCAGTTGGTGTAGAAAGTTCTAGTAAAGAATCCACTAGTATGATGAAACACAAACTTTATTGCTCCTAGAGCTTCGTTGAAAAATGAGCTGTATAATATTAGCAAGCACAATCAGTCAATAACGTGCTGATAACAGTCCGCTTAGTACAAAAGCGTTCACAAATGCTGTATTTATCGCACAAAATAAAACACTTCCACAGGCAAAAATTCAGGGGAAATATACGAGGGATTTCGTAAACAATCCCTCAAGACTCAGCAAAGAAGAATTTACGCACAGCACGTAAAAGCAAAGCTCAAAAAGGCAATCAAAAATACCGCTTCCATAGAACAGTTCATAGAGCAAATCAGCGTACTCATCGGAAGCTCGATCCACACTGAACTGGGGGGGGGAGGGGTCTGTCATGCCGGTATTTATAGGTGTCTGAGAAGCTACAAGGAGCTTCTAGAAGAATGTATCTCGAAGATTCCACATAAAGCGGGACTTTTGATTACGTCATAGGAGAGAAATATTAGACTATTATGCTTGTTAATTCAGAGAAAAACTAACAAGCCCCATTGGGAAAATCGCGCCAAATTACCAAAATGTCGCCAAGCTTGGCGACTTTTGGCGAAATATCGTCAAATGGGGAGCCAAAAATAAATCCCCAAAAGGGAGATTACCGAAGGGCTAGGACCAATATTTCTCGAGATTTCTATACTTCGCTCGCACCTATCCTGATAGCATTACCAAAGGTAGAATGAAGTGTGAATCCGCGAAAATATATAGTTCGCACATTTTTGCGGATTTTAAGACTTTAGTTTTTAATTTTTTTGCCTAAAATCCTTCAAATGATTCTCAATTTTACAAGTTACTGCTTGTGTGAGCAGTTAGTATAGAAAAATTTGCAATTTTCAGGAGTTAACAATAAACCGCTCGTATATACCCATTCTACGAATTCCACCAATTAGAACTTTCACACTCTTGGCGGAAAATTCAGTCTTTCACGACGACCTGGTAACCCCCGTTCCTCCAAAGTGCACCCACCGCGCAATTCCATATTCTTATCTTTTCTCCTGTCGAGCTGAGCAGTGATTTCTTATTGTCGTCGTTTTTCTTGTTTACTTATTTTCGTAATGTCTTCCTCTGCCAATTCGTTTTCTTTCACTTTCCAGCCTTATAAAGCTGAAAAACCCTTAAGAAGCTCTGCTAAGGTTATTGTCTTAAACGTGTACACTAAACTCAGAGAGATTTCTCACCCATCCAAAAATTTTGAGTGAGATTTCTGAAAGTTAAGTGAGAACATAAATATTGTTTAACATCATTTTATTTATTTATAGTAGTACAATTTCAATAACGCCAATTTTTCACGTTCATTAAAAATTTTAGCAGCTTGATAGTGTGGAAAACTTTCTAAATTGATATTTCCATCAGCTATTCTAATAAGATAGCTTAAATTTGCACTTGAAAGTTTACAGAAATTGCACTGAAATTTGCACTTGAATTGTTAATGAATATTCAAACTCTCAAAGAATCACATCCAGTTTAACTATGCAACAGAATTATTAACTATAATATTTTATCTAGCAGGGGCGTAGCCAGAAATTTTTCATGGGGGGGGGGGGTTACGACTACTGCAACTCATATATATGTATACGTGTGTGTGATAATGTAGTGAAGAATTTACATTTTTGTATGGCAAAAAATTCCTCATGGGGGGGGGGGGTTATGACCCCTACCCCCCCCCCTTGGCTACGCCTCTGTTATCTAGTATAATAAAATTATATAATATAACTTAATATTTATATAATATATTTATATAATATAATATATTGTAAAATGTAATTGGAAGAAGAATAACGTGTTAATTAAAGTGAACTGGAACATCAATGGAACAGCTTCAATTAAATTAAATTTTAGCTATACTATCGAAATTTACATTCGGCGTAAAATGTAGCACAAAAACCTGAATATGCATGGAATGCCAAACTTGTAGAAGTAACATACTTTTTAAAAAATCTTCCGCACATTCAAATATCGTACAAATAGGAAATTTATGGTGTATTTATTCTTAATTTGTTAGTTTTAAATCTTCGAAAGTTTTGAACGGTACCGCTAATAGTGCAATTATTTAGACCACAGCCAAACGAATTGCCGCGAGTAAGGGAGAAAAAGGCGCGACGGCAGAGGAAGCCCCTCCCTTTACCGTAAGCACGTAAGGGAGCTGTTCTGCGCCAAGTAATGGAATAACAGCCAGCTGTGGTACACCAAGAAAGGAAAAGAGAGAATTCTCGGAGTGATACAACTTAGCAAAGTTGTAAAACGGCCGCTGTAGGCTTCCCAGTGCTATCAGGATAGGTGCGAGCGAACTATAGAAATTGCTATACAAGCCAATAGGAAAACCCAAAACTCCGTATATCGCGTTCTAGTTGAACAATTTTGATGAAACAAAAAGCAAAATTTAACTATTTGACGAGTAGAATACACGTCGAATTTTAAACTATTTTAAACCCCAGAACAGCAGGCTGCCCCGAAAATTCGTAACACTATACCGCTGATGGCATGGTGTATCATATCGGTCACGTGATTAGTAATTCCTGCGTCCATTGGTTATCATAGTGCCTGGGTCTCATATTCCCTGGAAATTCCTGAGAGGCATGGTGTGACTGTGAGACCCGTCTCCTAATTTCCGTAAAGCATTGCCTTCTTCTTGTTTAGTACTTTTGGATCCTTTTACATAAAGTATAATTTTATTTGTATAAAAACCAAAATTTTATTAAATTTTAGCAATTAAATTTTATAATTTTAATAGAAATGCGTGCAAAATACATTGATATTGGGTAATACTGCATTTTAAATGAAATTTTATCTTAGTCAAAACTGAATTTCTAATAATTATACATTTTCTTGAACTTTTTCATAAATTTGTCTATAATGAAATTTAAATCAAAGAATGTTTCAAAATACCGAAATCTTTTCCTTGACTTTTGTTTATCAACCTAACCAATCGGTTATGTTTTTCCTGCCTTAAAAATTCCCCGTGACCTAGCTACGCTAACCCTTCAAAGCATTGATTGTTATTATTATTTTTTTTCCTATTCCCTTTTTATGAATTTTAACGTTTCTGCGGAGTTTTCTCTATCCTGTATTCTATTAATGAACTAGGTAATTTTTTAAAAATTAACATAGGTGAATTTAAATACTGAAGAGTCCTGCAGACGTTTTAAGATAAGTGTTAATTAATTTCATGTAAAGTTTGTAAAATTGAACTTTATTTAAAAATCATTGGTCAGAAATTTCTCATTTTAAATCTCTATCGATGTATGTATAAAATAAAAGATTTCACTACGAAATCAACTTCATTATAAAAAATTGAATTATGTAAAACGTTTGATTATTTTTGAGTTAAGTGAAAAAAATGCATTAAATTCATTTAGACATTGATTAATTTTCTCTTTTCAGTTCCGTGTGTGCTTTACGTCGAAGGGCTTGGACTGAAGAAGTTCAAAACAATTTTGAACGAAACGCGTATCCTCTTTCCTTTTACTTCTTATGTGTGTTTTTTACAAAGTTTTTTAATTACTTTACGTGAATGTGTAGTTAAGGTGAGTGAATGAATCTGTAATTAAGACTAATCAATAGAAGTCACATATTTTCTGTTTCATGAATTGCAATTGATAAAACATAATATAACAGTTTTTTGATTATTGAAAACTCTTTTTAAATTATCTAAATGGAAAAGTGTTTTATAAGATTTATTAAACATGCCGGATTTTTATGAATAAATTATTATTTTCTGTGGTGTTTTATTAATTTGTACAAACGTGTTGAGCATGTTTCATGGATAAAAATTTAAACGGTGAATGTACCAAAGATTAGTACACTTTTTAAAAAAAAATGTTTAAATTCCAATCGATTGTCATAAATCATTGAAAAAATCAATTGTCATATCATATTAAATTATTTGGATTTAATAAATAGAGTTAAACGCATTGAGCTTGTAAAAAAAAGAAAGAAAAAATGACAGGGGAAGATAGATGAGGTAAAGGCTGCTGCAAGTTTCAAATTATAAGCAACATTTTTTTAAATATCGTTTCTGATTTATTTAAACTACAAGGCACATAATTCCCGCTACTTTAGCTTTCATTAAAACGTAGTGTTGGTTATAAAATATTTCTTTACCAAGTTTCTTTGAAACTATGATTCCAAATGTTACAGCACTTAACGCACTTGAATGAATTATTAAATAAAAATAAAATATATTTTTTTGTACTCGGTATACACTTTTCGACAAAATTTCTGCAAGAATCAAGTTTTAAATAAAACTATGCTTTTGATATAAAACAAAATGTCTAAAAATGTATTATTTGCTTTACACTGCAATACAAAATATACAATTTCATGCACGAAATTTGATAAAATAAAAGCATGAATGCTTTAAAAAAGAATAGAGTAGATTTTGCGCTCTCAACATGAAAAATGATATTTTTATCACAACTCATCAGAGACAAACATGTTCCCTGGCTTACTCATCAAAAAATCGAGTAAAGGATACAGAAGAATTTACTAATCGAGATAACTTTAAAATGCACTTCGTAAAAAAGTCTGTAGGATGGATAGGATGTGATTTCCGAATGAAAAATGCTTATAAAAATATACACTAAGATAAGAAAATTATTCTTGAAATAGACCAGAAAGCAATATTATGAAAAGAATTTCAAAATTTTGCAAGAAATGTTGTAGAAATATTTATAATTTAAACCTTAAAAAAAAATTAATATGTAAATAAAATCTTCTGTAGTGTGAATAAAATGTTCAACCTGACTAAGTTACGGCGTGTTTTATGAATGTTATATGACGTGATATTTAGTGTATAAGTTCGTACAATTTAAGTAAAATGGAAAATGGGTTTGTGATAAATTACTGTCAACGTTTACGGAAAAAAAAATCTTAAACACTTTTACATTTTAAATACGCACCGAATTACTATATATTTTGAGAGTATCATAATACATATCGCTTCCCTATTTTTTCAAGTGCATCATTACTTATGGATATAGGGGCCGGCAAACGAATTGTGATGCGCTTTTAATATAGCACTTTATGCGTATAAAAATTGTGTTTCGGGTTTTTAAGCTTTTGTTTCGGTATTTTCACACGGTCACCGTCTATGAGTCCAAATATCTGGCGCTAGATAAGAATATCGTTGACATGGGTTGATGCAGAATTAAATATGAAGACGGCCCCTTATGCAAATTAAATTAATAGTAAATTAAAGTATGCGTTATTTGCAAGCGAATGGTATATATGACTTTGCTGTACGACGAACGACGGCGAAATAAAAAGCAAGTGGGCCTTTTTTCCGCAGGTGCACATAGATACTACTTTGCACTACCAAGATGCAAGACGATTTGCATCTTGCAGCCGAGAATCGTAGCCCCGCAGTCGTGAATCGTAGAAGAAAGAAGACTGAGCTTGCAAGAGAATAGTTATTTTATGAAACTAGATTTTGCCCGCGGTTTATTTCGCGTCAAATCGGGATAAAACTGCAAAATCGCGAGATCTCCGTTTCGGGCAAACCACAAGTAATAAATAAAGAATTTTTTTGTTTACATTTCTTATGGAAAAATAGAAAATTAATTTAAAAAAACTACTCACTCTGTCCAACTGTCGAGTTAAAATGTGTTGTACAATCCGGGTATTGAATAAGCTTGCTTTTGATTACTGGACGGACTCTTTAAACAATAATCCACGAAGTCACATCTATAAGTCTTTTTTAGGTGTCTTGTTTAGTCCGAGAGTTGCGTAAATTAACATTTGCCAATTCTGGGCTTTGAGGTGTACTGTATATAGATGATAGGCACATTTTTTAAACAGATTCTCCCATCTGCCATGCCTTTGCAGGCAATATAGAAAGGATTTTTTTATTTTACATTTTTGCTGCAAAATTGTGCAATGTTGTTTCGCTCCGCGCATTCAACTGTTCACCCCACTGAGTTATATGACATCAATATACTTCAGTTTATTAAATTTAACTAGAACTCATCCATCTAAAAGAGTATTTTCAATAACCGAAACGAGCAAACAAACTAACAAACAAAAATACTGAATAAGGATTCGAAAAGTAAAATTTGACTGTTTTGAAAATATGTGTAAAATTTTTAGCACTTGGTCTTTTACTCCACGTCACAACGTCGGCAATTTTTTTGATAAAATTTGATAAAACAAACACCTGAAATTTAATTTATCACAATATGCTTTACGATCCACGAGTAGATATTCCGAATATCTTTTCAATTCATTCTCATGAGAGACACCCAGGTGCTTTATTGCGAAAGAACCGTGATAAAAAAAATTATAAAAAACTACTCAGAGTGAATTTCAAATACTACATACAGAGGATAATTTTGTGGAATGAATAGAACGTAAGATTTGAATGCCCTCTTGCACGCTATTCTATTATAAAACTATTCGAAGACGGTAAGAAATAAGTGTAAATTTAAAGTATCGCTTGCAATACAGTAATGTTTTTTATTTTTATTCTTTTAGTGTATTAAAAAAGAAGTTTATATCAAGTATCATTAATTTTTGCTTTTGATGATCAAACCTATTTTTCACGGATATTTAAAATGGCCTTGCTAAACTGATATTGATAGTGATTCAATAAAATAGGGGAAACGGAAAATGAGTAGAGTATATATTTTCTATAGTCTGTAACATTAAATTCAACTGTTGCAAAGAGTTTTCTAAAACAACATAGCACACATATAAGATTATTTTTGAATATTGATTTCATTGAGTCCTATTTTATATAAACTACAATTTTGATATAATATTGCAAACTTTTGTCAGGATGTAAAAAGTGTTAGTTTAACAACTAACATCAGGTTTTTAGAAATGCTTAAAATGCATGTTAAAATTAGTACTGCTACAAAGAAATTTAAGCTAGGAAAAAGATGACAGAATGATAAACTTAATCATTAGTGAAATATTTCTCTTTAAAAAATTTAAAAAATTGTTAATACTTACAACAGTTTCAAAATATTTAAATACTCTTGTTGATTAGATGAATTCCAATTAAAACGTATCGTGTTTGTTTTGGAGAAATCGTGGTGTTGCTGTTTGCATAAGTTACTTGAAAGAAAAAAAAAACTGCTCAGACAATTTATTTTGATCAATGCATTAAAGATTGTCCTCTGATATTTAAACATAAAATATTCATAAATCGCATAACGATGCATACAAAAATCGAAGTTTATTGAAAAATGACTCTTGAATTTTAAAACAGAATTCCATGTAAATTTGAACCAAAGTCAAAAGCCGGTTTGGTGTATTTATTATTTTTAATAAAATGGCTAATAACGTATTTTAATTATTAAAAAATATGAAATAGCTTTGAATAAAAATATTCAGAAAAAAAGATAAATTACTTCACGATCTAAGACTATCCCATGGAAGAACTTGTAAAGAAGGTTATTTGACTGGGTTGTTTTAAAATTACTTAGTTGCGTTGTGACATGAAAATCCAGGTTCGATATGCACTTGGTTGCAGTAAAGAAAAGGACATTGAATGCTTAAAAATATTTATTTAAAAGATACTATTGAAACATTATTATAACAGGCGGTGGTGGCTCAGCGAAAATAAAAAAATACGTCCTATATGGACAGTGAAATTAAGGTGGAATAATTTAAAAATTACGCCAGCACAGAATTACACATTGGCGAGAACAATAACTTGGCTGAGATTAATAGCGCCAATTCCAGAGCAACCCTAACAGTTAATCCAATAAAATTACAATCACGTAATCGCGAGCAAATAATTTTAAAGTCGTCGCAGGGGAACAACTAAATAACTTACGACAGCAGGATGCCAAGAGGAAACTCAAAAAGGCCGTTGATTTTGCAAACGGACGTAATATAATCTATTTTTAGCACACCGGTCTGAAGAGACGCAGAACAAAAAGAATAGTGCATACAGGGAAAAGTAAATATACAGATTTAAAAGCCGAAATGGCAGAAAATGAAAACAAAAGTGATTTAGAATTCTTGAATTTGGATAGATTACATTAAAGAAAGCCAAAGAAAATGATTTTTAAATTAGATATGTGATCTTCATCACAGAACTTACTTCTAAATTCTTCAAAATTTTTTCCCTTTTATTAAACACTGTAATTTGATATGCTTTATAGGTACACAAATATTTAGGAGGCACTCAAGCATCTCTTTCATATAAATAAAACCTAAAGTTACGAAAAATTTTCAGTATTTTCTTGTCATTCTTTGTTGTGAGTCGGAACGATGCAATTAAGATATCGAATTTCATGCCTTCTATGCTGTGTTTAAGAAACTCGAGAGTAGACTTTTTTCTTTTTTTTTTTTTATTCAAAGACATAATACTCGGATTAAACTACAAGTAAAAAATTCTTTCAACGTATTTTATTTTTAGCTTTTCGATGAAAAAAAAACATTCCGACTGCTCAAGACACTATCTGCTTTTATGTCCCACTTGAAAGAGCTTCAAAATAAAAGGGCCCATATTAAAATTCTTCGAGAACCTCCGTTTCAAGAGAGCAGAGTGTGCTGAATTCGAGGAGCATTTTCGCAAATGTTTTACTACTTTAAAATAGATCTTGAAAGTACGGACGTTGTAAACATGTTTTATTAGCGAAAACAGGCTCATATGAAAGCATTTTGACTGTTTTGAAAGTTCATAATAAAACAGTTATTGCTTTGCAATAAAACCGCACGAAGAAAACAGTTCGCTAGTGTACTTCCATTTTATTTTCTAATATAGTACACTCAAAACGCATTTAGGTAACAAAGGGAAACATATAAAGTATAATCACAAAAAGGTAATTTTGCTCATGCTTTTCTTGTACTTAAATAAGCCTAAATTATTCTTGGCTATGCACTCAAAAGAGCAAAATTCTTTATACTATTAATTTTGACAGCAAAAAGTAATTGACAACTTTTTATTCTAATTAAAATTTTAATACCATTTCTGCTAAGTAAAATAAACTTTGTATCTGCCTAGGTCTGAAAAGTCATTTTTGTGAAAGCAATTGATTTTTGTTTTATCGTTTTATTTGAAAGAGCATATTCTTAAGACTCCAAAACTGTTTTACTTTTGTTTCTACGGTAAATAGAATGGAAGATACAGCTGTTTGAATGCAGTTCCAGTTGAACATTGTTAAAATAAAATCTTTAAATGCATTTTCTGGAAAACTGTGTTTTCTTTTACCTTGCGTCACGATAACAGTAACTACTCTAAAAGTTTTACATATATCTTAATGAAATTTTACATAAATATTCTATATTGATATTAAAGTGTATATTGTAGCAAAAGTTAAGTTATACGTATGAAATTAATAAATTTATAGGTACTTTTAGATAAAAAAATTGAATTTTTTCTCAAAAATTTCAAAGTTTCTATACATAATTGCCATATTTCAGTGAATTTTTAAAATACAATAAAACTTTTGGTACAAAACACAGAAAAGTGTTATGGAAGTATATTGTGAGAAGGAAGTGACTAAATATTGAGAATAATACAGTGTACAGCAATTGGCTTAAGTATGCAATTTTAATAAATTTTTCTACAAAATGCAATTTTTTGAAAAAGTTAGGAAACTTTTGTAAAATAAATTATTGTTTCTGTCATGTTTCATGGTAACGGTCATCGATTGTTGAACTATTATTAACAAGATGTATACTGGCTTGTTTATTTTTTTTATGTTTCAATATATTCATATTTTCATACATGCATGTATTTATATTTATATACTTAATATCATAAGCCTAGAGTGACCGAAACTTTTGGGGCCATAGGTGATATTTTTCGTATGGTAATGAACATAGCCTTCAAAATTTGGTGGGGGTGGATAAGTTTAAAAATATTTGTGAGATTTGAACATGCAATTACTTGTAAAGGAATCTTAATATCAAAGTTTTTTAGTGCTCACGGACGTTGAAACTTTTAATTGATTATTAGAATTGATACTATTATGATATGATTACTGTACGTTTTTGGAAAGATCATGCTTATAGTCAATGTTAACTTTATAAAAAATCCAGTAATCTTGACCTTAATAAAAATAAATCTAATATTAAAAAAAAAAAGAAAAAAAAAGAGAGATAGAAAGAATAATGCGAAATGAAAATATTTATGCAAAACAGTAAAAAATCTCATAAAAGTAGCTGTTAACTTAAAAAAACAAGGATGACCACTCATGATGAGGCGATGACTTCCGAGGCACGGATGATAGGCCGAGTAAAGCCCTATTAACAGTTTAACGCGCAATCTTCCCGCTCTGGGAACAGCAAACTCTGACGTTTTGACTGTTGCCAGTCACGGAGAATAGATTTGATCTCTATAAAAAATAGTTGCGGGTGATATAGCTCTACGGGAATCCTTTACATTTTAGCACGCCATTTCCCGTCAAAAATTGTCACGAATATTTTTAAACAGCACTGACATCTGCTGAAAAATGGAGGAATGCGAGAACAGCTGGCTAGATTGCCCAATGCTGAAAAAAGGGCAGCCGTTGCCAGCACAGCCAGCTGCGTCGAAAAAGGGTCTCTAGATCTGTGGCACGCGATGAACGTTTCGATCGTCCGCCATCTTGCTGGTAGTTAAGTCGAGCGATGGCAACGGCTGCCCTTTTTTCAGCATTGGGAAAGGGTTGCGCCTCAAAGGGTTAAGGATTGCTACTATGGTTCATTTTCCTGTTTTACAAACTTACCAATACTATTCAATAGATAACTATGCGTTGCAGTATAAGTTCGGAATACTGGCAAAATTTTTTCCAAGTTTCAAAATCTACACTGCAAAAAAAAGTCTGTCAAATTTACAGAAAAAAACTGTCAGCCAGGACGCCAGTTTATTTCCGTATATTTAACAGAAATGTTATGTAATTTTTCACAGATTCTCCGTTTATTTTACAGAAAATTTCTGTGTGTTTCGCAGAAGTCTTCCATAATTTTTACAGATTCTCTGTTTATTTTACAGAAAACTTCTGTGTGCTTTACAGAAGGCTTCTGTAGTTTTTTCCAGATTCTCCGTTTATTTTACAAAAATCTTCTGCATGCTTTACAGAAGTCTTCCGTAATTTTTACAGATTCTCCGTTTATTTTACAGAAATCTTCTGTATGTTTTACAGAAGTCTTCCGTAATTTTTTACAGATTCTCTGTTTATTTTACATAAATCTTCTGTATGTTTTACAGAAGTTTTCCGTATTTTTTTACAGATTTTCCATCAATCTTACAGAAATCCTCTGTGTGTTTTACAGAAGTCCTCTGTAATTTTTTACAGATTCTTCATCAATTTTACAGAAATATTTTGTGTGTTTTACAGAAGTCTTCCGTAATTTTTTACAGAGTCTCTGTTTCTTTTACAGAAATCTTCTATGCGTTTTACTGATTTCTTCTGTATTTTTAAAAATTTTTACAGATTCTCCGTTTATTTTATAGCAATGTTTTGTATTTTTTTTTTTTAGATACTGCATCTAATTTACAGAAATCTGTAATTTTTCCAGATTCCCCGTGTTTTGTCGACGGTATATTTCTGTCAATGTAGCAGACTTTAACCATTTTTTTACAGCTTGATTTAAAGAATTTACAGAAAAAAACAGTTTATTTATGAAATATATTTTGTATTTATAACAACTTTCTTTTGTTTTTAATAATTCAATATCTTACTTAAGATTACTTAAAATATTTACTTACTTACAATTACTTAAAAAATTCAATAATTTTATCATATACTAGCTTCTTTCGACGACCTTGGCCCTGTTAAGTGGTAAAAAAATTCTCCTACGAAATGTTAATGAAAATAAATTCTTGAGTATGTTTTGAAATCATAGGTGTCATTAATTATTTTCAATCAATTCCATCCAAGGGCATACTTTAAAATTAAGTAACTGTACAAAATAAAATATTAGTGTTGAAAAAAGAAAGATTGATAAGAACGATTGCTATCAATCAAGTAAAACAGTAATCAAAGAAGCTGATTTCAAATGAATCAATGCATTTCAAAGCACAAAAATTTATACACAAATCAGTGGATCAGAGGTGGGAGTGTAGATGTTCCAAGCATAAAATTTAAAGTTTATTTTTTAATGCTTTCAAAATTATTCCTTGATATTATCCATCAAGTATCCATCAATTTCTATGTTCATGGGGATGGAAGCGTATCAGTTTGTCATTTCAATTGTCCTTAAATAAATGGTTGGAGTATTTGTAGTAAATGAAGTTAGTGGAAGTATTTACTGAAAGGTTTATTTTTTAGGTGATTGTAGCGCGTCATTGTAGTTAAAATAATATATATGTTTGCTTCTAAACTATTGATTAATGTAGTGATGGCGTCGTTCAAGTAAATACTACATATATAGAGTGAAACCTCTGAGAAACAGATACGTTTGGTCCTATAAAATAATGGCCATTATATGAGACAACCGTTCTTTGGAGGTTCACAATAATGTTAATTCAATAGTCTCAATTCAATTCTGTAAACTTCTAACAGTGTCTGTTTTAAGAGATGACCAGTCTTCGGAGGTGACCGTTAGTAGAGGTTTCAATGTATATACATATATGCATCTTATTTTTCAGAAATAGTTTTTAGGAGTTTAAAATTACTCTTGCATGATATATCTATGCTTAGATTTTTGTAATATCCATTAATAATCAAAGAAATACGTCAGGAAAAAATGTGAAAAATTAGATTTATTTTAAGGAAAAAAATACAGTATTTATAAAGTATTTACAAAGTACAAACAGAGGAATATTTACAAAGTTTATTGTTTATAATTTTATAGTGGTCAATAAATATATTAGTGGTGAATTAGCTCATATGCCGACATTTTATTAAGTAAATTGAGAATTTTCATATTAACGGCCTCACGTTTTTTCACATCAGGATTCTTCTTGCATCCTCTGTTAGGATTTATTCCAAGCAAACACCTAGAAATAAAATAATTTACTTCAGTGAATTAAACACATTTAAAAAATCACATTTTACTTTTGACTCATCTATAAACTGAAATTTGTTAGCACAAGCTAGGAGCATAATAATTTTACTTTTCAGCAGCACTTATCGTACTTCCCCCTCGACAAGCACGTAGCCAGGGAAGGGGAGGCTAGAGAAGCTACACCCCCCCCCCGAAAGTTCAAATATGTATGTTTATATACAGGGACGGATTTAGGGAAACAGGCTCTGCAAACCCGCGTCCTCTACAAGAGAGGGGCACCCAAGGGGCCCCATTACCACAATCCACCCAGTATTCTAGGGAAGGCTTATTTCAGTATTTCAGACACTTCAGTACTAAAATAGAAAAAGTTCCAGTGTATTTTAAAAATGATCACTATGCCGCGCCTATGTCGGAGGGTGGGGGGCTCTTTCTTGCACCTTTCGTAGGATCCCATGATACCTGTGTTTAACTTATGGTATTTGAATGTCTGAGCCTCCCCGAATAAAAATCCTGACCATGGGCCTGCCCTTCCAAATTAAAATGTCAAAATTACCATCTTGTTTTAAAATAGAAGACTGTATGCATCATTGCTATTGAACATTCGAAATAAAAATACATGATAAAATATTTTTACTACATTTAACAATATGCTTAATTTTCGTCAAATCTTTTTGAAAAAATAATGAATAAGGAAAAAGAATCAAATTTTCAACTTTTTAAAAGCGGAAAGCTCAAATTTTTAAGCGTTCCTCTCTTTTTAAATGCAAAACTTTTATAAAGAACTGCTTACAGAGCGATCAGATCTGCGCTAATTTTTAATTACTTTCTTACATATTTGAACTTAGAAAAGTATTGAATAAAAAATTTCTATTTATGTTTAGTGTTCCTGATTCAGGATATTGGCCACTGACTACACTTATGATTCGAGATTTTGAAATTTAAAACGTTGATGATCAGACAGTATAATAAGCAAAATATTAAAAAAATACTTTTATAACTAGGCACTGATATGAAATGGTTTTAAAATTTATGCATTAAAATAAATAAAAAATTTATCTTGCACAAAGCCTCACCATGGCATAGTGGTTATATCACTGAAAATGGTAGACGGCCGAAGTGTGAAGGTCCCGGGTTCGGGTTCCATCGCACATCCGTCGACCTAACCGTTCGGTGTTTCTCCGAAACGTGGGTAAATACGGGTTAGGACCCCTTACAAAGACCCCCACTGAGGGTAACTCCCTTGTTTTGTCATTCGGACGAGGATTTACAAGTGGACTTCGAGCCAAGCACACAAATCCGATATACATGTTCACAACAGCAGCAGCTAGTCACTATAGTGCAAGCGGGCTGCACAGATGTGTGCTTCGAATGCATACACACAAGTTCATATACGCAAAATGTATTCAGTTATCACGAGCAGGCACGTATTCAGGAAACATTTTGGGAGAGGGGGGGGGGAGTCCAAACCGTAAAAAAGGCAGAATTTTTCACAAAAAGACTGTCATTATAGTGACAAAAATCAAAATTTCAGGGAGAAATTCCCCCTCTTTCCCCTCTCCTCGTTAAATACGTCATATGAGTTTGCAGATAGTTTTGGGAATATGTGCGCAGATAGCTTTTTCTTTTATCTGACTATGGTTGTTAGTAAACTGAAATTGTATTTATTTAAAGGAAAGAAACGGGGTTTTAGGGGGTGGAATCCCCCTCACAGAGTAAATGTTAACTTAAAATATAGTAAATAAGAATTATAAAAAAATCTATACATCCCTGTTTAAGAATCTAAAAAATGAATACATAATATTTAAATAAAATATTAATGCCATTGAAAATTTGACAAAGTTAAAAGACTTCCAATAATGACCAGTACTAAAGCTGTTTCGATCACCAGAAGCCAAAACTACCATGTTTACTCACGTAATAGTCGCACTTTTTTGCCAATTTTTCATGTTGAAAGTCCAGGTGCGACTATTATGCGGGTAAAATCTACTATATAATATTGTAACTCTAAAGAGCTATTTTTTCTGCTTCAAAACGGGGGTGCGACTATTACGCGAGTAAACACGGTATTCTGCATCAAATGACGATAAACATTGTAAAGAGTTTTAAATCTCCCTGATTTAGAAGAGATTTTTTTGCAGAATTCCCTGACTTTTCCAGACATAAAATTTCCCAAATCCCTGAATTCCAAGTCTCCCCTGAATACACAAAAAACTGGAAAATTCCCACTGTAAAATTACTTCAAATCAAAATCTAGCTGCTTATCTCATACAAATGAAAAATTACTTTTAAAACTGAAGAAAATGATTATTGTTTTTGATAATGACATAATTTGTAGAAAAAAGAAAATCACAATGTTATGAACCTAGAAATATTTCTTTGATAAAATATACTACTCGTCATTAAAATTGCTGCACTGTGTGTAGCATGTCACCTTCTTGGTGTTGCTATTTTAATTACCAGTTGTGTATTAATAAAATAAAATAAACAGTTATATGCTATATACATATAAATTTCACACTTTTTAAAATATTGCTATGTGGTTTGATTTATTTATATGTTTACAAAATGGTAGTTAAAAGTGTTTCATTAACTTTGAAAAAAAGTGTATAACTATGCTTCTTTGATTCATTTTTACTAGGATTAAGAAATAATAGTATGCAATATGCAAAAAGAATTGCAAAGTGTGTACAAATTTAAAACTACATAACAAATATTACAAGGAAATTATAAATAATTTGTAGATACAATTCTTCTGTTCTTTTATACGTTAAATGTGAAATATATCATTTCTTTAATTTGGTTTACCTCATAAACTTGATTGAGATATATCCATTGATTTAAATTATTGACGGCACTTACGCGTTAGGAAACTTTAAGATACTCCTAGAAAATCAGAATTCTTATTGTAAGTATAGAAGATAGAAATTTATAACTCTGAGAAGTGTATATATTATATATGATGTGAAATTCCCCAGAGCACACATGCAGGGGCGTAGCCAGGGGGGGGATATCAGGATATAGCCCCCCCCGAAATTTTTGGATTAGTGATGAAATTCCGTCTATTTATACACATACCAGTTCATATCCCCCCCCCGCGAAAAATTTTCCAGGTGCATATCCCCCACCCGAAAAATTTTCCTGGCTACGCGCCTGCACACATACACACTAAAAACATCATAAATTGTTCGGTGTTAGACGACTATTCAAGTACAAACACTGAAAATAACCAATATATTTATCACAGTGCCAGGATGTTTAAGTTCAGCGATATTCTTTCACTTACTGGAGCAATGCAAACAAAATGATTGCGAACAAAAACACTCATTCCAAAATATTTAACATATCCATAACTATATAATAAGAAATGCTAACTACAGTTCTAGGACCAATTAGCAAGTGCAATGAATATAAACAAACACTATAATAAGGAAATAACTTATGAGAAACAGTTTATGAGTAGTACTTAACTTGTTACATGAAGTTGCTATTGTTCATTTCCCCCAAAACCAAGAACAATTGCGATACGTAGTTGTTGTGAACAAGTATATCGGATTTGTGTGGTTGGCTCGAAGCCCGCTTATAAATCCTCGTCAGAAGGACAACACAAACAAGGAAACCTCCCCGAACCTCACTCAACGAACGAATTTAATCCAGTCATAAGTACACACTTAAAGAAACCTAATGTGTAAAAAATAGTTGCTATCTCCTAAATTAAAGCTAAAATTAATTAATAAAAAATGAGGATGAGCCGACAGAATAGAGCCTCTATCGCTACTTGGCGCTTTCTATTTTCTTTTATAAATGCTTTCACAAAAAGATGCTTATTTAATAAGCATTTTAAGTAAGCACAGGTCAGGATTCATCTACAGCAATGATTCACTGCGCGCAGAATATATGGTGGGAAAAAAATCAGGCCGGTAACTGGTTCCGTTTTGGAGAGGGGGGGGGTGGAGGAAATTGGCCAAAAATATTTTTTAAACATAAAATCTATGCATGCATAGGAGTTTAAACGTGGCTTTTTAGAAGAAGCTTAGCTTTTTAGCGAAATAAGAATTGAAATAAACAATGGTATTAAATAAATAATTTTAAAAAATTGTAAGGTAATTTTTTTGGAGGGGAGGGGTTCACCCTATAATTCCCTCCCCCACCCCTTTGATTTGACCCTGAAAGAAATATATTATTAAGTTGTTTAATTGTCAGAAAACAATGTCAGAAAACTGCTGCACTTAATTTTTTCCGAATTCCTCAGTTTTTTCGGGATGTTCAATATATAATGGCTATAACAATCTATTGTTTTTACTTAAAATCGGCATTGTAGTGTAGGAATGTGTCACAGCATTTTGTGATTGAATCTCACTTTCTACTTGCTTCGATCCTCTATGTTCCAGGGTTCGTCTAGAAGGATTTCTAAATTAAAACCGGACTGATCAGCATAAAAATTTGATCGTTTTTTAACAACGAATCCTTTAAAAAGACATTTACATCATTTACGAACGCCTGCGTTAATTTCTTAATGATTCTCTTTGACCGAGAGTTTTTCAGCAAAACAAATTTTGTAACTTTCCTGCTCACAATCTTATTCTTTTTTAAAAATCTGTACTGCCATCCTTTAGATGCGCGGAATTTCAGTCCTAATTCGAATGCCTTTTCTGAAGCCCAAGTTTGTAAACCACAATCATGTACATTTTTCTGTAATTTTCTTGCGTGTTAGAAGTGTTAAAACGTATATTTTTAATTTGATTTAGTTTATATTTATAATCGCCATTCTTCTGAATTTGCTTTTCCCACAGATATAACTGCCTTTTATTTGTAATACATTTAAAATATTTTTGAACACTCTGTAAACTGCGGGATTTTGCCACTATTCTATTCCGCCAGTATTTTACTGCAGTCTCCTTATCTTTTCAAGAAATAAATTGTTTATTTTGCATGATGTCTTCACTGGACATGAAGTCAATGCTTTCGTTTTCTAAACTAGAAAATATAGGATCTTCAGGGGTATCGAGTAATAAGCATTGCTCATTTGCTACCAAATCTGTTGCATTTACTTTCTGATAATTTTGCAAGCTTTCAACAATTTGATTTTGCAGACTTTTTCTTCGTCTGTGCATGGAGACAATGTCATATTTTTCGAAGAAAATTCCGTGTAAAGCTTAAAAACAACATTAAGTATATTTGCTCCGTAGTATCATCATGTGGATAAAAAGAATAGAATTAAAATAAATGCCTCACTTATGCGTAAACTGAATTTGCAGCTTGCAATGTGTTAATACAAATAAAAAGAAATTACTTTCTTCAGGGACTTTCAGAACTAAAATAAAAATTTTATAGGACTTCAGTTTAACTAGTAGAAAACGAGATTAAGCTACTTAAAAACCCAGTACGTTGAAATATAACACGGTATAGCAAACACTGCTTTATAAATATTTCGAGTACGTACTCGCGTGAGCGTTTCAACTTTTCGACCAATTATCCCTGTCGCCAAATACTAGCTAAAGGGTTACAATTAGCGCGATTTTAACTAATTTTTAACCTTTAATTTCTCAAATTCTATGAGGAGATAGCTGCTAATTTTCACACAGTACGTTCCTTTTAGTGTGTACTTGAGATTGTGTGAAATTCGTTCCATTTGGTGAGTGAGCTTTGGGGAGGTTTCCTTGTAAGAGGGGAGCCCTCCGTGGGGGTCTTTCGAAGGGGTCCTAATCCGTATTTACGCTTACTTCCGGAGAAAACAACGGAAAACTCTGAACGGTTAACGGTCGACGGACGCGCGATGGGACCCGCACCCGGTACTTTCACACTTCACCCGTCTACTATTTCCAGTGACATAAACGCTGTGCCATGGTGAGGTGAACGGTACGTGTCGTTCGTTGGCCGACCCAGAGCGTCACCTGGGATCAGTGTTGCCAGAAAATTTCGCTCATAAATCGCAAGTAGCTGAAGAAAGAGTCGCTAAGGTGACGTCATAGTATGACGTCAGATCAAGTGATGCCCTGCACTACTTAAAATCATTATGCCGATTTATCTGGTCGGTCCATTGTTTTCGATGCGTAGTTTTACACATAAAAGCCCCCCCCTCCCTTCACCCGCAAGTCTAAAATAAATATATCAAAATTCACAGGTGATTTTTTTTCGTTTCTTTTTGTAGGTAAAAAGTCTCGAATTCACAATCAAGTTCCATAACTGTTCTATTTCCCATCATTCAACGCCAAGGACGGATTGAAAGGGAAGACGGAGGGGTAACTGCCCCCCCCCAAAAAAAAATAATTCAACCTTTTTGGAAATATTTTCTACAAAAGAAACCATTTTCCCCCTCCCCTCAATGTTACATGCTACTTTTTACGAAAGAAGGCCGATATTGTTGCTTACAATGAGAGTAAATGCCATTTTAAATGTCCATTTTATGGAAATAAAATAAGAATTCTTACATTTTTTCATGTAACTCCTTTTATTCTTGTGGTGGGGGTTTCCCTCCCAGTTAAATATTACTGTATTAACAATTAATTAATAGTAATCAATCTAATTAATTAGCTTATTTCTTTATATCTCGCTAATTACTTATTGATTTAACATTAATTGTGTCAATTTATTAATCTAATTAATTACGCGGCGTCAAAATTATCGACAAACACTAAAGTACTTAAAAATGTTCTAAGTCCAAATGAGCCGGGTTACGCCAACGCGGAACAAAATCCGTACATAACATCAAACACTCACCTGAACCTACGTATGCAGTTGTAACTAAATATACCGTCGCTTTTCTCCAGCTCCAGCTAACGACACATAGTACAATGCCTTGCCGTTTTAATTGCGCCGGAGGTGAAATGAGCCTCAAGGTTGAGCAATGACGTCTTCGTCCAGTACGCATGCGCGGGTGAAGATAAAACAGAAGAAAACTGTTTTTTCTTACGAACAGACTTATTCTGTAAATAATACGAGTAATTTCTGTATGTTTTACAGACTTTTTTTGCAGTGTAATAACAAAACTTCCGCTCCAAGAATGCATTTAAATGCTCATTAAATTTCCCATCTGCTAATTTTACAACAAACAAATAAATAAGTAAATAAAACTCCTTACCTCATAAGAGCTTTTATTTATTTTAAACATTTATTATAGTTTGTATTAATTATCACATAAAACGAGCAACTAAAGGAGCTGTCTCTTATGGTGCTAATATATGCACCGAATTCCTATTTTCACAGAGGCTACGTTGCGTGTATTATCATGTAAAAAGAGAATACACCTCTACTGAAATAAAATAATGATACATAAGTGTCTTTATGTGAAATACGATTCAAGTTATGAAAAAATAATATTCGTTATTGCTTATAGTGGCTTTATTTTATTTTTTAAGTAGCATTATAATTACAAAATACTTTAAAAAAAAAGATTATTTATTATCAGAGAGTAAACGTACCCGTTTAGGAATATTTCTTGAGGCATCGTTTTTGTCCAGAGTCTGTGTAGTGTGTAGTACTCTTTTTCACATTTTTTGGTTCAGCGTATTTAAAGAGAAATTCTGTTACTGATTGCTGTAACTGTGTTTTCGTGATTTTCATGCATAATTCTTTATATGGAGCTACGCAAGCCATCGAAACACGTTGAAACTGTAGAAACTGTTTTGTGTTGGGATCTTGAGTTACAACATGATTTCCAAATTTATATGCCAGTTGCAGTTTTTCAATGATTCTATGTGCTGTTGTGGGACCTTTCCTAGGGGCTGTTCTGATATTCGAAGATAGTTTCTAGACTTTTTTCATCATCGATAACTTTGTCAGCAGTCAATTCAGCAGCATGTTCAACTGCAAGCTCTTCAAAGGGACCAATTGCTTGTGACACAGCTATTATACACAGTGCGTGTAAAAACTTTAAGGCCAGGTAAAGCTTCCTCAATGTATTCAAATATTGGGAAATATTTGCTTCAAGCTAGCATTAGAATGTTTATCTCTAACTTTAGAAGACTAATTCGATAGACAAAATTTGTAATAAGGGATTATTACAGTTAAAATTAAATGGAAAATGAAAAACAGCTTAATTTTGGTGTGTAAAAACTTTAAGGCCACAAGTAAAATTTTATAGTATTTTTTGTGTAAATAAATTTAATACTCTCGAATTGATTTCATGCTTTAGAATATAAACTTAAAAATATTTGAAGAAAGTAATCATAGCTTGTTCTTGTGTTTATATATTAATGCCAATAGTGAAGAGATTAAACAGAATATGAAAATGGTCAATTTGTTGCTCTTTTATCTTCAAGATTGAGTAGCCAATAGGTGAAAGAACAGTTTTGCGACTTGCTTCGACAAGAAAATATTCAAGCACGGAAATTATTAAGCAAACTGATTTCAATGCTTGTAGAAAAATTATCTGCAACTCTGTCAGAAGGGCTGATAATTTGCAGAACGCAGCAAAACTTGTTAAGTCCCTGTGGTTGCTTGTACATAAAATGAAACGTTTATCATTCACTCGAGAGACTATGAATGACTTTAGACGACCAGTGGATCCAGGTAGTTTTATCATATGAAAAATAATGAAACTTAGATGATCCTGATGGTTGGAGTTATTTCTGGCACGATTTGCCAGCAATAACTCCAACCAGAAACAGAAATTTTTCCAAACGTCAATCCTTTGAGTCAACTATTATGACCTGATGATGCCTTTATTTTAGTGGATTTAGATGTCTGGCCTTTATTTCTATAAAACTGAACTCAGGGGAATACAACATTTTTTCCAAGACCAACTTTTTGCCAAGCGTAGCTGATTTGGCAGGAGAAAAATGGGTTTTCCAACAGGATAATGCCCCGATTCACAATAGTTGGCCTATTGAAAAGTGCAAAAATAATCAAATTTTAGATTGACAATCTAGTATCCAGGATATATTTGAAAGTCCTTTAAGACATTTTCGGGTAAACCATTAATACGTTTGACGTATATGACATTGCTTGTAACTCTCTGGTTTCACCGGTTATTTGGTGAAATGTTGAACTTATATTTATAACAGTGAACTACTACGGATAAAACATTTAAAAAAATGGTTTGCAGTGTGTTATTTTAAATCGTGTAAAAAGAGATTCCAGTGCACTCCATACACTCTCGAAGTGAAACAAGACTGGATGTATGTAAGAGAATGCTTATTTGGCGCCCTCTACCTCTCACTCTCAGTGTGGGGAGAAAAATGATGCCACAGACAGAAGCAATCAAACATGTACTTTTAGGAATACTATTTATTGTTTATGTTAAGAAATTAAAACTCTCATTTTTTAATAAATTAATTTTGTAATAAATTTATAAAAATATTTAATGGGTGAGATTTTTAAAAATTGAGTCGAGAAAAAATAATAAATTGGTCTTGAATCATGTACAAAAGCTCTACGTGGTGCAAGCAACTACTTATTCAATTTACTACTTGTTAAATCACTAAAAGTCTTATTAAATTTAAATTAAAAAAACTCCATTGGCACATTATGAAAGCTCTTCAGCATTAGATACATTCTAAAGTTAGGTGAATGAAATGGCTATTTTCTGTCCTAAGTTTCAATGAGAAACCGCTCTTAGGTGAATGAAACCGGTAAACAAGCAGCAAATGAAGTTTGAATAGGGAATAAGTTTTGTATTTCTTTTCTAAACATATATTACCTAAGATATTTTCATTTCATTCATTTGGGACCATCCAAAGGTTTTATTGCATCAGACTCTTGGGAAACATACCTTTAAAATAACGTTTACTCTCAAGAATCACAAAAAGGCATTTGAAATAAAATGTACCGCAGAAGTAATTTCACAACTTAAAAAGAAATGGAGGAAATGGGTTTATTTTCGAACAGAAAATATATACGCTATGAGAAGCGACTGAAAAAAAATGAAAACGTGCATAATTCAGTTGGATAGAGTTGATTTGAACTTAAACATAATATTTATTTAAATATTTTTCTAACAATCTTATAGGAAGTTTATATACTATATCAAAATATAATAAATGGCAGGATCATTGCATGAGATGAAAATGTTTCTAGAACGCTCGTAAAGAAATGTGCACTTAAAATCGGTTTTAGACTCGTATTTTAAAATCGGACGTAAAGTGAAACTGAAATCATTAACATGTTTTAACTCTAGAAAAGTTTTATCTTTCTCCCTGTGTCACTCACGTAGTGATTTGTGAGTTTGACGTACGAAGTTCAGTTAAGAAAATTGAGCAACTTTGGAGAAAAATAAAAACGTTACAATAATATAAAACATAAATTAAATATTTCAAATAGAAACTTATTTTACTAAATATTTTTTTCTTTTTAATATTATTATTATTTATCTTGATTTAGGGCAGATTCTAAGAGGAAAGTAAAACACATATGAAAGTTTTGAATTAAGTGATTTTAAAGACTCAGAGACTGTTTCACAGCTAATAATCATTGATTCGTCCTAATTTTACAGCTTGTGACAACTTTACGTAAGAGTAAAGTACAGCACATGTCAACAAAATACGTGTATTTGACGAGTACGATTAGAAAGTTGATGCTGAATATCGATTGACAGTTACTTGCTTGAGCAGTCAGATATTTCCAACAAAACTGAGAAAATATCACTTGAGTTTGTTAAAATATACTCGAAGTACATTTATATGTCGTATTCTAAATCCAAACAAATCTGTTATATAATATATATATATATAATTATCTATATATCTGTTATTTATAATTATCTATATATATATATAGATAGATAGATATATTACGCTGCAGGTATTGAGGTAATGTAAGATATTGATTGAGTAAGAGGCAAAGTTGAAATCGCATTATTTATTGAATCAACAGCATAATAAAATGTAGTTACAGAATAATATTGAAGAAAACTACGGAGCGTCCGAGTGGGGGAATAGAAACGCCAATCAGCTCCTAACACAAACCAGGGTAATAATGCAACAAAAGCTCTGTCTCTCTCCGTGGAACTTTTGAGATCACGTGATATGGGCGTATGCAAAGATATCGATTGAAAGTTTGCATGTCAGCTGACACTGACTGGTCATAACGCAGTCATAACATTTGCCCCAACAATGAGATTCGGGGGTTGCATCTGGTCCTCCAAGAGAATTTTACCATGTTCTTGACGATTGCGTCAGTAATGAAATATCAAATTTTAGAATAAATAATGTATTTTTAGATGATTTTGATGATCAAACACATCAATTAGGAAATGGTTTTCCGTTTAGAATAATTTTAAAATGAAATCATTGCATCTATGTACAAATAAACTATTAAAGTTTCGCAATTAATGAATCTAATGAAGCAGATTACTCTTAGTTGACGTTGAAACGATTTTTATTTCTGCCTTAAGGAACTCCTTTGTAAATGATAAAAGACTGTGCATGTCTCAAAGACGGTAGAGAAGCAATAAAGAACTTTGCATTGTGGTAGCTGAAGCCAGGCCCATGGAGAGAAAACTCGGGCCCAGGGGTTGGAGATCTGACGGGCCCCTTCCCACAATGATCAAGTTGGTCTCATTGTAAAATAGAAACAAAGGGCTTTTGCTTTCAATCTGCACTTTCACTTTTCTAGGTTTTATTTAAAAATTTAATGTTGGTCTTATATACAAATAATTGCTTTTTTACAAAAACAAAAGTACCCACTGGTAAAAATGAGCTATTCCAAGGTCTGATAACCAAAAAGGATCAGAGCCCGTTTTGATCAGGCTGTTCAATAACGACCCGTTTCGCTCAAATCCTTTCCAGCATCGTGTCGTGAAACTACTTAACCATAGCCAGATTACCGCACAGGCTAACTAAGCCTCGGACTTGTTTAAGGGGCAGAAAAATGCTTAAAACGTTTAAGTTATGCGTTAAAGTACCAGCATGCAAAAATGTTTGTTTACACTGAATTCAGGAACAGAACAAACGTCATATTCTAGTGTTCCACCAAAGGGAATTCATCGACATGACATCATTTGAAGCATAAATTTTATGCCTTAAAATTTTTGGATAAAAAAATTTGCACAAAGAGGGGAGAGGGGGCGGTTTAAAGCTTCCCCTTATATACGGCACTGGGAACAAATATTTTTACCTTATGGCTATACAAGGGATGATCGTACAGGGATTCCATAAAAGTACTAGTTTAGGGCCTCCGAATGTCTTCGAATGTCTTGTACTCTCCGGTACCGGAATGCAAGTTTTCGCCTTCATCCAACGTGTCGGGTAAAAACAGCATTATTTTTGATAGTGAACCCAACAATGAAACAGTTACGATAGGATCGTGCTGGGGCACATCGGATATTTCTCGGATTGTGAGGTCATGATAAGAGATGTCTTGATTTATTCGCTACCGAAAGCTGTCCGATACTATGGTAGAGCCCCTGGCCGAAGTGAAAATGTGTCTCTGTACCCTTAAGCGGAACATGTCTTGCCCGTGACGATTTTCTTGAACATTCCATATTACATAATAATTGCATTAAATATTCTATCATTATTATTTTAAATACAATACAAACAATAGCTAAATTTGCTTTTCGTTATCGTGACCCCTCGTAACTAGTAAAATGTTCTTTATTTGATATAAGAATTCAGATTCTTAATAAAATAACTCAACAACTGATAAAAATTATTTATATTGAATTCAATTTTTAATTTTTACGTTATTTTTGTACTTCAAGATTATTTTTTTAGGTTGTTTTTGTATTTTATTGTTCTAGTATTTCAAAATTGAGTAACCTTAATGCATTCGACAATTGTGGAGACAACGATAATGCGGTCTGCATAATTTGCCCATTTTTCTCTAAGTATTACTATAATTAGTATTACTATAATTCCATAAAGGCCGTATTAGTACTTACAGTAATGTGCAGTATGAAGTAATTATAAATGAAAGCTTTTTAAACATAGCAAGATTAAAACAATCATATCTGATGAAAAATTAGACTAAATACTACTTACAAGTTTAGTTTTAAAAAAGTTTACGATAATTAAGGATGTTAATTATCCAAAGTTGTTGGTGTAACAAAATAAAATCCCAAAATCATTGAAGAAACTTTTTTAACAAATATATTCAAATATTAGAAGATAAGTGTAACAACTGGTATTCACTAGAAGGAAAATAAATCATAGCATATCATGCTCTATAAAAGTCTGAAAAAAAAACATTTTTTCTACTTCCCACCATAATTCCACTTTTTAAAGTTATTAATTAAACACACACAGTATCTTATTTCACTGCATTTATATCTCCCTCCAATTAAAAAAAAATTCGTAGTATCTTCATACAAGTAATTTTAATTTTTTTCTCTTATTAATTGGTAATTTTTTGGGGATATCAAAATTCTTATCTTACAGATATTAGAAGCATTTCATTAGTTCAGAAAAAAATCATTTATTGCTTATGTGTAAACTGAGATTTTGCATGAAAATAAATTCTAATTATAATACGGTAGATTCATAATTAAAAATGAATTATAGTTCACTGACGATATGTAGTATTTTTTGTTTCTTCTTTTTCTCAAATTAAATGTATAGGAAATCCTGAATTTTTCAACTCTTAATAAAATTTTTAAACACATAGAAAATCTTGAATTTTTCAGTACTGAAGATTTTTTTTCTTTTTCGAAAATAGCATCCATTCTTCTTCTTCGAAAGTACAAGTAAAACTGAGTAATTAGTAATTTTTGACTAACTTTGCAAACCAGATTATTTTTTTAAAATATGTAGTATAGGTTTACACAACACTATGCTCCTAAATTTTAATACCAAGGCATTAAATATTTTTTTTCAAATACAATTTTTTAATTAGAATAAACTTATTGTCTGTTAACTTTTTAACGTAGTTGAAAAATATTAGTAAGACATTCTACAAAATGTGATTTGCTTTTTAAGGAAACGATTTTTTATATAAATTATTTGAAGTTTGATATAAAGGTTTGTCAATTTCAAATAACATTCTGAAAGTAAATTTTGGATTACATTCGTAATAAAAATAACTAGTAATTATTTATATTTATTGTTAATATACTGAAGCAGTGGTTCTCAAACTTTGCATCCCACTAAACCCTTTTCTTATCACATACAAAGCAACGCAGTCCTTGGATATATATTACTTAAAAAGAAACTAAGGGCCTTTTATTTATTACTGATTAGACATAAACATAAAAACTAAACAATATTAAGCAGCATAAAAATGTAGATAATATTTACAAAAGGTGAGGTGAAGGTACGAAATTTTTTAATGGTATAATACGACATATTGATTAAAAGCATCAATGGGATGTTTGGCTTTGTTTTTGACTGTCATAAAGTTTTTAAAGTTTGGTTGTATTGAAGAAAGTGTTATTTCCATGTCATGTTCTGCTTCCAACTTATTTCGGTGTTTAGTTTTCGTTGTTGCAAATGCAGAAAAGCCAGTCTCTCAAATATACGTCCTTGCAGATGGTAACAGCATAGACAGTGCCTTTTCTGACAATGATGGATATTCGTCTTTCAAACGACGCCAAATTTCTGGCATTGACACTGTTTTACAAAGTGATGATATTGTAAAGTCCAAGGTTAGTTGACAGTTTGGTGGAAATTAGATTAGAGAGTAAATTTATAGATTTTCTTTAAAGTTTTGATGGTGTTTAAAAATTTTTCGTGGAACCCTAGGGTTCATCAAAACACACTTTAAAAAACACTGTACTGAAGCAAGCGTGTGTTACGCAAGCAATTAATGCCGAAAGATAGGTCCTAGTAGGGAAATCAATGTTGGCCCTATGAACTCCTAGGGTCTGCTAATTTTGAACCAATTTCAAATGAGAGACCTAATACCTGAAATTGGCACCCCTAGAGGTATCGTTTAAACATGGAAGACATTGGATCCACGACAGATTTCACGTGCACCATCTCCCATTAGTTTACAAGGTCCCACAGCAGTCCAGCCGAGAGAAGTGGTTACTTTTCCAAGTCTGTGCTGCATCATTTTCCGTGTTCTTACGGGAATGGAGTTCAGCGACTTGGCCACTGCGGGACTTTCAAAAGTGAACGATCCAGAAGATTCTCGGACGCAGACACGTTACCAGAGTTCCCAGTGCAAATAAAAAAATTACTGCGGGACCGCAAGAGGCGAAGATTTTGTTAACGCCGGGGAATGCATGTGCGAAAAAAGGCATGATTCATAGCATGAAACCTCAAGAGGGGCACATAGAACTCCTAGGGACTTAGAACGGAAATAGGTATGAGAACTCCCTTCAAGAGGTCATGCGATTTCTGCGTTGTCCAGTGGGTGGCTCCAAAGTGTCCCCTTCGTTAATAGCCATTTATTACTCACAGAGTTGGTAGATTTCTTTAGCTCACACATATTTAATTGGTCTTAGGGAAAAAGAAACATCAATCTTATTTCCTAAGAGAAAAGCCCTTGTTCTGAGTGGCTTCCAGTAATGCCAGTAAGATAACGCAAAGAGAGTTTTCTGCCAATAAACACAGTCTCATCTTCGGGTTAACTCCATAGGGCAATCGAACAACCCCAAAGCTGTGTTAACAGGTGAACGCAAAGGAATTGCCTTTCTACCGTATTCTAGTTCTATGGAGGCGCAGGAGAAGAGGGGGGGGCGAGGCAACATTCAGGAAACTAGAAGCAATCCCATTTCAGCTGATACGAGCAAGGGACGGGAAAATCGGTTTGAGTTTTTCTATTCTTATTTTTTTTTAAACCACGTAAAAGTTTGGATGTAGCAAATAATAAAGGGAATCTGAAGCTCATTCTTCTACGAATAGTGATTTTAAAATATTGAAAGATTGATAAAAATCGCTATAATAAATTTCGACATTTAAAAACTATTGAGTATCAAAGGTGATTAAAAAATGATTTTTAAAACATATAAATATGTCCGATGCAAAAAAAAAGCTCTACATGACTTTTTTCATGTTTCATATCTTTGAATTTGAAAGGAAAAAAAAAATTCAGTTGAAAATAAAAATATAAAAAAAATCCGCTGCAAAACAACTTTATAAGACTGTTTGACCCCGGATAAATACCAAGAAAGTGTAGTCTTCCGAGATGTAACCCCCCCTCAAAATGCACACACAAAAATCATTTATTCAAATGTCTACTGCATCGGAACTGGGAGTGCCTTCTGGCACTGTGTGTAAACTCGCTCATTCAAAAAAGATTTTAAGCTTAAAATGTCGTTTAAATCTAAAATTTTCCTACTTTTGACAAAGTATATCTAAAACAAATGCTAAAAAATTCTACACTTAAATAAACACAACCCATAGTAGTCAGTAATAAATTGAAATTTGTGGTAACTCACTATGAAGCTTGAATTTAAAAGTTTTTAAATAATTGTAATAGAATGATTAAATTCCTAATGCTCAAGGGACGATAGGGACTTCTCCAATAGACAGAAAATTTTTCAAAGGAATCCATGGTATTACAATAAATAAATAAAGTAAAATAAAATAAAATAGTTTCAGGTTAGGCTTAAATCAGGTTACAGTACCATTAACACCGTTAATTATTTTAGAATCAAAATGATACATCTGGAAAAAAAATGGAAAGAGACATTTATGAAACCGAAATTCTGATACAGGATTGAATTTAGTCAAGTATCTAATACAATTACCGAGTATTGGTATACAGCGTACAGATCTTTAAGTTAACCGACCTTTTTTTTTTCATCCGTTAGTTCTAGACACATACTTTTAATGTTCAAAATTAGATGCAGAGTTAAATATATTTAAATTTTGAAGCGGGAAAAAAAGCAATGAGTGAAAAATACACAGTTTTAATTTGCATACAGCCCTTAGGTCCCTACATTTATAGTTAGGGAAATTTTGCCCATACGAAAACATACCAAACACAGAAAGTTCGATATTTGTACGATTGTGTCCAGCGAAATCACTTCTGCACACCTTTCAACCCAAACCCACTTCTGCTTATTAATTCGTCCTACGTAGCTGGTTACGTTAAACGTGGGGGATCAGTAGATATTACTTTTCAATAAACAAAATCCAGCTATCCAGCCAGAGAATCGAATGAATTAAAACTGAACTGAGTTCGCCTCACAGGTTGTAGGGAAAAGAAAAATTGTTTAACTTGTGGCTTTCCGAATATGTACCATGTAAGGAAAGTATTGTAATCATGAAAAAATTCTACTTCACATTATTTTGGTGTATTTACACGTTTGGAAGTCTGCTGAATTAATATATATTATTTTTACGAGATATATATATACGTGTGTGTGTGTGTGTATGTGAGGGAACACAATAGCTCCTAAATGTTGCATTTCATTGAGCTCATATTTGATATATATGTTTTAAACCACTGTCGCAAGACTGGTATTTATTTTGGTGTCTATAGAAGTAATAGTTTTTTAACAGGACTAAGCAAAATATTTCTTTTTCATTATAGCCTATGGACGGAAATTCTTGAAAGTGCACTGGCGTTTAAACGGTGCATTGATTGAGCTCAAATTTGGTATATTTGTTATAGACCACCGTCACAAGACCGGTAATGATTTATATATGTATAAGATTTATATTTTGGCCATGAAAAAGATTTCTTTTACATGGCCGACAGACGGAAATTCTTGAAAATGCGCGAGCGTTTAAACGGTGCATTCGATTGAGCAGTAATTAGACATGTATGCAAAAGGTCACGGCCGCACGATCTGCATAGATTTTGGTGTGTGTAGAGTTTCTAGTTTGTTCACCGGATTGCAAAAATTACGCGCTTAAATCTATTGAGTAAAATAATAATCAAACGGAGAATATTTTTACTCAATTTTTCACTTCAAACAGCCATTCTCCCGATTGAGTAAAATTTGCTCCATTAATCGACAAAAATCAATGGAGCGAAAAATTCTTAATTTTTGAGCATTATACAACAGCTCCATTTAGGCTAAATAATAATCAAAAATGAGGAGTGTCTGTCCGTTTTTGATTAATATAACTGTACTCAATTATGATTATTATTTAAGCTATAGAATAAGCGTTTTTGCAAAATAAGCCCTTTTTTAATTAACATATCTGTACTCAATTAAGATTATTATTTTAAGCTAGAAAAAGGGTGTTTTATTAAAATTTGCTGTTTTTGATTAATATATTGAATTGTTCGTTTTCTTCATTTTTTATTATCAGAGCTGTAATCTATGATTATAAGCCCGAGAAAATAAATTTTAAATCAAGGCAAATGCATTACATATATCTTAATACACTATAAAAAAGTATTTTTTTAATAAATAGAATATAATTTCAATATTGTCTCTAGTTCTAAAACGAATTCACAGTACAGTCAGAAAACAGAAATGCAATCATGGTTAAACCAGCTGTGAGATTTAATTAAAGCAGCGATCCAATTTATTGACATGAAAAAGGTAAAATACTACTTACTCACTTTGGGTGGAGATATCATAACTTCATTTCTTTTTTACAACAGCTTTTTATAATCCAATCGTAAGAAACCATGTCATTAAAGCGAAATCTTTACCTAAAGCATCTCCTCCATATCTAGGCTGAATTTATTTCACGACTCTGAATATGAAAAAGATACATCTGGTATTCGGATATAACATAAAATTATCAACAGCGAATACACACACAACTATGCCCGACTATGAACCGTTAGCCGTTGAACAGCGTGGGTCACGTGATAGTAATAGGATATGGGTCGTGGGGGAGAAGAGAGATAATACTCAAATAGACAAAAATATTGTGAAAATTGAGCTAAGTAGAATATAGCGGATGGGGAGTGCTAGGGCGGACTGCGGCATTCACAAATTATTGTCTTGAATGAGTATTTTTTGGCGTAAAAGGATTTAAATCGGCCGATAAGAAATTTAACCAATAAATGAGTGTTAGTTTTAATCAATAGATTTAAGCGTGTAATTCCTAAATATCACGGCCTAAGGACGCAAATCATTTAAAGTGAATCAGTGTCTAAATAGTGCATTCGATTGACATCAAATAATGTACGCATATTATAGGCACTGTCTTACATACTGCATACATTTTAGCGAGTATGAATCCTACACTTTTACGGGGCTACAAAAAAGTATTGTTATACACTGCAGCCTATACACTCAAATCATTTTAAGTGCACTAGTACCTGAACAATAGATACGATTGAGTTGAATGAATTTATTTAAACGCATGGTAGAGATCAAGTGTTCAGAATGTCGAGTGGAATCACTCCTGATTTTTTAAAGAATAGTTAGGGGTTTCCACTCCTTCGTTGCTGTAGGGCTTCAACCATCACCTCCTACAGATAGAAAGCCTTACAATTCCTACGTCACCTATCTTTGACGTCATCACCAAGCCTGCGAATGTGACGCTATCACAATTTTAATTTCACAAAGTAAAACTATGTAAAATTTCTCGTGAAAGCTGCAAATATTAGAAAATCTTAAACGTTAAAATTAAAATACCTTTTCTCGTACAAAATTATTCATTATGATCTATTTCTTTTTCATATTATGTAATTAGTCACGGTTAAAAAACTTCCATTTGTCGTAAAATTATATGTTTTATCTCAAATTATTAAAATATTGCTATTCGTGGGTAAATTCATTAGAAATTTTTAATAGTGCTATTTTGTGAAAATAAAACTTTTTAATGTTGGCCTAGGGATGACGTCAAAGATTGATGACGTAGGAGTTGTAAGGCTTTCTATACCTAGGAGGTGTTTCCGCAACACCTGCAAATCTGTCAGTGAATCCAGCAATAAAATACCAACGATTATTCTTTAAATAGACATGAGAGGCTAAAACGCAGACTTTCTTCAATAAATGCCCTGCGTAAAACAATGATTTAAGGGAGCACACGTAGCAGAAAACTAGTAGCACATTTATGAAGATTCGTGACAGTTAACCCTACAGTGCATACTGTAGCCAATTGGCTACATGCTCATTTTTCCTAAACAAAAAGAAATCATTTTTGCAAGTTTTGTCTAATATGTATTTAAAATAAATTTAAGACGATTACGATTATTTTGTTTTTAAAAATGTATGGGAACATTATTTTTTGAGAAAACAAGCTTGAATTCAAAGCGTGTGCACCCAGTTCGCTGAACAAACTGTCGCCCGAATTTTTGGTTTCTTGCAATTGTTGTCGTTAAATGAAAATAAATACAAACTATTAATAATAGTAGTATTAGGACTAAATAAAGTAGAATTTCTCTTGTTTTATTACAGCTATAAATTAGACATTCTAATTTTTTGAATTTGAACATTTTTCATGATTGTTCTGGGAAACTACATGCTGAGATTTTTTAAATATATTTTCCTAATTGTAACTTCATAAGTAAGCCTAAATGAAGTTACAATTTTATATTCGGACCATTTAATAAAATTATGCATTTTAGATTAAAATAAAGTTAGTTTAAAGTGCATAGCGCTTTCATAATTTTTATTTTATTTTATAGCGGAAGCTTGACGCCTACCTTCTAACTATTAAACGTCAACATCGGTATTCTTCTACAAATAGATTGGTTTTTCTTTCCGCACAATTCAAATAAATGCAAAAGAGGAGATAATTCCCAACTCACACCCTCCGGCCAAAGCGGTGACACGTTAAACACTCCACATATTTAGCATGTACGTTCAACAGGCATACATGAACATAGAGTGTTTTATGAACTTTAATTTGAAGCCTGATTTTTTTATTCCTTAAATGTGAAGCAGTTTTTTAAAGAAAATTTTAAACTATTAAAATTAAATAATTTATAAATGTAGGTATTTTCATGTTCAAAAATAGAAAATAATTATAGTTAAGCGAAAAAACTCCAGACGTTCGGAATTTGCTTTTACGTTCTCCATAAAAAATATATGTTTTAAGAATATCATTTGTCTGATAAATAGAAATGACATGTACTGGTTCCCATAAACTATTTTATCTTGTACGTCTTGTATTATTCCTTCAGAAATATAATCCAATTCTCAATTATATATTATTATCAGCATATTATTTTAAAAAAATCAACAGAATGACACTTTGAAATATCATTTTATTCGAATTTTCCTCTGAGTGCTTATTTTAAAATGGATGAGAAAATGTGCCAGTTAATGCAAGTACAAGATCTTTGTTTGATTTATGAGAATTTATACATTTCCGCATTTTTTTTTTTTTAGGTGATAGAGGTCTTTATTTCATATAATCTTTTAAGAATAATGAAAACTTGAAACTAATTGCATAAGGAAAGTGAAGCATTAAAAGTTATGATTATAAGTCATATACACCCTTTTATCTTCCTTTGAAGGCTCAAAACATTGACTGAATTATACAAAACGGACCAAAAGTAACCTATAGTTCTATGTTACTCATGGAAAAGAAAGAGTTGAAAAAACATAAAAAGATAAATTTTGCTAAATGCGTCCAAAGTATTAGGTGTGCAACTTTGCTTCCGCCGTTTCATCCCGCCCCTGAAATTGGAGGACTTATTATCAGAAACTGTTAATGCATTTATAATGCAAAAGCGAAATTGCTTCTTGAGTCAATCTTAATGATCGTGCCAAAATTCTTCTTGACTTTGACACTAGTCTTACCTCCAGTTCTGACTCTTCGAAAACGTTTTAGCTATGCCGACCTTTGAAGTGAAAATCATTGTTTTTGAGGCATGGAAACCATCCACGGCACGTTTTTTTCACTAATTGCGGCCTCACCATAAGCGTTTGTGAGCATTGCATAAGCCCCAACCAGATATTTCACTATACTGAAGCGGAAAGTTAAAACCTTGCGCAAATGAAGAAAATTTGACTCGCTAACTGAGATATTTAATCGAGAATAACTTTGTGATGCACACGCAAATCGGCCCATGCTGTTATGTTGGCGGATGGACAAGTTCATTGCATGAATCTGTGATCCACTTATTTCAGCTATTACCCTAGAAGTACAAGTAGTTCAAAAGATGCCTTTGATATATATACTATATACACAGATCTCCAGAACTCTCTCCCTCTAATCACAATGATGAGCGTAGCATTTGAGGCTCAGTTACAAGAATTTATAAAATAAGTTCCCCAGATAACTGTCAAAAAGAAATATTTTAATTGTACACGAGACACATGACGTTGCTATATGAAGTGTCCTCGCCTCCTTCTTCCACCATTTTCTTTCTCATGGAACATGAGTACCTGAGAAGTAAATTTTTTAATTATTATTTTTTATGCCAATGTAATGATGTACGTGATAACGTAATGTATTTATTTTCTGCATTATACATTTATTTTTCATATCAACTTCACTATAGAAATTTTATTACTAGGAAAGATATCAAGTGGAGGGTGGTTGTAATCAAGCCTACCCTATGATAAGGGTCTTTAACTAAAACGGGTGCACGGATTGCAAGCAAATATGGTACCGGGTGTCCCCAAAATGACCGATGATTCAAAACATCAATTAAAGAAAAACGAAAAGCGATAGAAATGGGCGGTTTGCTGCATTCTGCAGGACCAGGGAATTTACTCTTACCAATTTTCAAAATTGCTTACAAGTTCGTCGACAGATGGCGCAGCTGACTTTGAAAAACTATAAAAAATGTTTTCAAAATAACCACCGTTTGCATCAACAACGTGGCGCAGTCTCAGGACAAAATTCCCAGACGACCATGTAAATATTTCAGTTGGAATGTTCTGATAAGCAGCAGATGTGCACTGTTTCAGTTCATTTACAGTTTGCGGATTGTTACGATACACCTGGTCTTTCAAGTACCCCGAAAGAAACATCGTACGGCATCAAATCTCGGGAACAAGGAGGTCAATCCATGCCACTTTGCGTAAGCATTTTGAATGGCCACAAGTTCATGGAGGATGTCCCGATATTTTGCTGAAGTAATCGTTTGGTGTCGAACAAAAAGGGCTCAATAAGTCCTCTGGAGGAAATTACGGTCAAAACCATGACTCTTGGTGGATGCAAGGATGAAGGTACGGATACATGCGGGTTTTCCGTTCCCCAAATACGGCACATCGGCTTATTAACGGAGCCACCATGGAAAAAAAAATACGCTTCGTCGGAGAGCCAAATATTTCTAACATCGAATTCTCAGATATTCAACTTCAGCAGCATAGCGTTTACGAATGTCTCACTCATATGAATGGCATCAGCACTCAGAGGATGCCAAGTCTGCACCTTGTAACGAAAGGAGTGTAAGCTGTGACGCATGATTCGGTGTAGTCATTCTTCGTAATCCAGTCTGACAAGCAACACGGCGAACGGAAATTTGGTGTCATCGTTGGACTCAAGGACTGCAGCAATCGCATCTGAAACTGCTGTTCTTGTGCATCCCGCACGGTCTTCGTTGACGTTCCCAGTACACTGAAATTATTCGAACAATGCATGCATTCTACTGTTAGCCGGACCGAGTCTGCCCTGGAATTTCTTAGGGGCCGTGAAAGCCCAGCGGTTAAGGCGTTGGATTTGTAACAGGAAGGTTGCGAGCTCGATTATGATGTGCCACTAAAGACCGCCGTGTACATGTGATGTACGTGCACGTTAAATCCGTGGTTCTGAAAGTCCTCTCTGCGATCTCTAGCAGTTTAAGAGGGATGCCAGTATTCAGGATTCCTCCACCTTCTTATGAGAATCTAAATTGTAACGGAAGGCTCCGGGAAGGACGCATGTAGCTCTAAACGAAGCATTCAGTGATGTGAGCTGTCCTCTCCTGGCAACAAGCAAACATTGGATTTCCGTCTCGTTGCAACAATACTCTGATCCAGGTGATGAAACTCCAAAACAATAATAAAAATACAGGTTAAAAAAACTAAAAAACACGCTTTAGTGATAAATTGAACTAACTAAAACGTGAAAAATAATTCTTAATATTGTTGCGGAATTACTCTGCTACTCCTGGGGTTCGTCGTTCTAAAGTCGAGTTCGTGTAAAAAGTTCAAGTAAAAAGTCACTTGTCAGGATGGAACACAAACTTTATTGCTTCTAGATCTTCGTAGTACAATCAGCTGTACACAATTCACAAGCACAATCTAGCAATAACGTGCTTTTAACAATCCGCTTGGATCAGAAGCTCTCACAAATGCTGTATTTCTCACACCAAAATAAGTCACTTTCACAGGCAAAAATTCCGTAGAAATATTCAAGGGATATAGTACACAATCCCTTAAGACACAGCAATGAAGAATTTACACACAGCACTTTGAAAACAGCTTCACAAAACAAGCTAAAACACAGCTTCTATAGCACTATCAATTCACACAAACGTACCGAGAGCTATTCACACATCGAGCGTTCAGCTCGCACTGACTGGCTTCGGGGCGATGCCCGCTTCTATAAATAGCCGACGCAGGAGGTACAAGAGGTTTCCAGAAAAGTCAATTTCTCGAGGGTTCTACATAAAGCGTGAATTTTGATTACGTCATAGAAGAGAAATGTTAGGTTATTATGCGTTTTTAATGCAGGAAAAACAACTTCCAGGCCCCATTGGGAAAATCGCGCCAAATGACCAAAAAGTCGCCAAGCTTGGCGACTTTTGGCGAAATATCGCCAAATTTGGCGCCAAAAATAAGTCCTCAAAAGTGAAGAGATCTAAGCTCTAGGACTAATATTTCTCGAGATTTCTAGAAGCCCATAGAAAAACATATGGGAAAGCGAAACCTCCGTATCTCCGGTTCTAATTGGCCGATTTTGATGCAACAAAAAGCAAAATTTATCTATTTGAAGCGTAGAATACGAATTTTAAACCATTTTAAGCCCCAGAGCAGCGGGTTGCCCCGAAAATTCGTAACATTGCCCCCTTCCCAAGGACTGCACGTCCCGGGCAGTACAATCCCTAGTTAGGAGGTCACACAGGTACCTACACTGTATAACACTTAACAAGATCTTAACAACATAATTCAAGCAAGTAATCAATAGCACAATAAGCAAATACACATTAATAAATAAATAATCATCATAATAAATAATTACACTGTAATAAGTAATCAATGTAATAACAAATACACATTAATAAAATCCAATATATTACAAATATGCACACTAAACATGGCGTAAGTGGTGAGAGAAAGAGAGTTGAAGAAAGAGGAAGAGAAGAGAAAGACAGGAAAGGAATGAGAGGTGAAAGAAAAGAGGAATTACGCCATAGTGACCATAGTCTGAGCTAATTACAACCGCGGTAGATGGCTAGCCGATCGTAATGTACAACTCTTGGCTTCGAGTTTGGTGACTTACGAATCCGTACGATGACGTCATTCAGCGGTTTAGGACTGTGTAAGGACCGTCCCACGGCGATTGCAGCTTGGGAGACAGGCCTTTCCGTCGAGTAGGATTCCATAGCCAAACTTTGTCACCTGCGTTGAACTCGTGTCCCGTAGCCTTCGTGTCGTAGCGAGTCTTCATCTTTTCCGTGTTCAGGTTGATCCGCTCCCGAGCAAAATGATGTACATCTTCAAACCGTGCCCGAAGGTTTTCCACGTACTCCTCTGGCGATGAAGGCGCATCTGGAGGGCGGCCGAACACTAGATCGGCGGGAAGACGAAGATCTCTGCCGAACAGCATCTGGGAAGGTGTGAAGCCGGTAGTCTCATGGACGGCACTCCTATAGGCCAGCAGGAACAGGGGAGTTTCTTATCCCAGTCCTCTTGATTCCTAGATACCAGGAGCGAGAGGTTGTTCAAAATTGTACGATTGAACCTCTCCACCATGCCGTCGGATTGTGGGTGTAAAGGCGTAGTCTGGGTTTTGTCCATTCCGAGAAGTTGGCATAGTCCTTTAAAGACTGCAGAGGTAAAGTTCGTTCCTTGGTCGGAATGAAGTTGCAGAGGGGTTCCATATCTGGAAATCCATTCTTGCACCAGTACCTCTGCTACGGTCGTAGCTTCTTGATCGGGAATAGGAAACGCTTCGGGCCATTTAGAAAAGTAGTCAATGACAACTAGGATGTATTTGTTGCCATCCGAAGTTCGCGGAAGAGGTCCCAGGATGTCGAGGGCAATCCTCTCAAAAGGCGCTCCTACATTATAACGATGTAGTCTTCCACGGCTTCGTTTCTTCGGGCCTTTACGGGCGGCACAGGCGTCACAAGCTTTACACCACTTTTCGACGTCGCCTCGAGCCCTAACCCAATAGAAGCGCTCGCGAACTTTCTGCAGGGTCTTCATCACGCCAAAATGGCCTCCAGTTAAGCCATTATGCAGCTCTTCTAGAACCTTCGGAATCCTCGAGCGAGGGAGTACTAACTGCCATCGGAGCATCTTGCCGTCGTCCGACTCCCATTTACGATACAGGACTCCATTCCTCAGGCGAAGCGAATCCCATAAAGCCCAGTACTGTTTTGTTGCCGGACTGCAAGATGATATTTCTTGCCAGCTGGGCTTATTGCCGGACTTTTCCATAAACTCCACAATAGGTTTGATGTCGCTATCTGCTAATTGGTCCGCCCGAACATTTTCATCACTCCAGGGATCTTGAGATGGTGCCGATGATGTAACTTGGCGGACAACGGGATGATTCAGATGGTAATTTTTCTCTGCCCTGGAGCAATAGCGACAACTGTCTATGCAGGGCCTTCTCGACAAAGCATCTGCATTTCCATGAGATGACCCTTTCCGATGACGTATCTCGATGTCATATTCTTGTAATCGCTGTATCCACCTCGCTATTTGGCCCTCCGGATTCTTGAAATTTAGAAGCCAGGTTAAAGAGGCATGGTCCGTTCGGAGCAGGAACTTTCGGCCGTACAGGTAATGATGGAAGTGCTCTACGGCTTTAATGATAGCAAGAAGTTCCTTTCTCGTAACACAATAGTTACGTTCTGCCTTTGAAAGGCATTTGCTCCAGTAAGCAATGACGTGTTCTTGGCCATCTATCTCCTGGGACAAAACTGCCCCAACACTCTCCTTACTTGCGTCTGTGTCCAGGATAAATGGCTTGTCAGGGTGAGGATACGACAGGATCGGCGAAGATGTTAAAGCCGTCTTCAGTTCGTTGAATGCGTCCTCACATTCCTCAGTCCATAGAAATTTCTCTCCAGTCTCGGTCAATTTGTGAAGAGGTCTTGCAATTTGAGAAAAGCCCTTCACGAATTTTCGATAGTAAGTACACAGACCGAGAAAACTTCTTAAGTCGTGGATATTCTCGGGACGACTCCAGTTCTGGACTGCGGACGTCTTTTCGGGATCGGTTCGGACTCCGTGGGCGGATATTATGTGCCCGAGGTAACGTACTTCCCGACGGAACAAGTTGCACTTCGACGGACTTAGTTTCAAGTTTGCCTCTTTTAATTTCTGCAGTACCTTTCGAATGTTCTCGAGATGCTCTTCGAAAGTCCTTCCGACGATGATGATATCGTCCAAATAAACGAGACATGCTTCGTAGGAAAGTCCTCTCAACACTGTCTCCATTAGACGCTCGAATGTAGCCGGTGCGTTGCAGAGTCCAAAAGGCATAACTTTGAACTGCCACAATCCTTGTCCCGTGGTGAACGCAGTCTTTTCACGGTCATCGGGATGGATTTCTACTTGCCAGTAGCCACTCTTGAGATCCAGAGTGGAGAACCATTCGTTTCCCGATAAAGTGTCCAATGTGTCGTCTATCCTGGGAAGAGGGTAGCTGTCTTTCTTGGTAATGTCATTCAGACGTCTATAGTCAACGCAGAACCGGGTGGAACCATCTTTCTTTCGGACCAAAACAATCGGCGAGGCCCACGGACTAGTCGATGGCTCGATGACGTCATCACGCTGCATCTCCTCTAAAAGTCGGTTCACCTCTTCTTGCTTAGCAAACGGCAGCCGCCTAGGATGTTGCTTGATGGGAGAATGGCTGCTTGTGTCTATTCTATGCTGCGTTAACCTCGTACGGCCAAAGTCACCGGAAGTACGAGAGAAGAGGTCTTCAAATTCAGCTATTACTTTCTCCGCAGCGCTTCTCTGTTCTGCCGTTAACTCCACGTCTTGTAATAATTCCTTCGTCAGGCACTCGGAAGATTTAGCTGTCGTTTGGTTGATGTTCTTATTAATGCAGGTAACAGGAGTGCATGTCGCCAACACTTCATTCTTCTTTATCACCTTCGACTTGTCCGTCACATTTACTACTCTAACTGGAATTTCCGTTCTCGACAAGTCCACAAGTGTTGCTCCCACAAGTACTCCTCTGACGGAATCACTATTGCTTGGGTGTTCGATTAATCCAAAACGGAATTTATTGCTTTCTTTTACTGTTCCAGAAATTATGGAATCAGTTCTGGGAGGTAGAGTGATATCAGTCTGGGCTATTATTTGCTGAACAGGCAAAACAGTTTCGTTTCTAATATCGAACGCAGCTATTTCTTCTGAGTCTGAACGAAGCTCATTATTCTTAAAGTCCAAGTTAAATTTGTGCGATTTTAAAAAGTCGAGTCCGAGAATAAAAGAGTCTGTAATATTGGCGACATATACCACATGGTCGTATCTGGCATTTCCAAACGTGATTTCTACTTGCGCTTTTCCGCCCACTTCGATCTTGTCACCTGTCACAGTCTGGAGGGTCAGCGAGGGCGGAGTCCAGATAATCTTCAAATTTAATTTCTTGGCCAGATCCGTCCTTATGATGGTTACGTTCGCGCCAGTATCAATCACCATGTGGCATGGGGAACCATTAACATATCCCAGTACGAAGAGTCCATTACTGCCGCCATTCACTGATGAAATCTGCAAGACTTTTAGGTGGGGCTTTTGACTATCTGGCAACCTCCGCCCCGCGAGATGGCCACCTCCTAGTTTCCCTCCTTCTTGTTTTTTAGAATTCTCTTGCTGGTCATGAGACTTTCGACCACAATACTTTTGTACATGGCCTTCGACGCCACACTTCCAGCATTTCACTTTCTTTGGGCCATCTCTCGTTCTATCGGATCTTAATTTTCGCTCTATGAGATCTTCAATTCTCTTCAATCTGTTCTCGACGCTCTCTGTGTCTTTGTTAGCTTCCTCTTGGACCGTGACCGCTCTAACAGCATGCCGATCTTTTCTCACGGCCCGCTGGGCTGCCTCTAGCTTCATTGCGAACACCAGAGCAGACTTCAAATCCTGATAATCCTCCAACATGAGTGCCTTTTGGGTTTCTGGATCACGGATGGCTTCAATAAAATGACGCACCGCCATTTCTTCTCGGACATTATCAAGGTGGTCCATGTAGGCTAGATGACACAGCCTATCTATGTCCGAAGCCAGCTCTTGAAGGGTCTCGCCAGATCTCTGCATCCTTGACTTAAGTTGGATTCTACTATATTCTTTCTGGCACTTCTCTCCGAATTTCATCTCCAAGGCACTGGCAAGGGCGTCAAAATCTCCTATCTTCGTCGCTCCGATAGTTTGCAATACATTAATTGCATCTCCGCTAAGGGAAGCGGCCAGTTGATTAGCTTTCTCGGACTCGCTCCAACCATTGGCTCTGGCGACGATCGAAAATTGGGTCTTGTAAGCTTCCCAGGGAGTCTTTCCGTCATAGGCAGTAAGTTTCACTGCTGGGCGGCGTGACGACAGTCTGATGTTTTCCGGTAACTTTCCCAGCTTGACGAGAGAGTCCAATTTTTCTTCCATTTTAGCTTCACATTCTTCCCGTATCTTCGAAACTATATTTTCTTTCCAATCCAATTTGTCCCCGATTTTATTATTAAATTCTTCACGTAATTCTATCAAGTTTCTTGCTTGGCTTTCTTCTAGTATCGACATTCTCTTCTCCATATTTTCTTGATTTGTCTGTATTTTTTCCTCCAGTCCGGATTTCATTTCTTCCAGTCCGGCTTCAATTTTCCGCTCCAGTCCGGATTTCATCACGTCGTGTGCGGCTCTTAATTCTTCCAGTCCGGTCTTCACATCGTCGTGTGCGGCTCTTAACTCCTCCAGTCCGGTTTTCACTTCATTGTGCGCTGTCATTTTACTTCGTCCAATCGTCTGTCATGCTTCATTTCGCTCTTGTCCAGCTTTCATCTCTTCTTGTACGGCTTTCATCTCATCTTGTCCGGCTTTCATCTCTTGCATCATATTCATGAGCTTTTGAAGTTCTTCTTCCATTTTTTGTCTAGTCAAAACCATAACTGGAAAATTAAAGTCCTTCTTAGAATCCCGATTCTGACACCAATGTTTCGAATTACTCTGCTACTCCTTGGTTCGTCGTTCTAAAGTCTGTTGTGTAAAAGTTCAAGTAAAAAGTCACTGTCAGGATGGAACACAAACTTTATTGCTTCTAGATCTTCGTAGTACAATCAGCTGTACACAATTCACAAGCGCAATCTAGCAATAACGTGCTTTTAACAATCCGCTTGGATCAGAAGCTCTCACAATGCTGTATTTCTCACACCAAATAAGTCACTTTCACAGGCAAAAATTCCGTAGAAATATTCAAGGGATATAGTACACAATCCCTTAAGACACAGCAATGAAGAATTTACACACAGCACTTTGAAAACAGCTTCACAAAACAAGCTAAAACACAGCTTCTATAGCACTATCAATTCACACAAACGTACCGAGAGCTATTCACACATCGAGCGTTCAGCTCGCACTGACTGGCTTCGGGGCGATGCCCGCTTCTATAAATAGCCGACGCAGGAGGTACAAGAGGTTTCCAGAAAAGTCAATTTCTCGAGGGTTCTACATAAAGCGTGAATTTTGATTACGTCATAGAAGAGAAATGTTAGGTTATTATGCGTTTTTAATGCAGGAAAAACAACTTCCAGGCCCCATTGGGAAAATCGCGCCAAATGACCAAAAAGTCGCCAAGCTTGGCGACTTTTGGCGAAATATCGCCAAATTTGGCGCCAAAAATAAGTCCTCAAAAGTGAAGAGATCTAAGCTCTAGGACTAATATTTCTCGAGATTTCTAGAAGCCCATAGAAAAACATATGGGAAAGCGAAACCTCCGTATCTCCGGTTCTAATTGGCCGATTTTGATGCAACAAAAAGCAAAATTTATCTATTTGAAGCGTAGAATACGAATTTTAAACCATTTTAAGCCCCAGAGCAGCGGGTTGCCCCGAAAATTCGTAACAATATAGAAATAATGAATGAAAAATAGTATTATTGTGGAAAGAGTGTGGGGCGCTTTGTGCTATATTTTTTGTATCATTTTTGTGCTAATCGTACCGATCGAATATTCTCAAGAACTGATATATGGAGCATCCCACGCTTTTTTCACAATAATACTATTTTTCGTTCATTAATTTATTTCTATATTAAGAATTATTTTTAATTTTTTAGTTAGTTCAGTTTATCAGTAAAGCGCGTGTTTTAGGTTTTTTAAACTATATTTTTATTTTTCACTTTTTAGTTCGATTTGTTACAAAAGCGTGTTTTTCAGTTTTTTTAACTGTATTTATTTAAAATTTATTCTTAATTTTCGATATCTCTCAAAAGACACTAAGAACCACTAAGTTGGAAAGTACAAACTGTGAGATAATTTATTTTCACTGTGCACCAGTGGTGTAGCCAGGATTTTATTTCGGGGTGGGCTGAGTATCAAATTTAAAGCTAAGTTCAATTGTAAGCTATATCAAGTTCTAAGCTAAGTAAAGGGTGCGATTTCGAGGGGGCGGAGCAGCCCCCTCTGACTACGCCCCTGCTGTGCACCAAAGTATTAATTAGCCTGCAGTTAATTAATACAGCGCTATCTTCCTCACTAAAAAAGAAAAATAGGTCTCTAATCAACAAACAAGTTTCATAACGACTACATCAAACACAAACATCCATGTATAATCCCAATATTGAGGTAAAATTTTTTGCCATCTGGATTTCTAAAACTTAACTACCCAAACATACCATTGAATACAGTTACCAATAGTGAGAGAGGTTCTACTCCATTGTGCTGAGTCGAGTGCCGAAATGGTACGCATGCGTAGACCGCGCGCTTGCTCCATCTCTCTCGCTCTCACGCAAAGGGTCTCTAAGAAAATTACTAATCCTGACGATCCTAATCAGGATAATGGGGTAAACTTATCAAATTATTGTATGGTCATCGGTCCTTGATTACAAAGTTTAAATAAAATCTGACCGTTTAAAGTGGGTCAAAATCGAGTTTAATGGAGTTGGTTACAAACAAACAAACATACTGGTGAAACTAATAAAAGCGTGTTAAAAATACACTGTTCCAGCAAATAAACCAATTTTCGAAGAATACTCTAGGATGTAGAAATGCGAGCAGCCCATGGCGATGCTGCTCGTCAGAGCAGCAGCGCCATGTACTGACGTGCTTCGTAACTAATTTTGAAAATTGGTCAGAATGAATTTTCTGGTTAACTACGCAGAATGCAAGAAACCATACATTTCTATCTTCTTACGTTTTTCTAAAATTGATTTTGCAAATCGTCGGGCATTTTAGAAAAACAATGTATATAAATCATACATCACATGTGCACAAGGAATTTTGAAAAAATATATAGAATTAAAAATATGACGCTTTGCATGAAAAACAGTGCATCTAACAACGGAAATGGCTAATTCGCATTATATAAAAATTTCAATATATATTGAATAGCTTTTGAGCATTTATTTACAATATAGGTCCTTTTTGGAGCTGAGTTTACCATACGAAGTACCACCTAGTGCACATTATTAATAATGTGAAAAAGCAAGATAAGAACAATGATTTTCAAGATGCTTCATTAAAAAGTCACGATAATGCAGGTTGTGATTGAACAAGCGTTGGCGCTGTACATTGGAACATAAATTTTAATAAAGGGAAAATAATTAAATCTTGACTCAAAAGATATTACAAAAGAAACATATTTTTCAGAATGTGAAATGGAAAAACAATTAAATATTCAGCTAGTCATTTCGGGAGATAATGTATTTTGATGTTGTATTTCGGCAAACATAAAAATACTTTAATTAAAATATACCATTGTATTAATGCATGAATGTTTGTTTATTGTTTTTATTGTTCTGATCTAGTTTTAAAAAATAATTTGTTTTATTCTAGTGATATTATGAAATATTTGTTTAACATTTAATGATGATAAAATTGCTTACCCGTATTCAATTTTTCATAAGTCATATTTACCTTCCAATTTCTAGAACTTAAATTTTATTAAAACAGTGAAACAGCATAACTCATAATGAATCATAAAAAAAGGATAAAAGCGCATATAGCATAAAAATTAATAACAATTCTAAGAATATATATATTGACATAACCTAAAAAAATAACCTTTTGAAATTATCTTTAAAACAGTGTATTTTACTTTAAATAATAAAATGATATTGTTGCGGAACTACTGTGCTACTCCTGGGGTTCGTCGTTCTAAAGTCCAGTTGGTGTAAAAAAAGTTCAAGTAAAAAGTCACTTGTCAGGATGGAACACAAACTTTATTGCTTCTAGAACGTCGTAGAACAATCAGCTGTACACAATACACAAGCACAATCTAGCAGTAACGTGCTTTTAACAGTCCGCTTAGATCAGAAGCTCTCACAAATACTGTATTTCTCACACAAAATAGAACACTTTCACTGGCAAGAATTCAGTGAAAATATACGAGAAATAACACTAACAGTCTCTCAAGACTCAGAGATGTAGAATTTACACACAGCACTTAAATTCAAAGCTTCACAAACAGCGCGAAACACAGCTTCCTTCACAAAGCAAGCGTATTCACTCTCTCAAAGCTTGATCAACACTGAACTGTCGGGGCGACGCGCGCTTCTATAAATAGCCGACGCAGAAGGAACAAGAAGTTTCCAGAAAAGTCTATTTCTCGAGGGTTCCACATAAAGCGTGAATTTTTATTACGTCATAGAAGAGAAATGTTAGGTTATTATGCGTTTTTAATGCAGGAAAGACAACTTCCAGGCCCCATTGGGAAAAACGCGCCAAATGACCAAAATGTCGCCAAGCTTGGAGACTTTTGGCGAAATATCGCCAAATTTGGCGCCAAAAATAAGTCCTCAAAAGTGAAGAGATCTAAGCTCTAGGACTAATATTTCTCGAGTTTTCTAGAACCGCCATTGAAAAACAATGGCAAACCGAAACCTCATATCTCCGGTTCGGCCGATTTTGATGCAACAAAGAGCAAAATTTATCTATTTGAAGCGTAGAATACGAATTTTAAACCATTTTAAGCCCCAGAGCAGCGGGTTGCCCCGAAAATTCGTAACAATATATGTAAAAAAATATTTCATTTTCAATAATAATGTTAATCTATATACGAGAGATCCTTATGTGTTTTTTTTTTCCTTTACAGTTTAGAATTTTTAAAATCGGCTATTTGAAAACAGCTTTAGGACTTATTCATTCCACATTTTTACTATTTCATCATAAAATATAAAAATTAATTTTTGTTGGGAAATTACGGAAATATAAAAACTAAATACTATTTATACAGTTACTGAAAAATTGCTTATTCATTCAACGTTTTTACCATATCATGTGTTCTCGATTCATTTCATTTTAAAGTTCCCAAATTGACCGAAATTTGGAATTAATTTTTTTTTCTACGATGGGATATATAAGAAAGCTAAATCTGCCAAAAAAGAGTACAAAAGGGTTTTTTTAAATCTGTGTTACCGGAGCCATCCCATTGACTTCTGTTTCTTATCAGCCGACTACAGTTAATACATGTTCCCCTAATAGCACAGATGGTCACAAAACAGTCTCTGTAACGTCACAGAGGGTCACAACTGTCACAGGACTATCACAAACTAGTTACATTGTGACTTGTGAGTGATGCGACTCCACAGTGTGGTCACTGCGACCCGTTCTTTGTGACCAGTCACCAGGTGACGTCACTGTGAAGTCACCCTGTGACTACTGTGTGATCGGTCGCTAAGTGATCGCTTTGTGAAGTCACTGCGGGACTGATTTGTGACTGCCGGTTGTTGTGACGTCATAGTAACTGTTCTTTGCGACTTAGCAAACAAACTTATTTGTAATCACATTTTTTTGAGTGATACCTTATTTCAAATATTTAATGACCGGGCCAGCACTATTTGGCAGTAATGGGCCTGTATATATTTCGTAGTGTTGGCATAAAATTTCGTTATTTTAATTAAATAATATTGTTTCACATTCATACGGTGTAGAAGTGTTAGGGGATATAAGTTCCGGGCACCCAAAGGCAGGGTCACTGCAAAGATTTTTTTTTTTTTTTTTTTTTTTTTTGAGGGGGGGAAGAAGTTCATATTATGCCTTCAAATATTTTAGTACTAAAAACTAAAATAATACAAACGAGTTCAGTATGTATAAAAATGTTTACTACACAGACAGTGGAACCTCCACTCAGTATATGACAGTATATAACCCCCACTTTGTACAGAATTATGAATTTTAATCTTAACATTTTTATAATTTATATTAATTTTTTACAATTTTGCTAAACTTTTCCTGAAAAACATATTTGGAGACTTTTTTCTACGTTAAGCCCCTTTTAAAATCTACCGAATTAGGTTGCAGAAATATGTTAGAGAGTATAACACGAAGACCAGTCAGGGTTTTGCATGAGAGCTCAGCTCCTGTAGTCTGTTTTTCTTCAGAGAATTTTAGATTAAATTAAAAATTTTAACAGCCTACATAATTGCTTCTATTGACATTTTTTATTAAATTAAATATAGCAGGGGTAAAACAAAAGATTACTTAATTTTTAAATATAAATTAGGTAATTAATGCTCAAATTTACAATAAAACAAATTAGAGCACCTGCAGCTATTTTGTTAGAAATTCAGCAATGAACCAGGATTTACATATTATTTCTTTCAATCTCTTTCGATTATCTCGAATCAAATGTTCTATTTCACACCCTTTTACGTGCCTCCTTACGGGAAGCAAGAGGTCAAACCCAGGATCAACTAATATCTCACGGTTGCACGATAAGGCACCAAGAATTCGAACTGTTACCGCGGATTTGGCTATATTAATTCAGATTATTTATACGAAGTACAAATGAATTTTTTATGCATTTGAAGATTGGCGAGTAAGAGAGATTGTCGATTGAGTATAGTAACCCATTCTTTTTTCTTTTGATGTTTCATTTCGTTTTGCAAATCTTGAAACGTTGAGCGGGAAGCCAGTTATGAAATATGCTTTTTAGGATACAGTTTTTAAGGTTGTTGTTGGAGACTTTCGAGAGGGTTATTGCTATAGACTTGTAAGATATCTCTGTTAGGAGCAATAATAATTATAATAAGATTTGCTTCTGCAGTGATATCTTGCTGGTTATGGATAGTGAAAGTGGATTTCAAAGTTTTACAATTGGATTTTACATTTTTTAAACAGTCGGTAAAATATTACAGGTAAATTTTTACTTTTACTGTTTTTATGTTGCTACCTGCATCAATCTATGGCTGCATTCATATCTTGTTACAGTTATTCGACTTCTTTGTGACTTAAAATGTAAGTATACATATTAGTATTATGAAATGTTTGTTTTTACTTTTTTAATTCATCATTATCTGGAATTTTGTAGTTATGTTTATCTTGTCAACATGGGCCTGTTGACTCCTTAGGCAGATAGCCCTCGTGTAACCAATCTAAAAAGCATGTTTGACGCATAACTAAACTAGAATGTCCCTACATTTTAATAACGTACAAAACCTAAAATACCGTTATAACGAAATTTTAGGGACCTCAAACGCTTTCTCTTAATTTGCTTTGAAAACTAATAATTGCTTGTCTTTCAAAATAGTCCCATACGAGTAATGTCGAGACGAGGGTTGCGGTTGCGACCCTTTTGTGATATCGGAGTCGCCATTGTGACTACCGGCACATTTCTGTTGCAGTGTGATTGCGACTACGCTGTGACGACGCATTGTAGTCACATCTGTGACTGCGACCGCTCTGTGTCGTCACTGAAGGGTCACAGCTGCAACCGTCGTCGCAGTTGTGACTACTCTGCGGGGTCGCATTGTAACGTCACCGTGGGCGGACATAGGGACTGTGGCGTGACTAAACGGCGGCGTCACAGCAACTCTTTGTGACTCTAATGTCACTGTTTCGCGTGGTCACTTTTTAGTCACGGGTGACAGTTGTGCTATTAGGGTCATTTCTCGTAGCAGCACCCCTATGAAGGAAGAAAGGTGTGGATCCTGAATTAGTGTAAATACAAAGGAAAAACATAATTACAGATGCCTTCAGAGATTGAGAACGCAGAAACTATGCTGTGAACATTGACAGGGGGGAAATCATCATCTTCTAAGTGGTGAAATGTGGTAAGAAAAATAACTTCTGAAAGAGTGTAAGCATTCAATCTTCTGTCGAGTAAGTAGTCTAAATAATAAGATAGCTTTCTTGTCTGTTCTCTATAGGCGCCTAGACCGTCCGCCGGATGTAGACCAAATTTGGTACACTGACTAAATAGGACAAGAGGAGGCTATGCTGAACAAAAAAAGTCAATCCGATTTTTAGTTTTACATGTTTTGCCCATTTTCTCACATTTTGAATTATCGTGAGCTAAATTTTTGTCCAAAAACGACATTTTTTACATCATTGGAAAGTCCAGAGAATGCTTTGATAAATGAGCTATTATGAAGCATCTTAGTTAAATTAGTTATTTAACGAATTTTTAAAAATCGCAAATTTTTAAAAATCGCAAAAAATAGCTTTTGTGCTTTCATTTTACTACTCATATGAAAATTGATATCTGATAATATCCTTTCAAAAAAGTGATAGCAAATTTGGAGTCGACAATTTTCTCCCCAAAAAGGTAATTATAAAAGAAAAAAACCTTACATTTGTTTTTAATTTCTTCAAGAATATCCTTCAAAAAATTCTCAATTTTTTCTTCAATTTTTTTTGTCAATCTTCAGGGGTTAGCTTCCGGGCTAGCTTTTCACTCCTTCCTACAATGCTATTGGCCCATGCGTTTCCCCTCGCGCTCCAGTGTTTCCAAACCAACTATACAGGTGTTCTTTTCGTATGGAAGTGGTTGAAAGGAGGGGGAGAACAATGGGAGAGAGACATTCTCTTTATGCAATAATGGTTGAGAAAATAGGTATTAGATTAGTGAATATCAGCGGTTATGTTCCAAGCGTGCTGCTCGGGATCTACTCGAGCAATCAAGTTTCCTTAAACGCACTTTGTGACAATTGCACTTTTTTCACAATTTCCAAGAAGTCATTTTTTTTTTTGACATTATTAATTTTTTGTGAAATTATGTCTTTATGCCTATTGCTCCCGGGCAACGCCGGGATACACAGCTAGTCAACTTGTAAAAGAGTATAATTATTCAATCTTCTTTCTAGTAACAAGGTAACTACTAAAAGAGTATAAATATTCAATTTTCTATCAAGTAAGAAGTGAAAAGGATATAGGTATTAAGTCTCCTATCAAATAAGAAACTGACTTCTAAAAGTATGAGTATTCAATCTTCAGTCAAATACAAAACTAACTTTTAAAAGTACAAGTGTTCAATCTCCTGTCTAATAAAAATGCTAACTTCTTGAAGAATATAAGCATTTAATCTTCTGTCGACTTAGAAGCTGATGATGCCCATGTAAATAATACGGATAATGTTTGGATTATCAAATAAATTTGATTAAAAAAATAATATTTACTCTCTCTAGGGGATTTAAAATCTTTTCATTTCTAGAGATTTGGTATGTTTGACGATATTTCACTCATTTTTAAAGTAATTTCATTTGTTTACCGATTCTTCGCACGCAACGATTGAAAAATGTGTGTTTTTTACTCGCATGATTGAAATTAATTGGAATTTCAGAAAATGCGAAATTCTTTTACTCGTGATATAAATATTCCCTTACAGATATTAACTTGAGATTATACACAGTTTAACTGCAAAATAAAGTCACAATAAATATAGGGATCAGCGTTATTTGCAAAACTTATCTTTTAGGTTTAAGTCCCATCATTGCGCCTATAAAAATAAGGTCATATGATTTGTAAAGCTGTCTTAATTTGGCTTGTAATTCGTGCAGCATGGCCATTTTTCAAGAAACCGCGATGAAATCAGTCCTCTAGGTTTTTAATCTATAATAAAGAAACACGCATTGAATGATTTGAATTGAGCATTGTCTTACGAATTGAGCATTGTCAATTGAGAGAGAAAATGTGCAAGTGTGAACATGAAAAGAACGTTTTGGTTCCTTTTCTTTGATCACACAGATTTAGGATTTTTGATAGTTCTAAACCTTTTCTGGACAACAGGAATAATTTTGCAAAACACCGAGTTTAAATTATTCTATTAGTTTCTTATTCTAGGAAACAAACACACATTTAAACATTGCCTCTTTATAGATAGATCAATGACCGGCATTTGCTTATCTATCTATTAATTCGATCTATTTATTTAGCAAATGACAGGTTTTACTAAATAAATAGATAGATCGATGCTATTTTCACGTTAGGATTAACGACTCTTTCTTTTCATTTCAGAATGTAACATTTTTACTTGCCCAACTCATTTCAATATGAACTTGTGAATACACAAGCTCATCTTTAAAAATAGCAATTAAAACATAAAAAATTTAAATAAAATGCATATTTAAAACAGAAACGTGCCATGATTTCAAAAATACAGACTGAGAATCGATTTATGTATCAAAAGCAGCTGCTTGAATGATGATAATTTTACTGTCGGCATAATTTTTCTTCTAACAAGAAAAAGGTAAAAAGCTTCTTTAAAAAATTAGCCCCAAAATATTTTATGCAGATTCATTAAAATTAATGGACGTATCAGTTGAAAGCTTCCGAGTTTTAAAATTTAATTTAAATACTAAAATACAAATCATAAAATGTTTTAATTGTAGGTTCATAATTTAGTTCTTAATTCTTGCTCCTGGCTTTTTACGACTATAGCTTATTGATACTGCAAAAAACGAATTCTTTCACTTCATTGCAATATTTAGAATGTATAAATTACTGCTGATTATAATAAATGCTTACTTTATTTGAAGTTCTCTGTAAAATTAAAGAAAAAGTGACTCATAAGATTTTCAGAATTGCGCAAATTATTATGCACATAAATTTTGCCTAGATTACACATTTTTCAAGTTGATGCAGGAAAGTTATTCTTCTGTATTTTCCCTTAAACAGGCATCAGTAATCACCTCATGCACATCAGTAAAAACATTTCCTTCATATTTCCTTAAAGTAACAGTACTAAAATCATCTCAATTCAGCGAAAATTGAAAAAAAAAATATCTCGAAACTTAATGATATTTGTGTTTTAATAGATATACTGCTACAAATGGTTATGTGTAATAACTAAAAATAATATCAAGAACACTTAAATCGTATGAAAAATTGACTGTGTTTACTGCTAATGTTACAAAAGTTTTGAAATGATTCTAAGAACGTTAATACGCTGTTTATTTGCTAAAAACTGTAAGATATTTTGTACAAAGTCCTGATATACTGATCTCCATATTTTTGCATCTGAATTTTCGGTAATTTCGGATGTAGGTGTTAATGGTGACGTGTAATCTTTTATTCAAGCATTTCCCAATGAAAAAAGAAAGTCAACCATTCCTAGCTATCTTCCAAGAGTATTTAGGTGTCTGTACGCTGAAAATGGCTGCTGTCGTTTTCCAGAAATTTGCGTCCATTCTAGACATTAGCAGGTGTACCTGTTTGCTGCTCTTAAATCGTATTTTATAATATCATTTCGATGTTTTGTACATGGAGAATTCGATTTTAAATCACAATTAATTCTGTCACGAGACTGGAATCTACCTCCAAAGGAATGATGGTATTCAATTACATGGTAATTTTGATAATATCAAGCAGATTTCACACAAATCTTGAAATATTCAGTCCAGAGCATGCAGCATTGATGGGTGACTGTCCGATCATTGGCTAAACTGGCATGCAACAGTGTGTGTGGGAGAGGTGGGGGACGTTTACTATTGTAGAAAGTATTTTCAAATAGGTTATATCTGAATTTTCTTGATTTTTGTTTCGTAGGGGAGAGATTCGCCCCCCCCCCTCCTAAAATATCCTCAAAAATACCCTTTCTCCAAATTTATCTTTGTTTTAACGATGCCCAAGCTCTTGACAGCTAGGAGACTTATGATAAAATATTGCCAAATTTGGCTCTAAAAATGTTTCCAAAACTGAACACAGCCTGACAAGAAATCGCCAAACCATAATGTTTTTGAAGTCTTTTGAAACTATTAAATTAAACAAGTTTAAGCAAGGCCATGTGTCTGATCAACATGCTTTTGACACCAAACTATTTGACTTGAGAAGTGAACTGATGTGAGTGGGACAGTTTTCCCAAGCTTACAAGAGGAATATCCTATTTGCATCTTGTCTTTCTTTACTGCACTTGTAACTTGTAACAGGTGTCTAGACAAATCTACCATAGCTCTATAGCTCTATGTCGTTGAATGATATCCTATAGAGTATAACTTAAAAATAATCATTTAATTTCCAAAGTTGTTGATTTAATCGAGTTAATTATGAATAAAACTTTAATTGAGTACATGACACACAAAACATTTTTGCGCAACAAAAAGAAATAAAACTTATTATTTTCAAGAGATAATACTGCAACAAAATTTTTTAAAAAAGGAAAAAGCTAAGTTAAATTTTGTTTGGGTAGATAAACTGCTGGTTTAGATAATCATATTTTTTTTAAATGTCGCTTGTTTTTGTAATTATCACTTTAAGTTTTTTGTTTAAAGCCTAAACATCTTCTTTCTCAAGTATTACATCCGTTAAAAGTCATAAGTCGTTCAAAGCATACACTATACTATTAGATAGTAACCAAAGTTTCCCTCCACCGCAAATATTGTCAGCACACAGTTCGCGTTGGCGTATTTGCTCATATCTTGTCAAACGATTTTTGGCATTTGGAAGAAAGAGACTTACTTCATAACACTGTGTTGTGAAATCTGTAAAAAAATATCGTTATCATTAAGTATAAGGTATCTCAAATGGAACTATCACAGATCAGAATCATTTACTTCCAGTTCTGTTGCAAAAAGTTAGCTACAGAATGTCAACAAATATCATGTGTGTACAGCTTTAAGTACTATTACTGTTCTATCATGTGACACTGTTGATGAGGCCAGCCTGCGACAGTTATGGACTAAGAAGTTAAAAGTTAGTTTTTCAAGCAGAGATATGGCAGAAAACTTTAGTTACAACCATAAATTATTTTCACATGTCATAAAATTTTTAATTAAACTCCAGACACTCTTATTTCTTTCTACAAAGTAAAGGAAGTATTCTTACATCCTTGCAGGAAATACAGGAAATAGTGTTGTCATGAAAAATTTCAGTATTCAAATTATGACGAAAATATCTATATTGTCTATTTATTAATTTAATTTGAGAAGGTGCGTACGTATGCGTGTGGGATACATTTTGCTCAACCGTGAAACCAGTCTTCGCGAGATGTCTGTATATCCGTATGTATGTAACTAGCATAACTCAAAAACGGCAAGCTGCAGTATGTTGAAGTTTCGTTTTTACAGCTGTTGTAACATTTAACCGAGCACCTCCTATTTGTTGCAATCTATTGGATGCATTATTTACAAGTTCACCCGAAAGATTTTACACATTAAAGTTTTTACACTATCATTATTTAGGTTATTTCCAAACTCTTGCAGCTGTCGACAAGCTTGGCGACTTATGGTGGCATTTTGAAAAGTCTGACTAAAATTAAATTTCCAAAACTCATCCCAGCTTGGCGAGAAATCGCCAAACCATAATGTCACTGAAGTATTCTATCTCACTTTTAAATGAGGCAAGTTTAAATGAAGTGCTTCCAGAAGCGTGCATTAGTTAATTCCCTAAGTCTATTCCCCAGGGATGGGGAAATAGATTTAGGGAAGGGCCAAATAAAATAATTATAATACTTAGGCGGGTCAAATAGATTTATTTTTTAATTTATTGTTTGGACGTACTGAGCCCGTGTGAGAAATGAAATGAAATTTTGACTATTCTTTAATCATCTCGTTGAAATTTGGCTCATAGTAATTAGAAGTAATTCTTAAAACGCATTCCTTAATTTTCTTTTACGGAGATTCATTGCTGAAAATACCTGTTAGCAGATGTATGAAGACCCAAACATCGAGATAATTTTCTCAGCGTGTTATCGAATTGGGGACTTCAGACTTCAGTAAATTTTGTAAAAATCAAGTTCGGCTTGAATCTCGTCGCAATTTACAGCGAATGCCGAAGAAAATGTTTGTAAGTCACCTTCTATCTTTTTAAAATCTTAAAATCCTCTGTTGAACACGTGTTCCGAGTGAGTAGGTTGGCTAACATAAAAATCAACTTTTTCAGGGGTCAATTCAGCGGGCCGGATCAAATTATGTCGCGGGTCATATGATGTAAACATTTTTGTTGTTGTTGTTCTTGCCGAGTTGCAAACATTCTTTTGAATAACCAAAACATTTTAAATGAGATGAACTTTTATCATTTAAAAAACAAGAGTCTAAAACTAATATTTTGAAAAATTTATCAAGAATGATCATTGATAGATTTTATAATTATATTATAGTTAAGAACGAAAATGAAATAAAAAAATTGACGGTCGTAAATAAAATAAAACTCGTCTATTGTTCATTAGATTTACATATAAAATGCAGTGAAGTTCTTTAATAAAGCATTATTTTGTGAATATTTCGTATTCTTGGTATTAACATTAATATCTATTGATGTTTCATTCGACGATGAAACATTCATGAAACTTTGAGTTTACTTCTATGCTTCTGAAATATTCTTAATATAATGAAGTACAGTTAAGTGTCTAGCAAAAAAAAAATCTTTTCTTTCCATAATCTGAGAAAATAAAGAATAAATTAAGCGAATTGTTAAATTCTCAAGAATTTGTTGAAGCAAGGAACAAAGACCTTTTGTCACAGACAAAAGTCAACAAAATTGGAAGTGATTTTATGCCAAGTAACAATGTGACTAGAAACATCCATTCTGAAAGAAGTTTGGAATATTCACATAGTGGCTTTAATTTTTCGAGATTGAATGGAAAATATGCATGACATTGCAATAAAATATTCAGGTTTCCTTTTTATTATTCTTATTATTATACAGTTATATTACTTAAGTAAGAAAGTTGAAAAGAGTTAATGATTTTTTGGTTTCTGTGACTGTTGATCTAATGGCCACGATCACAACAAAATTCGTGTTATTTTTACTGGATGTTTCACGAAGAACTCCTAACATTGTTAATAAATAACTCATAAAACGGCGATAGATAGAAGCATGAAACAACTGGTATGCTATTTAAAAACGCCGTTAGAATTTGATACAGAAGCCACAAAATTGTTGTTACCAGTTGCTGTAATAAATGCACGGAAAATGTTTCTCATCTCTTGATCTTTGCTCTTGATATTGGCAAATGGAGCTTGACCCACAAGATAGACATAAGACTGCCTTTACAACTGAATTTGATGTTTCATTTTAATCGTCTCCCTCAGGGCCTTAAAAATGCTATAAATCTTTTCCAAGATTACTGAATATTGTTTCGACAGGTTTAAATAATTGGAACATCAACACATATTTAGATGACTTAATCATTTATATATGATTAAGTCATCTAAATATGTGTTGACTTCGAACTTTTGAAGAACACCTTTAAAAATTAGATGTAGTATTTACACGACTGGGAAAACGCAATCTTCTAATAAACCCGGCAAAATGCCAGTTAATTAATCATACGATTTCATATTTGGGATTTCAAGTGACCAACGACAAAATTTTTCCTGGTACTCGTAATATAGACGCTGTGAAAGACTTTCCATTTCCTAAGACTAGGAAGAATATACGATCATTTTTAGGTCTTTGATATTTTATAGAAAATTTATAGAAGATTTTGTTGAAATAGCCTTACCTTTAACACAGTTGACAAAATGATCCGTTAAATTTCAGTGGAGAGATAATGAACAACTCGCTTTTGATACTTTACAGGAGAAATTAATATCATAAGCATTTTAACCCTCTCGTCACCCTGAACCTCATATGAGGCTCCTATTTCAAACAGCAATATTTAGAGAGAAAACAATTGAATTTAGTATTTCTTTCTTTCAGTGATATCAATATCATTCATTCATGTAGAAAGTATATGAGGCTCTTAACTAGATGCATAAATCGTGCCTAGATTGCAGTACTAGTCAATTTAGATCATTTTTTACAGTTTTCGCTTCATTGTTTGAGGAGAAAAATTAAGAAAATATTTACGCTGCTTTTTTACCGTTTTTTTTTCTTTTTAAGGTAAGTATAGTTTTTTCTTATTCCTCAACCTTTACCTAATATGTGCATCCTTTTAAATTAATTTTAGCATAACAAAATGCTTTGAAAATGCAGAAATTATTATTAGAAAAATTATTATTATCGACATTAATCGACAGATATTAATCGACATCAGAAAAAACTATTTTTGCATGATTTATAATAGTATTTCAGATGCATAAAATGCTAGACAGATTTGTTTTCTCTGATTTTTCATAATTCGATGACGAAAGGGTTAAATTATACCAAACATGAACAAGGAATTTACACTAAACACTAATGCCTCGGATGCTGTCATATTGGCAGTTTTAAGGCAAGAAGGAGAGGATGGATGTTTACATCCAGTTGGGTATGCCAGTTGACGCTTAAATGAACCTGAGACGAGATATAGTGTATATTAAAGATAAGCCTCAGCTGTAGTATGGGGCATTAATCATTTTACATATTATCTTTATGGTGATAAAAAATTTTGTCGCCAAGTTAGTCACCAAAAAATAAGTCCCCGAAACTGAAACTATCTTGGAGATATCTTTCATATTTAGCTTGAAACTAACAAACGTTACAGTTTATTGCAAAGGAGAAGTACAGTTAGAGTATGCCTGATGAAAATTACATTCATAGTTAGGTGCTTGATATAGATAGTATGCTCAGCGAAGATTGTAAAACAGTTTAGAGGGCAATTTTAATATACATTTCGAATCCAAAGAAGTATTTTATCGAATAAGGAAGAAAAATACGCCATACCCACGAATAACGAAACATATTCTAGCTTAAGGGAATAAGGAAAAAAATAGGGACGACACATGGATTATGATACGCTTTTAAAGTATAGCAATTTAGTGCGCATTTAAAATATGAAAATGTTTCAGTTTTTTTTAAGCTTCTCACCTTTGCGCTACAAAATGGCTGACTACACATAGCTGACAGAACAGACAACTCGGTTTAAAAAACATTCTAAACATCGCTAAGTTTTTATTATAAGATACCCAAACCAATGAGAGCAGATGGGGTATCTATTACACACCAAGTCAATGAGATATTATCCTTCATTGGTAAACCCTAAAAAACTTTCACATTTCGACATAAAAATAGAGCAGTACTTTTAAAAACAAGAAAATTTTTAAAACTTTATAGATTCGCATTGATGGACTTCTATTCATCGCTTATAACTTCCGAAAGTTAAACTTTTGGTCGGTGTTTAATCTTTTACCTCAGTTTCTTAGAGGCTTATATCTAATATAAAGAATGATAAATTATTCTAAATGCATCAATGATAAAGTACTTTCCAATGCTATCATATTTGGGTCGTTCCACGTAAAATCAAACACAAAATTGGTAAAAGATCATCACGCCATTTCAGATTTTCTTCAAATTTTGTGTAAATGATTTATAGAATAGGATAGTTCCAGATCTGAAGTTTGAAGGTTCTACGATAATTGATTACCGAGAAATTAATTATGGAAATTTTTAAGTTTCTCACAAGATACGCTATTTTTTCTCTGAATTTTTTAAATAACTCCTTACCTGCTGAAGTTACAGGAAAATTTGTTTTTAGTCGTAACTTTTTAAGCTGATTTCAAAAATGTTATGGAAAGGCAAGTTTTTGTATCTTCAGTCGTTTATGCATGAGCATTGCATTTGCTAAAAAACTTAATGCATTTTTTTTTTTTCGGCATGTGGGAAGAGAAGTTCAATGGTTTAAATTTTTATATGCTGTTAAGATGGTATGCCACTACATCCCAAAAAAATTCATCTTAGCTTTCTGCTTAGAAGTTGAGCAAAAAATTTATTAAATTTTCATGTGACTCTTCGTTTCTTGGGTCTAGTAATAATATTTACACAGCGTGTCAAGAAATGAACATGCAATAAGACCTTGATTCGTCAAAGTAATCCCTACCAGTACCTACCACCAACAGTCAGGTTGCGCACGGATGCCAGCAGAATAGGATTCATCTTTTGGTGCGATGAAATCATTATTAGATTTTTCATACTTCGTCCACTGTAGCAAAGTGTACAGAAGATAAGGCGTTGCTCATTGACCGAAGTAGACGATAGTCTGAATGTTCTAATCACCGGATTTTAGAAAACTTCCCAGCCAAACTTACTAACGTGTCCTTGACCGGTTTTCGCAACATGAGGTGTTGCATTGTCATAGAGTAAACTGACGCGCTGCAAACCTTTACCAGTAAATGGAAGTTTATGATCGATTTCCTGCCTCAGTCACAGTAATTGTTCTTTATAGCGTTCAGCAGTTACAGTTTCATCGGGCTCCAATAGTTTGTAATAAAGTGCACCTTTTATATCTCTGCTGACCAGTGGCGTAGCCAGAAATTTTTTATGGCAAAAAAATCCTCATTCGGGGGGGGGGGGTTATGACACCCCCAACCCCCCCCCCGGCTAAGCCCCTGCTCCTGACAATGGAAGATCTTATGTTGCAAAACCGGTCAAGGACACGTTAGTGAGATTTGGCTGGGAAGTTCTGGAGCATCCGGCATATAGCCCTGACACAGCCTCTTCGGACTATCTTTTATTTCCGTCAATGAACCGTACCTTGTCTGCTGTGCACTTTCCCACACAAGAACGAAGTATGAAAATCCTGTGATGACTTCATCGCATCCTTCTATGCTGCTGGCAACCGTGCGCTACTTGACCGTTGGCCGTGGGTGCTGAGAAATAATGGAGATTACTTTGACGAATAATGCATATTCATTTCTTTGACACGCTCTTTAAAACTTATTACTAGACCCAAGAAACGAAGAGTCACATGAAAATTTAATAATTTTTTCGCTCAGCTTCTGAGCAGAAAGCCAAGAGGAAATTTTTTTTGGATGTAGTGGTATACCATCTTAACAATATATAAAATTTAAAACATGTGCTTTTCATCAAACATGCCGAAAATAATCCATAATGTTTTTCAGCAAATGCAATACTCATGCATAAACTACAGACGATACACAAATTTTGATAACAGTTTTGGAATCAGCTTAAAAAGTTACCCCTGGAAACAAATTTTCAGTTGAGTAACCTCTACAGATAAGGAGTTATTTAAGACTAGCTGAAGTACCCGTCCTCGACGGGTTAGTGAATGCAAATTTCCAAAAAGCAAGAACTTTCGTCAGCATTGTAGAAGTACACAGAATGAATGTAGTATGTTGATAAAGTAAAGAAAGCGAAGTTATAATTTTTATGTATTGTTAAAATATTACAGGTTAGAGAGTAACTAAGTAATACCATTTGATTCGCTTTAGTCGTAATTATGGGATGCGCGAATGAATATTTACACATACTGAAATAATTTTCGCAAAATCTCAAAATCTAATCAACATTTTTGAAAAATTTGATGCCTAGAATTTAAATTGAATGACAATCTATCATGTCACTCAAATTCGTTTCATTCCCTGCAGTCTTTCTTTCGTGATGCTGGAACAATTTTCAGCATTTTAAAACGATTTTCGCAAAATCTCAAAATGTAATCAAAATATTTTTAAAATTCAACGCCTATAAATTAAGATTAGCAACTACCTATCATATCACTAAATTTCGTATCATTCGTATTAGTCGTTATTACGTGAAGTTTGAAGAAATCATCATTGAACATATTTTGAGAGAATTTTCACAAAATCTCAAAATCTAATAAAAATGTTTAAAAAATTGGCTCCTATAGTTTATGTTGAGCAACCATCTATCATGTCACCGAATTTCATATCATTCGCTTTAGTCATTATTACTTAATGCGAGAACAAAGATTCACTCAGTTTTAAACGATTTTCGCAAAATCTCGAAATCTGATCAATTTTTTTTTAATTAGATGCTTATAGTTTAAGGTGAGTGACCACCTATCATTTCACCAAATATCATTTTTTCACCTTTGCAGTTATTACGTGATGCTTGAACACAAATTTACGCAGTTTGAAAGGATTTTCGCAAAATCTCAAAATCCAATCAAGATTTTTTAAAAATTCGACGCCTATGTTTTAAGTTGAGTGACCACCTATCATGACACCCAATTTCATATCATTCGCTTCAGTCGTTTTTGCGTGATGCTTGAACACAAATTTACGCAGTTTGAAATGATTTTCGCAAAATCTCAAAATGTAATCAAAATATTTTTAAAATTCAACGCCTATAAATTAAGATTAGCAACTACCTATCATATCACTAAATTTCGTATCATTCGTATTAGTCGTTATTACGTGAAGTTTGAAGAAATCATCATTGAACATATTTTGAGAGAATTTTCACAAAATCTCAAAATCTAATAAAAATGTTTAAAAAATTGGCTCCTATAGTTTATGTTGAGCAACCATCTATCATGTCACCGAATTTCATATCATTCGCTTTAGTCATTATTACTTAATGCGAGAACAAAGATTCACTCAGTTTTAAACGATTTTCGCAAAATCTGGAAATCTGATCAATTTTTTTTTAATTAGATGCTTATAGTTTAAGGTGAGTGACCACCTATCATTTCACCAAATATCATTTTTTCACCTTTGCAGTTATTACGTGATGCTTGAACACAAATTTACGCAGTTTGAAAGGATTTTTGCAAAATCTCAAAATCCAATCAAGATTTTTTAAAAATTCGACGCCTATGTTTTAAGTTGAGTGACCACCTATCATGACACCCAATTTCATATCATTCGCTTCAGTCGTTTTTGCGTGATGCTTGAACACAAATTTACGCAGTTTGAAATGATTTTCGCAAAATCTGAAAATCTAATCAAGATTTTTTAAAAATTTGACACCTATCTTTTAAGTTGAGTGACCACCTATCATGTCACTCAATTTCATATCATTCGCTTCAGTCGTTTTTAAGTGATGCTTGAACACAAATTTACGCAGTTTGAAAGGATTTTCGCAAAATCTCAAAATCCAATCAAGATTTTTTAAAAATTGGACGCCTTTGTTTTAAGTTGAGTGACCACGTATCAAGACACCCAATTTCATATCATTCGCTTCTGTCGTTTTTGCGTGATGCTTGAACACAAATTTACCCAGTTTGAAACGATTTTCGCAAAATCTGAAAATCTAATCAAGATTTTTTAAAAATTCGACGCCTATGTTTTAAGTTGAGTGACCACCTATCATGACACCCAATTTCATATCATTCGCTTCAGTCGTTTTTACGTGATGCTTAAACAAAAAAAGCGTCACGGACAGAATGACAGAATGACAGAATGACAGACAGACAAACTTTTTTTTGAGGGTCGCATCGGATTCCCGGGTGCTTGAAACGGATAGAAATCGCAAAATTTTTGAATTCCAAGAAATGTACAGACAAAAGTCTAATTTTATTTATATAGATATCTGCATATATTGATACGGAGATCATCAAAGAGGTCACCCGAAACTATACGTATAAACGATTTAGTTCTTATAGGCAGCTACAATAAAAGGAAAATTGACTGGCCAATGGGTGGAGAGACACAAGTTTACCCAGGAACAGACGGTGAAATGCGAGTCGTCAGAGAAACATCACTAGGTGAACTCACAAGACCAGTTAAACATGTTTAACCATTAGAGATAACAGTGACAACTCTTCTTCATTAAAAAGGGCTATAAGACTAAATTTGGCCGAAAGAAGAAAGACCTTTAAAATTATCACAATTGTTTAGAATTGTAGTAACATTTTCTTTTATGTTTTCAGAAACTAATTTTTGTAAAATTTGATGCTGAATCTTTTGTTTAGTTTGTATCCTGTTAGAAATTTGGTTAGCTATTTTTTTAATTTTAATTTTGCCTATATTCAAGAAAAGATGTAAGTTTACTTAACGTTTACTATTTTATGAAGTTTTTGAATGTTTTGATTTTCCGTCCCATTGAAAATCCAAAGATGGGAGGATGTCGCTAGCAAGAACATTTCGGTTCACTGTGTGGCGACCACGATGATGTCCAGTCGAATTTGAGCAACGCAGAAGAACGAATTCATTGACAGCGCCGTCTCCTCGTATTGAATATTGAATTGAATACTTATTGATGTTTGAGTTTAAAATGTTTAAAGTGAAATGTTTATGTACATAACGTGTAAATACAATAAATGTGTGTGCAGTATAAAAGACTTTTAATTTCAACAAAATGAACATTTGAACGTCGAACTACTAGTATTTGACAAAGTCATGTCACACACACAGTATATTTAAAAATTATACAAGGCAAATTTCAATCTTCCTTTTACATTTTATATAATTTCTTATCGATAAATTCATTTCAATAAAATAGTTATAGACGTTTGTAATTGCTATACTCATTTTCATCTTCCATCATCCCGTACTTTGCACAGAAATGCATTTTAGTCCATTAAAACTTTCAAGCATCGTAGATATAAACCGAATTTAGTGATTTTAGACTCTTAATTAAGTTATAAAAAAACTTAAACAAGTATTTAAAACGCAGCTTAATATTTATTATTTGAATAGGTTGAATTTTCTTTTTTAAATTTTGTTAAGTAAATATTTGTATCTAATAAAATAATCATACAGTAATATTTTTCTGCATTTTTCACTGCACACATTTTTATGGAGCTGTAGGCTTCTTTTTTTTTGCAAAATTCATTAAAATTTGAAATAAAACTTCCCTTATAAAAATGCCTTTTAAAAACATTGCTTTGAATTTATTCAAAAAAATTGACCTGTGTTCTCAATGCATAAAATATTTAGTATTTTGAGAATTAATATTGCCGTGACGTGACTATAGACGTGAATCTATCACGTGAATATAGACGTGATATTTTACTATGAAAAGGGCAAAAGTTACTGTGAATATTAATAATTTGAACGAGGAAAGACGGATTAAAACGAAAAAGAGGTTAAAAAAAAGTTTTAAAACGTTCTTCATACTTTTGAAAATCAAAGAACTTTCAAATAGTACCTTGTTTCCGTTTGCAATATAAAATAAAATAAAACTATGAAAAAAAGGTACTCTTTTTAGATTCCAGAAAGAGTTTTAGAAGAATGTAACGAAGTCGCGATAGAATGCTGATCTTGTTATAATTTTATTAAGATTCTTGTCTAGTTCATTGTTCAGAATCTAAAGAATGTCGCAGGGGGAAAAAAGCGTACTGTTCTGATTTTTCAATAAGTGTTGACGCTTAATCAGATAGTAAAAATAAAGGTTTATTCATAAACTTTTGAGAATGTTTTATTTCAAAAAGTATTTTATTAAAAACTGACGAATGACAACTTTCTTTTTAATTTTTTTATGGCTATACCCAGTTTTTAGTGTGCCAATGCAATAAATGTACGCTTAAATGTACGCTTGATTTAATTTATAAGTCTGCATGCCAATTGGTATTAAACATTATTATGATGATACTTTTATTATTGACAAAATTTAACCTTTACCTGCCATTCCCTCTACTACCGGTTACAAAAGAAAAGAAAAAAAAACTGGAACACTTTCATATTTTAAATAAGCACTAAAGTGCTATTCATTAAAAGATTATCATAATCCATCCCTCGTCCCTATTTTCATTTCTTATTCCATAAAGTTGTAAAAGGTATCATTATTCATGAGTGTGTTGTATTTTTCTTCCTTGCTCCTTAAAACACTTCTTTGGTATCAAAATCCATATTAAAACCACCCACTAAAGCTGTTCTATAATCTACGGAAGTTATAGCATGGATAGCGATTGGACAGAATGACAGACAGACAGAAAAACGAAATAATAAACTCCATTCAAATTTATTGTAAAGTGTCAAAGATGTCTTTAATAAGAACTTAGTTGTCTTTAAATAATAATAAAATTAACATATCAAAACAATAATAACAACAACAAAAGTGACGTATACTTTAGTTCCATCCTATTTTAAACTCAGCTGTGGAAGTGTAAATACTTAAAAACTATCATACCACTCATGTTATTCGGAATCCGTTTTCTCAGAATCATCCTTAGAGGTGATAAGTTTTCCAGTTCAAATATTTATTTATGAAAATGTTTGATAGATACTAATATATAAAACTATTTTTTCATCTAGATTAAAACGATAAGCATAGTTCAAAATATTTTGGTGTAACACAAATTTAATAGAGGTCTTGAAGTGTACTGTACAAATTGCTCATAGCAAATCCAAAACTCCAGACAAAACGTCGTCTAACTTTTATTTTTCACAGTTACAAAGAAATCGTTGTGCTCGAAATACAGACGGAATACATTCTTAAGTACTGATGTATTTTTTGCATGTAGAATTTCCACCAAAGTTCCTATCTGTCTTCTATAAAGATTATAGCAGATCATGAGGAAATGAAATCTGTTCTTGATTTGTGGTTTGCAGTTTGTGCCGGTAAACATGCAGTACTTGGTGTACTTGACGGTCATAATCTTATATATAATAATCTGGTTCGACTAGGCCATTACAAATAAACTTGAATGTCTGTGAAATACAGCTGTAATATTACATCCCAAGCTTAAAGTCTGTTTCTTTTTCTGACGGGGACTCCGATTTCTCAGATATCTCACAATAATTACTATGTAAACTAAAATATAAATTTTTACATATCTGCTCTTATATTAAACGAGGAATGTTTGTGGGTGTGTGTGTATGTCCGAACGATCTCGAAAACTGCTCTAAGGATCCTTTTTAAATTTCGTACCTGGGGGTTTTTTGGGCCCCTGAAACGATTGAGCTAGGTCAATTTATTGAAAAAACTCTAAAACACTCAAGATTTAAAATTTAAAATTTTTGGACGGTAGCGCCATCTATTGAGCGTTTGAAAAACATACTTGATGCAATCTTCCTAAAAAGGACGCTCAAATAAGTTTGGGGCGGATTAAAAAATACACGCCATCGATATATAATAGTAGAAATTAATTTCGCAAAGAAACAAAATAAATGGAACTTGATATTCAGTACACAGACAAATAAATATTTTAGTAACTAGATATATTACACCATTCAGCTACATAAATTTGTTTAGAATTAAAAAGTTATTTTTATTTCAAAATATCGTCCTGGCAACCAGCAAAAGAAAAAGAGAAAAGAGTCTTCGTTGCCATCCCCGCAAGCACCTTGATGGAATATACGTAAATAATTTAATTATTCTTAATTCATAGTTATTAATACAAAACTATTCGTAAATCTTATGTGAAAAATTGCCTGAATTTATTACAATTATCCTTTTGTAACTAACGTAAAGCTAAATGTATTTTCGCGTTTATACTAAAACAATAAAGATTTTTCATGTATTTTATTGATCCATATGATGCGAATTTCAAAAGTGCATAAAAGTTTCAGCTTAGCCGAATAATTTAAACGAAAATGACACAGTCATTCACAGTAAGAAAAAAGACCCTGTGACGTAACATGAAAATTCCATTTTTCTTTTTTTAATAACGGCACTAGGTTGAATTCTATTTTAGCTGCCTTATTCCGCCAAGTTGACGATAAATATTTAAATGCAGTTACCCTGACGATTTTTTTTTTTTTTAATGGGTCAACCGTTTATAATGAAACGATGTTCGAAACTCCGATGAAAAAATGATACGATCGATTCCTAAATTGGGCTCGCAGCCGATATTCAAATTAATTTTGCAGATGATCAGCCATCAGTTTAGTTTTCATTCACTGCAGTTGATGATTTCAACTCATTTATTTTATCATCGTATGGACAACCTTTTAAAAGTTGCGGGCAGAACTTTACGATAGTGGTCTCCTGGGCCTGACTTCAGGATGTTAGCGAAATCGTGGGCCGTATAATTCGGATTTATATGGAAGTTTGAATGTTTTATATAGGTTTTATACAGGATTTTGACTTGTTCTGAGGGCTGGTCCAAAAGCCATGGCGGTCCCCATCCGGCCGCAGGCTGGGAGTTGTCCATATGTGGAAGCAGTAAATTGGGAGACTGAAATCTGGTTACAAAGATTTTTTCTAATAATTTTTCAATTCATATTTAGACGTGGATTAGGCTGTGTTGTTTTGTGTTGTGTACTATCATTAAACTAAAGGATAAAGCCCTTTGTGGAGACAATTGCAGCTGGCGATAGAATGTCTACACTCTGAATATTTAATATTTACCCACTTAAAATCAAATAACTTCATATTCAATTTTTATTATACATCGAAATTCGAATTGTATAATCTGCAGAAACATTTCGTTTGGTATCAACATCCTCTCCTATATCCATGCTTAATGCATAGAAAATCGTTTTATTTTTGAAAAAAAGTTAAACTGAGTAGTAATTTAGAAAAGCTATCGTAAGCGAATTGGAATCGTAATTTTTCCTCCAAAGCCTGATAACCGTGACTTCAATGTAACGCCAATGTCACTTGCAATAGATAATTCTGACACTCAATTTTTTTATTCTCTTAATTGAAATAAAGCTAAAAATACAAAAACGCTTAAAAATCTGGGAACGGGTGGATTATCAGATTTTTTCTTTCTTTTTTTCATTCTTCTTTTTCTTTCTTTCTTTTCTTTTTTTTTACATAATTATGATAATTTTCAGGCTGATCGCACCAACGAACCGTGTAAATTTTAAGTTATTAGACAATACATTTTTAATCTGTTTGGATGGTAAAAGTTTTATTTTGAGTGGTTGAACTGGAATTGTGACAGAGTCAGGGATCTGCGTAACTATATACGAGCGATGTATTTTTGATTTATTCGAGGTTAGAAATCCATTTTCTTCAGTCCATCCATTTGTTCTATTATTGTCAACGTTTAAGTAGTTGTTAGGGTTATTATAAAAGAATATTTTTGATCTATTCTGTTTTTGATTTCATGATTTCGAAGTGTCCTTTTGTACTAATAATTTAAATTGCGTTACACTTTTTATTTTCTTAAGCGTGAGTTTATAAAATAAAATTATGTTTAAAGCATATTTATGTAAGATTATACTTTTATGGCATCTATATTTATGTATCTATAAGATTGAAATTACGATTGTAGAATTTGTTTATGCATGATGTATTTTCTTTGAATTAGAAAAAAAATAAGTATTTTATGTTTGAATTGAAGCACTATAGAGAAATTTACAATTTCAATCGTAAAGAATTATCATCATGGATGTATTATAAAGACGTAAATGCATGAAAGTGTAGCTCAAAAACGAGTTGTGGAAACTTATGATCAACGACAGCAGCACTTAGCCCAAATGTGTGAACGTGCAGTTCAAACCAAAGCAGATGAAACAGATGATTAGTATTTGGAAGGAGAACGACATGGAACAGCTAGACGTCGACAAATACTTCGGGTAAACAGTCTAAGTATCTACAAAGCTGCCACAAATGTGGGTACTTATTATCATAGTTTAAAACTTTTTAATATGGATTGCATTCACCCTGGAGCTTTGCATTTTTCTGAAGAGTAAAAACAACAATTAACCGAAACCATTTTGGGGACTGTAAGATTGATGTAGGACATTCCGAATTTCCTAATGAATTGGTGTGTTTGTTTCTTCGATGTCACCCACATTTGAAAGAATTCGAAATTTGACGCATACTTTACAATGGCTTTGTTCACAGTATATGACGAGTGAAACTATTAACGATTTTGGTATGTACTGGTACGTTGCGAACAGTGTAGGACTTGATGAATTGTTTTTTTATAAACTCATTCATCTGACAGTTCAAGCAACTCAAATTCTTGATGCTGAATTTGAACGTCCTCAATATGGGCAGATATATTTCTGAAGTAATGAAGACGCTGTTAGTGAATGCATCGCCCAAGATCTTCGTTGATACCCTCGCTGATCTGCTACAGAAGGAAAGGAGGCACCTTACGTTAAACTACTTTTTGCTCAACTCTGATGGCAACGACCATCGAATATTTAGTCCCTCTTCGAAACAAAGTATATGCCATTGTAACATTGAATGCCGACCAAAGCTTACCTGATAATGTATGGGTGATCCGACAGCGATGAAAATCTTTGGCAACCATGAAGATTATTGATACGTGCCAAGGCATTTACGTATTCATAAATTTTACACTTAAGGAGCCTTTAGATTCTGAGCATGGCTCGGTAACCTGGTACTAATTGCTTATTCATAAATGTGTTTCTTCCGTATACTTCTTCTTTGTATTCTCAAAATGTTACTGTCAGTGTCCATTTGTTCTATCTTATTATTCATATATCTTTATATTCAAAAGTCTTTTCTCTAAGCTTTGGATTTTATAATAAACTAGCTGCTACCCGCGACTTCGTCCGCGTCGGCTTTAGAATTAGGTCCCGACAGAAATGTAGCATGTGTGAATAACAAATATTGTTGCGACAAAAGGAACTGCATTTAAATATTATTTGCTTTTTACTTGTTTCAAATGAAGTACAATGCATATTAGTATACTTCATTAAAATAAGAGAATATGCACAGAGTTACTAAATTTAGATTTTTTTCAGGCATTTGGCGAATACAGACAGTTATGACAGTATTTGCGAACTGTTTTGTAAAAGAAATATTTAGGCTATATGCATGAATTTTAGTCTATGTTAATCAGGAATAGAGCAGCTTTCTATTAGTGAAAAAGTTTGAGAATCGGTTCTGTAGTTACAGAGATACCCATAGAGCGTAATGTATTAGAATTATTTTGAGTGTTCCTGTAAAGGAACTATTTATGCTACATGCATGAATTTTAGCCTATAATACTCAAGAATAGTGTAGCTTACTATCAGTAAAAAAAGTTTAGGAATCGGTTCAGTACTTACAGAGATGCACATAGAGCGTAATGTAATTCTTATTAGCATCCCTGTAAAAGAACTATCTGTGATATATGCATTAAAGGTAGCCTATAACACTTAGGATGCCACCAGTGTCTAAGAAGTTCTGCTCTCAAAACTGCAAGAGGGGAGGTAACAGATTCAAACCCTGGTCGCGCCTGTCGACCTAGCCGCTCCCAGTTTTCCGTGGTTTTCTAAAAAACCTCGCATAAATACGGGCTAGGATCCCTTAGAAAATCCCCCACAGAGGAATTTTCCATACAGGCCTAGGACCCTAGTGCAGTCAATCGGTCTTAATCCAAAAACAAACAATGATACTCAGGAATAATGTAACTTAATCAGTGAAAAAAGTTTTAGAATCGGTTTAGTAGCTACAAAATGTCCATAGAGCACAATGCATTAGAATTATTTTGAGTGTCTTTGTAAAAGAATTATTTATGCTATATGCTTGAAAGGCTGCCTGTATGTTAATCCAGGGCATAAGCTATTTTCATTACACATTTTTTCAAATCCGTTCAACCATTTTTATGTGATTCAGTCAAAAACATCCAAACACACAAACGTACACATTTATATTATTGGTAGGATTTGTAAATTTATGAACTTTAAGAAACACATCTGGATTTTTCTTGGTACTTACGTATTATCCCAGCAGTGATTCCCGTCAAACTGTTTTATCGTCAAATGGGTTGCCAAACTGTTGCCAATCGTATTCAAAACCATTAATAATTTCATGTGCCCGACATTTATTTCGGCAAAAAATCGCTTGTCTTGGCGGACCGCCGGGATAATACGTAAGTACCCCTTTCTTTACTTATGCTTATTAATTTGGCGTAAAATCAACATAATTTCCATGTTTTTCAAATGCATGTGATTTTGCAAATAGAATTTCTGCTTTATTTCAAAAGCATAAATCATTTTGTGCGGGCGATAAAACGGCTTTTAATTAATAGTTTGAAAAGTAGTTAAAATTTCAAAATTTTGAGCCTCAGGTGCACTTTACCGAAGTTATGGGCTCAATCATGCTCAAATTTTCAAAGCTCTGCTTTCTGTAGATTTGTCTGGAGAACATTCATTTTTATTATTACAGATAGATAGATTTGGCATAAAACTGGCTTAATTTCCGTGGTATTTAATGTTTTTCAGATGCACGCGCGCTTATTTATTGAAGTAATAGCATTCTTGTTAGCTCAAAACATGAATCATTTGATACGGGCGAAACTCGCCAACCATGGCAATGCAAAAACGGTTTTTAATTAATAATTAAAAAAGTAATTAAAAATCTAAAATTCTAATTAGCCTATAACCAACTCCAGGGTCCCCTCTATATGTAAACCAAAATGCATCCTAATCGATTCAGCGGTTTAGGCGTGAAAGCGTCATAAACAAACAAACTCACTCTCGCATTTATAATATTAGTTAGGATGACTCTGCCAGTTCATACAAAGCTCAAAACCAAAAAGATGCGTTGGTCCGGCGGGGTGAAAAGTGAAAGTGTGATATTACATCGTGTTCATTCAGCGATTCCCCAAAAGTGTGATACGATGGTTGACCATTACTTATTGTACTCTCCATTCACATGGTGGGAATGAGATGATCTCCACACTAAGTTAGTATCAGGAATCCCAATGTAATGTTCTCCAGAGGACATCTAGGCAACTAACTCTCTAAATAGCTATTGTTGACACTGTTGAATACAGTCATTACGACAACCTTATCTTTTTTAAAAATTGTCTGCTCATATATGGGATATACGTAACACAATTTACTCATGTAAGACAATGTATCTCCGATGAATGGTTCTTACGGATAGGAATGACTGTAAAATAAGAAACTATTATACAACAAAGTTTATCATTCAGAAACTCACTGAGAAGTTAGAAATCCTCTTTGAATGAATGATAAGTAAACGTAATTACTAATTGAGATACCTATCCAATCTACCACTCTACCAAAAATCTACTAAAAATCCGGCACTTTCTTTCTTGCGAAAAGATGGTTTCTTGTGCCACGTTCTTGGGAGATGTACTTACATATTCTCCTACTATTACGATGAATGTTAATCGAGAGTGGACAGTAAAAAGGATGGTGCAGTATTTTCTCTCCCAATGGCAAAGCGCTTCTGATCACACTTTGGTTGCTTCCTCTTAACGAATTGCGGGTCAAGAAGTGTACAGACATCTAACGTTAAGTCGTCTTTTCAGTCTACATCGACACTCTGGTAGCAGTCAGTCGCGCATGAAGGCGTACAATGTAGACTAGAGAAAATTATCGTACTTCGAATTTTCCAAGTCTAACGGATTGGAAAGGCATTCTCGGATAATGAATTTAAATTTCCAGCTTCCAAAGAGACGATTTAAGTCCCAGAAATCTAGTTGGGGATATTCTAGCGGCTGACGTTAACATGATTTTTTTTACCTAACTTCGAAATAGCCAATGCTACCCTATATATTTGATTTGGGTGAATGACGACTTTCTGACATAGCATTCCCTAAATACAAAACACTAAATATCTATCCTCCCACCCCACTTTAAAAAAATTGGCCTTACTGGCTTTTAAACAAGAAAGCATCCAAAATTCATTCCTACAGCCAACACGAAATTTTTAATGACCCACTTAAAAGTCTGCATTTAATCTGCATTTAGTCTTCATTTAATATACAGAAAAACTGCATTTGTGTTTGCTGTAAAATGGAAGTAATTCGAATTTTTTTAAATGTAATGTGTTTCTTACCACTGTACCATATTTTAAATTCAGACTACCGAGGAAATCTCAAAAAATATTAATTAAAAATTCCAAACCCTTCTTATTAATATTCCACTGGTCAAAACATGATTAAATTGTCTTAGATGTGAGTCTTAAGGGAAAAAAGTACAGTAACACAAATGCAGAACTATTTCTACATGTACATTTCTAACATATTATTTGTGTTACTACTTTATTTCTCAAAGGCAATTACAATAAAGTCAGTGCCCTGTTATCAATAATAAAAAGCCAAAACCCGAAAAAGCCAAATTACTACTTGGCTAAATACAAATTTGATGCACGGTATTTGGTAAAAATTTGTGTCTTTTAATTTCATGCAATGCATTTAAATCCTGTATTGAACTTAATACAATAACAAAACAAAAGAAAAACTATACATTCACTTTTCCCTTTCCAATAGGTTTTTGAAATTCAAGCGAACTTTAATAATAAAATTCAGGCTTCAAACGACAATTTATTGAATATACGTACATAATAACCGGCTTTTCTTTAAATATTTTGCTGAAAGTTTCTGAAATTAAAATGTTTGATTACAGTTCTACGTTTATTGGTTTCGTTGCTTGTTTACTTAGTGTTAGAAAAATTATAATTTTGAGATAGAATTTTTCATGAATTGAAAAGTGTATCCGATTATAATCAAGGAACTCCTGAAATATAAAACAGGTGAAGCATGAACTAAATTTAAAAAAAAAATAGTAATGGGGAGATGAAACACTTTTTCGTCTGAGATAAACTTGAGAAAAATTTAAGCTTCAATCATCATTCTTAATATTTTAACCCATTTACTGATCAACTGCTATAACTGGTTAAAACTAAAAATATTAATTATTCAATATTTATTATTTTATTTTAAAAAAGGTTATGAGGAATATATTTTTTCTAATAATTTAATTGATGAGAGATACTTAATTTTTTTCTGAAGACGCAGAAACTCAACATTATCCTTTCGTTTACTCAAAGAATGCTGCATCTGCCTCGTTTGTGACAAACGAAAACTCACTTGGAAGGAATTAAATAAAAAAAATTATAAAATTTTAATTTAAATTTCTTTTAATTGAAGCATTTTTTGAGCTTGTATCGATACCAGTTTATTTATTTACCCGACTGCCATGAAAGGTTTATTTTTCGTACACATGTGTGTGTGTTTGTAATTTTCTATAACTTGTATCAAACAAATGGCTTGACGGGTTTCTGCAAGTAAGGTATCGTTGGAGTAAGGTATCGATATATATATTGTCCGAAGCAATGGATTAGGATACTAAAATGAAGGGTTTTAAAAGGTGGTCACAAAAATGTATACCTATTATATGTTTTAATGTTATTTGAAATTACAAATTGAAAAATAAAAATATTAGTTGAGCATTGTACTTTGTACGTTGGATAATTTCTTGCTCGCTTGTCATGGTTGGTTAACGACACTTTGAGGTTTTTCTTAATTTTCCCAATTAGAATGTGGTACATCAAGGAGAATAATTATAAAATAACCTCATTATGGCGCCTTTAGTGGAAAATGGCAACCACGGCAAAATCACTTTGAGGTGGTTATGTGCAGATTTTAAACAGCAATTGTTTTATTTCGAAATTATGCATTTAAAGGGCTTCGGTACTTTTTTACTATATTCTCGCTGACCTTTAAATCTGAAAACCATTGCATTTTAATCGGAGTCAAGTTAAAATTAAAAAGTTATATATATACATAGCTATCTAATCAAAATATTTTGTCATAGCAAGCCAAATCATAAATTTCACTACTAAAAAATAAGATAATAGTTTGGCAATCGGGTAAAAACAAAACGATTTCTATTTAAAATCTTCACTTACTACATCAAAATTATTTTACTGCGGTTGCTATTTTCCGAAAACGATTAAAGACGCTATTATGTGCTTACTTTAAATTTTTCTCCTTGATGTACCGAATTCTAAATGAAGAGATTAAGAAAAATCTCGAAGAGACGTCAATCAACGAAGAGAAATGAACGAGAAATTACCCAATGTACTGAAGTCCGACTGCCTTTGTAAGGTTAAGGGCTCAATTAGTAGTTTTATTTTGCAATTTTTTTAATTCAAATTAAATTTAAACATCTAAGTTGAAACTATTTTTGAAATCAAATTGTACGGATATTGTCCCCGTCCAGAGTTCACTACTTCATTAACAAAACATTTCGATTCAGAAGCTGAAAACAGAGCATGAACTCAAACCAAATGCGAAGTGAAACTTGCGATCAGGTCACTATGTTATCCAGTGGTCACTTTATGTTATCCAGTGGACATTTAGCTATATTCGAAATATAGATAACTAGCTGAAGTACCCGTCGTTGACGGGTTATTACTGAATGCAAATTTCTAAAAAGCAAGAACTTTCGTCAGCATTGTAGGAGTACACAGAATGGATGTAGTATGTTGCCAAAGTAAAGAAAGCGAAGTTATAATTTTTATGCATTGTTAAAATATTACAGGTTAGAGAGCAATTAAGTAATATCATTTCATTCGCTTTAGTCGTAATTATGTGACGCGCGAACGAATATTTACGCATATTGAAATAATTTTCGCAAAATCTCAAAACCTAATCAACATTTTTGAAAAATTGGAAGCCTAGAATTTAAGTTGAGTGACAACCTATCATGTCACCAAATTTCGTTTCATTCCATGCAGTCTTTATTTCGTGATGCTGGAACAAAAATTTCAGCATTTTAAAACGATTTTCACAAAATCTCAAAATGTAATCAAAATATTTTTAAAATTCTCTCAACACCTATAAATTAAGATTAGCAACTACCTATCATATCACCAAATTTCGTATTAGTCGTTATTACGCGATGCTTGAAGAAATATAACCGCATTTTGGGAGAATTTTCACAAAATCTCAAAATCTAATAAAAATGTTTAAAAAATTGGACACCTATACTTTATGTTGAGCAACAACCTATTCGTGACCAAATTTCATATCATTCGCTTTAGTCGTTATTACGTAATGCGTGAACAAAAATTCACTGACTTAGAAACGATTTTCGCAAAATCCCAAAACCTGATCGATTTTTTTTTTTTTAGATGCTTATTAGTTTAAGGTGACCACCTATCATTTCACCAAATACCATTTTTTCACCTTTGCAGTTATTACGTGATGTGCGAACACAAATTTACGCAGTTTGAAACAATTTTCGCAAAATCTCAAAATCTAATTAGGATTTTTAAAAAATTCGATGACAATATTTTAAGTTGAGTGACCACCTATCATGATACCAAATTTCATTTCATTCACTTCAGTCATTTTTACGTGATGCTCGAACACAATTTTAATAAGTTTGGAACGATTTTCGCAAAATCTGGAAATCTAATCAACATTTTTTAAAAATATGCTGCCTAATGTTTAAGTTGAGAGACCACCAATGATGATACCAAATTTCATTTCAATCGCTTCAGTCGTTTTTACGTGATGCTCGAAAACGAATTTACGCAGTTTGAAACGATTTTCGCAAAATCTGAAAATCTAATCAAGATTTTTTTTTAATTCGACGCCTATGTTTTAAGTTGAGTGACCACCTATCATGACACCCGAATTCATTTCAATCGCTTCAGTCGTTTTTACGTGATGCTCGAACACAATTTTACGCAGTTTGAAACGATTTTCGCAAAATCTGAAAATCTAATCAAGATTTTTTAAAAATTCGATGCCTATATTTTAAGTTGGGTGACCACCTATCATGACACCTGATTTCATATCATTCGCTTCAGTCGTTTTTACGTGATGCTTAAACAAAAAAAGCGTCACGGACAGAATGACAGAATGACAGAACGACAGAACGACAGAATGACAGAAAACAGAAACATTTTTTTTAGGGTCGCATCAGATTCCCGGGTGCTTGAAACGGATAGAAATCGCAAGATTTTTGAATTCCAAGAAATGTACAGACAAAAGTCTAATTTTATTTATATAGATTTGAGATATCTTGTCAAACATATGAGATATTGCCAAGCTAGGAGGAGATCTGAGATTTATTTACAGTGCTGAATTTGGCAATACATCGACAAAAACACTTAGACTGGTGACATTTGACATTTGACGTGCTTTTGGGATAGGCATTTCGAATATGTATGACTGAAAATAAGTAAAATGGTCTCGAAAGGCTAGTCAACCTAAGAACTCAACAAAGTGAGTCTTGGGATGCTGTTTAAAGAGAACAGGTTAGTTCTGTCAGTTCTAAGAGAATCTATATAAATAAAATTAGACTTTTGTCTGTACATTTCTTGGAATTCAAAAATTTTGCGATTTCTATCCCTTTCAAGCACCCGGGAATCCGATGCGACCCTCAAAAAAAAGTTTGTCTGTCTGTCATTATGCCGTTCTGTCGTTCTGTCATTCTGTCATTCTGTCCGTGACGCTTTTTCTGTTTAAGCATCACGTAAAAACGGCTGAAGCGAATGATATGAAATTGGGTGTCATGATAGGTGGTCACTCAACTTAAAACATAGGCGTTGAATGTTTAAAAAATCTTGATTGGATTTTGAGATTTTGCGAAAATCGTTTCTAACTGCGTAAATTTGTATTCAAGCATCACGTAAAAACGACTGAAGCAAATGATATGAAATTGGGTGTCATGATAGGTGGTCACTCAACTTAAAACATAGGCGTTGAATGTTTAAAAAATCTTGATTAGATTTTGAGATTTTGCGAAAATCGTTTCAAACTGCGTAAATTTGTGTTCAAGCATCACGTAAAAACGACTGAAGCGAATGATACGAAATTGGGTGTCATGATAGGTGGTCACTCAACTTAAAACATAGGTGTCCAATTTTTAAAAAATCTTGATTGGATTTTGAGATTTTGCGAAAATCCTGTCAAACTGCGTAAATTTATGTTCGAGCATCACGTAAAAACGGCTGAAGCGAATGATATGAAATTGGGTGTCATGATAGGTGGTCACTCAACTTAAAACATAGGCGTCGAATTTTTAAAAATTTTCATTAGATTTTCAGATTTTGCGAAAATCGTTTCAAACTGCGTCAATTTGTGTTCGCACATCACGTAATAACTGCAAAGGTGAAAAAATGATATTTGGTGAAATGATAGGTGGTCACTCACCTTAAACTATAAGCATCTAATTTTAAAAAATCGATCCGATTTCGTGATTTTGCGAAAATCGTTTAAAACTGAGTGAATCTTTGTTCCCGCATTACGTAATAACAACTAAAGCGAATGATATGAAATTTGGTCTCATGATAGATGGTTGCTCAACATAAACTATAGGTATCCAATTTTTTAAACATTTTCATTAGATTTTGAGATTTTGTGAAAATTCTCTCAAAATACGTTTATATTTCTTCAAACATCACGTAATAACAACTAATACGAATGATACGAAATTTAGTGATATGATAGGTAGTTGCTAATCTTAATTTATAGGCGTTGAATTTTTAAAATATTTTGATTCCATTTGGAGATTTTGCGAAAATCGTTTTAAAATGCTGAAATTTTGTTCCAGCATCACGAAATAAAGACTGCTGGGAATGAAACGAAATTGGGTGACAGGATAGGTTGTCACTCAACTTAAATTCTAGGCTTCCAATTTTTCAAAGATGTTGATTAGATTTTGAGATTTTGCGAAAATTATTTCTATATTCGTAAATATTCGTCCGCGCATCACATAATTACGACTAAAGCGAATGAAATGATATTACTTAGTGACTCTCTTAACCTGTAATATTTTAACAATGCATAAAAATTATAACTTCGCTTTCTTCACTTTGGCAACATACTCCATCCATTCTGTGTACACCTACAATACTGACGAAAGTTCCTGCTTTTTGGAAATTTGCATTCACTAACCCGTCAAGGACGGGTACTTCAGCTAGTTATCAATAAAGGGATCAAGATTCCGCGTAGTTACACTGTGTTATGTCAGGAAAACGGGTTATGGTGTATTGTTGCGGTGCAGCGACGCATAGTGTTAGGCAAGCACTGAATGTATTAATTGTGGAATGTTTCTATTATACATTTAGTAGAAGCTGTTTTGTTATAATCACTATTGTCTAGCGATTTGCTACACTGGCCTCCAAAAGTTAAGGAACAACATGTTTTTCGAAGCTCACCATAAAACAAATGACACTGACAGTAAAATTTATGGTTATATCTTATAAATAAAAATGAAATTCTGTTTGTTTGTTTGTTTGTTTGTTTGTTTGTGGATTTGATTCGTATACAAATCCACAATAATGGACCTATCGGCCTGAAATTTAGCACAGATATGTAAAATAATATAGAATAAATCATAGTCCACTTTAAAACTTTGAAAGTCCACCCGTTCCCGGAATTTAAGAGATTTTTTATGCTCTTCACGCAAAAATCTTTCCGTAATTGTAACCCCTGTAGTGAAGAAAGTGTGAAATAAGGATCGTGGTTGCCATGTGTGGCGATTTTGCCGAATAAAATATTTTAAATTCTCAAAGTAAAAATAAAAGAATAATAATGATTTTTTTTTTGTTAGTTTATATTCGTAAGGTTATTTTTTTTTAAATTATAATATCGTGTGCATGGGAAATCAGAGCAGGAATGTAATGCTTTACACGCAAATCAATAAGAATTGAAGATTTCCGAGGCTAATGTGTAAATTTTTTTAGTTTGGCGAAAAAATAAAATGGCTGAAATATGGATTTTGAGTAAGTGAGTTCTAGCGGTTTGCACAGTTTTCGGCTTGGCGCAATTTATTGAGAGCTTAAGGAAATAGATTTTTGAAAACAAGTGCAAAGGTTTTATTAGAATACAGCGTTAAATTTTAATGATCCGTGAAGAAATAATGCAGTTATTAAGGGATTTCAAGCGATCTAACTTCAGAATTCTCGCCAATTGAAGTACATTGATTTAAGTTGGGGGAATTCCGCCAAATTTTAGAAAATTGAAATCTTCTCATTTAGTACATCGGAGTAACGATGAATAAAACACATTATAGTTGATAATTTTAAAAAAAAAATCGGCTGTATTAAGGGATTCCAATTTTCAAATAAATGCGTGCTACTCTTAGGCGGTCGAATGATTTCCCATATTGATTGCTGCTAAGTCAATGCTTCGAATGATTCCCTGAAAAAACTCTTGCAAAATGGCGTATGTTGGCACTTTGGCGAGGCTTAGATTTGAAACTGGATTTTATTTGAGACTGGTATATATAATAACACTGGTTATAGATAAAAATGAATGTTGGTATGTGTTTATGAGGTTGAAAAGCTCCAGCACCGTTGAGCACCGTTGCACGATGAAATTTGGTTCACCTAAGTCTTTTATGATGGAGAAGGTTTTTATGCTATCCGTTTTCCTTAACTTGCCACTTGGTGCCGCAGCACAACGTTGAATTCTATTCCGTTTAGCCGTTTGCTGTGCGAATATCGTCCAACCGATTTCGATGAAATTTGGTACACGCGAATATTAGAACACGGAGAATATTTTTCACTATCCATTTTTCTGTAACTTGCCGCTAAATGGCGCTGCAAAGCATCAACTTCTATACCGTTCGACTGATCGGCATAAAATTTTTTATACTTACACATTTGAGCACGAAGAATATATTCTAACTGCGTTCCTTTTGATGTTACTCACCACTAGATGACACTGCAATGCATTATTATTTTACCTCGCCACTAGATGACGCTGCAGCAGGCCAAATTCTTGACCATTCAAACGGTCGCTATGAAAATCAGTATACATAGCTATTTGAACAATGAGGATATTTTGGCGTTATCCATTTTGCTATAACTCGCCACTTGACGGCGCTGTAGCAAATCATTACTTAGATTAACTACTAGATGGCCCTGCAGTGTATCACTTCTTGACTGTGCAAATGATCGTTATGAAAATTGGTATACATAGATAGTTGAACACGGTCGCTATTAAAATCAGTATACATAGCTATTTGAACAATGAGAATATTTTGGCGTTATCCATTTTGCTATAACTCGCCACTTGACGGCGCTGTAGCAAATCATTACTTTATTGAACCACTAGATGGCCCTGCAGTGTATCACTTCTTGACTGTGCAATTAATCGCTATGAAAATAGGTATACATAGATATTTGATTACGGGGAAGATTTTGGCGCTGTCCATTTTCATAATTACGCGTGTAACTTTTGTTGATTTACAACTTTTGTTAGCAGATTCATTAATAATAGGTAGCAGGGTACGACAATGTCTTAGAGAAACTGTTTGCCCGATTCGTTAAGGTGCCGGGCAGTCGTATGAATGGAAATGGAGTTGTCACAGGCTTATGGTCCTAGGCGTCTTAATGTGTCTCGCAGTGTGGTCCACTGTCTCTGGAATCAATATCAAACGAAAGCTTCTGAGCCAAGAAGACTTGTTCTAGGCCTACCACGAGCTACAAAACGCGCAGAATATCCTTTTACAGCTCTTTCGGCCCGAATAAGAAGAAGCATTTCTGTGCCGCAACTTGTTGCAGACCACTCTGTAGCATCGGAGAGAAGAATATCCGCTAGTACGGTGCGGAGGATTCTTCACAATGCAGGTCTCTATGCAAGGTGACCACTTGTATGTGTCCCCCTCAACGGACGACAGAGAAGGACCATTTTATCTTGGCCAAGGGAACACGTTCCTTGGACCAGACAGCGATAGCCTTCTGTACTCTTTACCGACGAGTCCAGATTCACACTGGAGAGCGATTCAGGACGTCTGCTTATCTGGAGGGAACGAAGCACCCGATACCATCAATCCAACACTGTGGAAAGACACAGTTATCGAGGTGGTGGAATAATGGTTTGGGCAGGGATACCACTCGATAGTCACACTGACCTGCATGTGTTCTAGGGAGGAACTATGACTGGTGTGAGATATCGATACGAGATCCTTGATGCCTATGTTCGGCCACATGCTGCTGCTATTGGAAATGATTTCATTCTGATGGATGATAATGCCCGACCTCACCGAGCTGTGCTTGTTGAGGATTATCTTGAGAGTCAAGGTTTGGAGCGAATGGAATGGCCAGCTCAATCTCCAGACCTCAATCCGAACATGTTTAGGACTACCTTGGCAGACAAGTGGCTGCTTCAAGTCCTCCTCCAAGATCTTTGCATGAGCTGGAACAAGGACTAATCCGTGTGTGGTCTTCGCTCCCTATTGAGGTGTCCGACAACTTAATTAGCAGCATGGAGAGTCGATGCCGCCAGTGCATTGCAGTTAATGGTGGACACATTCATTATTAGAACTCATTTTTGTAATGTTTCCACCACATTTTTCCTCAAAAAGCTTTGATAAACTGTTTTCTCCAAAATTGGACTCTTCTACCAAAAGTGTTCTTTTGCTTTTACACTATGTTCGTGTTGAATTTATGTAAATTTCTATGTCGTACTCACATAGACACATTCCTTATTAGAACTCATTTTTGTAATGTTTCCACCACATGTTTCCTCAAAAAGCTTTGATAAACTATTTTCTCCAAAAGTGGACTTTTCTACCAAAAGTGTTCTTTTGCTTTTACACCATGTTTGTGTTGAATTTATGTAAATTTCTATGTCGTACTCAATAAAGAACTACACTGCTGGCCACCCAAATTGCAACACCAAGAAAAACAAGAGATATCACAACAAAATTTATTGTGTAGATAACATGTTGACCAAGTAACAAATGATTAAATTTACAGCATTCTATGAAGCGTGGTTCCTGCCAAAATCAGTACCCAGAGTAGCCGCCGTTGTTGGAGATCACAGCTGCCACACGCCTCGGCATTGATTCAAAGAGACTTTGAATGTGTTCTTGGGGTACAGCAGACCAAGCAGCTTCCACACGTTGCCAAAGTTGATCTGGTGTGACAGCTGGGGATGAACTCTGGGTCAGTCGTTGAGCAACCATGGACCACATGTTTTCTATCGGCGAAAGATCCGGAGAGCGCGCCGGCCAGGGAAGCAATTCAATCTGGTGATTGACGAAGAACCCTTGGACAATGCGTGCCACGTGTGGCCGTGCATTATCCTGCTGAAATATGGCTGTTGGCAAGCCCTGAAGGTAAGAAAGGACAACTGGCTCCAACACCTCGGAGATGTAGCGCTGGCTGGTTAAAGTACCGGCAATGCGTACTAGAGGAGTGCGAGAGAGATATCCGATACCGCCCCATACCATAATACCCGGTGCAGGACCAGTGTGACGGTGCATAATGCAGCTGTTCAGCATCCTCTCTCCACGGTGTCTCCAGACTCGAATCCGACCGTCGTGGTGTTGCATACAGAAGCGTGACTCGTCAGTAAAGAGAATTTCATTCCATTCTGTCGTCCACATCCTTCTTTCATCGCACCATTGGCGGCGGAGACGTCTGTGGTTCCGCGTCAGAGGTAGACAAAGCAACGGACGTCTTGCGGACAGACCATTCTGCTGTAAACGACGTCGAATGGTACGCGCAGACACTGGATGATGCGTTACAGACTGAATCTGCTGTGATATGGTTCGTGATGTGACTGAGCGGTCCGTCACTGCCATGCGTACAATCTGCCTGTCATCACGTGACGTGGTGCACTGAGGTCGATGCGGTCGATCACGTCTGTCCGTCGTACCCTCCTGCACCCAACGATCACATATCCGCATCACAGTTGTTTGGTTTCGTCCAATACGACGACCGATTTCCCTGAAAGATAACCCACAATCTCGGTATGCCACTATCCTTCCTCTGTCAAACTCGGATACTTGATCAAAAGATGATCGTTGTTTCCTACGAGGCATAATTTATCGTTTTTTTGAAAAAAAAAGCAAGAAAAACACAATTGCTGTACTTGAAACCGTCAAAATCTCCAAGCCTTAAATAGCGCTTTGAGGTGGCGCCACAGGCGCGCTTGATGTGCGTCCGCGCTGAAATTCTAATCATTTGCATATCTCACCTCAGCTAATGCATGTTGTAAATTTCATATTATTTGCATGCTTCCTTCAGGGTGTTGCATTTACGATGGCCAGCAGTGTATTTAGTGCTCAGTTAGTCCAAATTTTTTGCTTCTATGCTCATTCGTTTCCATATTATTCACAAAAAACAGGTTGTATCTTAACTTTTGGAGGGCAGTGTATTTCTGAATTGTTGTAAATTGAGCTTTGAGGACCGTTCGACGAATTTTTAGAAACAGTAAAGTTTGTATTTTGTCCTGACAGTTTAACTACTATATGGCGAACTTTCCTGCGCACTATGTGTTCTCGTTGCAGCCCACATATTACGGACCCGTCGTGAAACACTGGAAACAACTTTTTGTAATTGCATTTATGAACCATTTTCTTTCAAAGTGGTGTAGGACCTTTTATTACATAAATTAACTTTCTGTACTTAATGATGTTAATAGTGTTAAGCAAATGTTTAATAAAAGTGATGTAAAACAACTGATGTAAAACAAATGATATTTTCTGCGGCTAGAGAAACTTTAGATACATACAATCTACACACAATATATGAGCTGAAACTTCGAATACTATAGTAAATCAAATGCTCATATATGTATGGGTTTTAATGCGAAATCATTTACGCTGCTTATTTTGTGCGAAGAAAAAAAAAGCAGTTTATAGATTTCAGATATTAAGCACACATGCTTGACGATAAGTATATCACAACAAAGCAAAAATAGAAATATCTGCTTTGCTTGCCAGGAAATAATTTTCTTTTAAAGATTGTTTCTCGTTACATAAGATGTGAGAATATAAGTAATTTGCGATTATAACTTTATCTAATAGTGTGTCACGTGTAGTCACAATACCACACGTTTTATTGCACATATATAGTATTTAAATACTCTGATATATGTTTATATGCGTGATTGTCTTTACATACGTGAGACAGCATGGAATCAGAACTTATAGTATCGCTTTAATGTAATGAACATTATCCAAATGCTTTTAAGAGGCTTAGAAAAGAGAACTAATTTGTTTAGGAAGTTAATGAAAATAAATAAATAACATAAAAAAAATTCCTATTAAATTTCATGAACAAGTCATTTTCTTTTATTTTTAATTCCCTTGACAATACATGCTTACATTTGGTAAAATTTTTAAGCAAAAGATAATTTTACATTGAATAAACTTAATGACATTTTTGAGAGTAAACATGGTTTCGAGTGGAAAAATTATCTTCCCTCCCTCCCAAAGTGACTAGAAATAGAAAGTGTTTAACAAAATATTGATGGAAATAACAATCCTACATATTTAAAAAATTAAAGATATTATGTTTGTGCATATTAGTAACACCTCAATAAACAGGGGGGAATAATATTTTACTGTCGCACGTTTAGTAATAAATACCATTAACGTGATTTTAATGGCTCATTTTTTATAATTACAACTGAAAATAAGATTGGATGCTCAAAATAGTAATTTTGAGATACCAGAAATGTATTGAATATCGTGTATTTGAAATCCAATTTCAGCTTAAGTAATTAACTTTTTTTAATGCACTTTTCTTGTTTATATATTCAATCTGTTTTCCCCGTACAAGAATAATTTCATTTATATTGAAGAAACACGTTCTATTTTAAATTGCTTTCCAGGATAAAATGATACATATCAAACGCACGCAACAGAAATATATTTTGTATAACTAATCTGTATTTATTATCTGCTACACCTGTAAAGAATTAGTTCTTTCACTTGAAAAATAGATTTACTGCTTATTTATTATTTTATACTTTCAAACGAAATTAATTTTTTAAATTTTACTACTACTTCTGCACTACAGCAGTGAGGTGTAAGAATTCAATAGTTATCTGGAACTTTTATTCTAACAGTCCTGTATATAATATACTTACATCTAAATGATATGCTTGGAAGTAATTAAAAACTGGTAAATGTGTTATTCTGTATTGGTTTTTAAAAATATATTACTAATTTTACACTATCTTTGGTGGAATACTAATATAGATACATTAAATGTTTTCAGGTAGTAAGGAGATGAATGCAGTTTATATAAATTGTAAGTAGTTTAAGTAAGTAAAAAATGTTGTATGCTTAAGATTATCAGTAATAGAAAACAGCCAATGAATATAAAAGAATGCCTGTTGTCAATCCAGTTCAGCACACCATACCCTATTTAATAAATGATATAAGAAATAATTAAAATTCGAGCACTTTTGAAAGGTATATGTTTGTGTCGAAAGGGAAAAAAGTCATTTGACATTTCCATATTATAAATATCATTTTAAATAATTTGATTACATATATTAAAATTTGAAAATCAATAATAGAAAAAAAGGAATAAAATTGCCATAAGTAACATCGCAAACCACACTTAAAACTAATTAATTAACCCGTAAACGACACACTTATTTTAATAGTTTTAGAATAACATTTTATACTTCATTATATACTTCGCTCAATGAATTAATTTATTTTTTGGAACATCCATAAAAATTCAGACAATGTTTCAAGCTATTTATCTCTATTAAACTTCGAAAAATTTTCGTTAAATGCTAATGGACAACATCATTTCATTGATAGGCATCTAGAAATGCGACATCTGAGGAATACTCAGATCAATACGGCTTTGAATCAAAGTCTTAATCCAGGCAACAGGGTCTTACACTGTGAATTACTTTTAACCGAAAGCTGTGACGTAGTTATTTATAACAACAACATAACGACCTGCAGTATTAGAAAAAACAAGTTATTATAATAATTTGTACGTTGCTATATATAGTGCCGTAATGCAGTATACTTGCAATTTAGTAATTTTCCTTGAAAAATATATTTTGAACGTTTGAACTATGTGGAACTGCACACGTTTAGTCCTGGAAAGGAATTCTCTTGTGCATCTGATAAAAGATCGCATTTTGCATATCCTTATCGCATCAAATGCTAACGAATCATGATTCAGTAGTCTGAAAATTCTGATTTCATCATGCATACTCTGAAAGATGAAGGTGGCTTTCAAAAGTTAATGCAATTCAAATAGTAGTAGTTATATAAAGTTATTAAATTGAAGCATTCATTCGTAAGAATAAATCGTTACAGACAAATTAATTTGTAATTGAAAACAGTTGTTACGTAATTAAAAGATAAAACTGTTGATCTTCTAATCGTAATCTCTTAATTTATTGAAATTGTATAATACATAATTCATGTTACATTCTCTGTTTCCTTATAGTGTATCGAATACATAAAATGCATCCTTGAATCATGGTATCATGCATGAGAAAATGTACGTAAGGTCCATTAATGTATACGCAAGAGAAAACAAAGGTATATTACATAGTGATAATAAAAACATATTTTCTCCGATCCCTTAATGATATCAAAAATAAAAATAAAATAATATTCTGCTTATTTTACTACTGCTCACTCATCAAAATTTTGGCTCCATAAAGAGCCAGTCAACGCACCACTAAACATCGCATATAAAAGAACCAAATTCAGCAAGAATTGGACAATATGGCATGCCCTTCCTCAAAAATTATGTAAACCACGCACTATATGTACTTAATCCTCCTATAAAAGCAAGTGTTTAAGATTCAATAGACCGCAGTGCTCAGAAAATAATCAAGATGCTTTCTCCAAACTCTTAAAGTACTGGACGATCTAATGCCTCAATCTTGGAATTTACCCATATTGCTTAAAAACGAAAGAAGTAGTGTATTCTCACAAAAATGGTAAATATCTGAACTTGTACATTCCCATCTGCCTCTTGTGCACTTTAGGAATGCTCATCATGAAAGCTCATCTTATAAAGCTTAACACACTATCTCGAACCAATAAATTGATTGCACACAACTAGTACGGCTTTCGAGATAACAAATCATATGAAAAGCTGTTGCAAGCACTATTAACATTCATAAAAAGTAACACTTCAAAAAATCATCACTCGACCATCCTCCTACCCACCTTGGGAATGCTCATGGAATAGCCTGTGTACATAGGCTGATACATTATCTCGAAACCAGTACCTTGATTTCCCCCCACTAGTACGTCTTACGAGGTAACAAATCGCTCGAAAAGGTCTTGCTGGCACTATAGCGTCCATAAAAAGTAACTCGTTTTAAAGCCTTTGGGTACACTGGATAATTGCGTTACGTCATGCACTTCGGATTACGAGCACGTTTTGTCATCCAAATTAAGACAAAACTAAGCATGCACATTCTTGTGCATGGCCAGAGTGATTTGAAACAGTTGTATAGGACGATGTTTCTTCGAGTCAAGATTGCCAATTTAGATACTTTGTGTTTATACTTTGTTATGATATCCTTTCCAAACGCAAGAATTTCTTTGAATAAATCTGTACCATGGGGTTAAAATATCTTTATCCAACCATCCCTTTAATTGGCAAAAAAAGAACGTTTTATAATACGGACTGGAAGTTCAAAACTATGCGAGCAAAATAGAAGGGATTTTCAGTTTATCGTCATAATCAAACGGCCGAAATTATTTCTTTCTCTGAAAATGAAAAGCTGAAAGAATTTCATTTTGTATGCTGATAACTGATCGTAAAATGTATTGGAAGCAAAATTTAACTTCTCACCCAGGGTATCGAACTGCCTATTGGATGAAATTCACGGATACTAACCATTCGATAATATAGGATGTTTCCTTTGTTACTTACAAATTTCTTCAAATTCAAAGTGCCTTTTTACAAAAAATAAAAAGCTTTTTAAAAATTGCTAAAATTTAAAAAAATGAATGCACAGAGCAGAAAAAAGTTATTTTTCAGAATCGGAAGAATTTTCAAATGATCTAAAGATCAAAAATCTCTTATTAATATGTCATCTGGGATTAATTCATTACTTTCTGCATCTGTATATTAATTAAATTTAGAGTTTAATTTAATGTTTCTTTGTTTATGCGGTTATATTCTAGTATTTTCATTCGTTCAAATTGCATTTACAGTTAAAATGTGCATAATTAAATGGTATTTCCATAGAGAAAAAACATTTATTAATTTTCTTGACCGTTTGTTTCAGTTTACCATTTTCATTTCAAGTATTCAGACATGGTCTGTTTTAATATAATATTAAGAATCGATCAATCAATAACTACACGAAATTCTAGAACAGATATCCATTATTTTAATCTTTAAATCATTCTAAATTTAATGTATTGTTAATGAAACAGAAATGAATTTAAGCTATATGCTCGTAAAAAAACAAAACAGATTTTCCCCTTCAGTTAAATTAATACAGAAGGAATTTCATGAGAACAATTACTTTTCTTACAAGTTCTTCGAATTTTCCATTCATTACTTTACTTCTTCTGCATAGATTTCATTACTTCTTTTTTAAACTTTATTTCTATTTGTTACCGTAGCAACGTATTTCTAAGAATTTTGTATAATCTTTTTCTGTTAATCGATGGTAATAATTTCAGTTAATTCCATTGATTCTCAGCTATAGCTATGGATTTATATTAAAATAATTTTATCTTTGAAAGGAATTGTTAGAAATTTCATACCATCAGATAAGTTATTATGAACGGAGCAAAACGTTTAAATTGATGAGGGATAAATATTAGATGAGTAATTGGTTTTTGATCCATTTTCTTGTTGTAGATTATATGTGATTTATGTTGCTCTGCACGACTAATGAATATCCAAATATCAAAAGCATCAAGTTATTTGACAAAATATTCTGAATTTTAAATGATGGAATATTTCACTGTTTCAAATAATTCTTTTAATTGAAGACTTGACATGTATGCATTAAACTGCAGTGGAATGCAATAAGTAATTGATATCTGATTGGTCTTGGAAAAACAAAAAGATTATATGGTTTAATATTTTCTCAATAGAATATTATTTGTAACAAAACAAAAAATAACATCGTTTTTCCCTCTTAACATTTGATATGATATTTTATGCGCATAAACATTTTAAATAATTTATTTTGATTGTATTTAATGAATTAGCAAACACACAGAATTTATCACAGCAATTTAGGAAAATTCTCAATGCACGAAAGCGTTAATTCTAATAGGCGTTGATCGTGAGATAAATCTCCAGCTTTCGGACAACGTGTGACCCAGAGCAAGAATTGATGCATTCCAAAATAAGCTTAAAGATTTGTAACTTTTGGCATTTGTTACACAAGTTCACTCTAAATATCATAAAATTTTAGGATTTCTCGGTATCTTCATAGCCAAAAGTATCACGAAAATAGCGCTATGTTGTTCTTTATACGATTACTTATTTTTTTCCATATTTTAGTATTTCAGGCATTGGTAGCATGTGTAGAATCAGTAAGTGAACTACACAAAAATGGTATATTTTATATATATATAGGAATAAAAAAGATACATTTGTGGAAAATTAAATTACGAGAAGAAAAGACTAAAGTACTGCCAAAAACAGAAACCAAGAACTCAACTGTAACGTGTGTTTAGGCTGATTCTACCTCACCTACATTTTAGATTTTGTTGTTGTTTAATCGATTTTAGACGTTATTCACAATTCCCTAATAATTATGAAAGTGATTAACTCATATTCATTTATTTAAGCTATTGAAATTCATTAGAAAATACATATCCAAACTTCTATTGAAAGGCATGTTTTGAAAATACTTACGTATATAAGCAGCATCCAAGAACAATTTAATTTATGACTTTTGAGCCAAAGAAATTTGTTACAGAAAATTAAAGAAATAAATACTGAGTGAACAACTATCTGAAATTATTTCAATACTTCAGATCAAATATTTTTTTAAACCATGTGGTATGCTGATAAACATTAATGAATTTAAAGTAGTTTAGTCTGTAGTTCCAATTGATTCGGGTATAAAGGAAATGCACTGAAAGAGTTCTTTTGTCGCTTAAAAGAAAAAAGAGTCGCCTTTCAAAATTTATTATTCTTATTTATCTTCTTACACTTTTTATGGCAGCTTTTTTTTTCTTGCCATCTAAGCGAATTTCTTAAAGTACTTTGAATTTAACTCCTAGCACAATAAAATATATTCTAAAAGTCAAAATGAATAAAAATTTTAAAATGCAGTCTTTTATTAAATCCAGTGCAGTTTATTTCATTATTTGTGGGGGAAGAAAAAATGAATTGAATTTGGCTTTATATTCGATAAATATTTCTGATAAATATTTCTAATAACTGAATGTATATATTTTTACATCGCATATTTTCCACTATGAAATCCATATCAATTTGATCTCATCCGATGTGAATTTTAACGACAGTTATGAATTCGCGGAAAAAGGACAGCAGCCATTCAACTCTGTCCTTTTCCGTTGCCGAAAAACCAGTGAGGTTCAGTAGGCTCTCACTTGTGGACGCCGACCACTTAAGAGAGTTCACAAGAGAAAATAAAAATTTAAAAAATGTAGTTAAACATTTAAACGTATTTCAGTGTTTAGAAACTTGTATAAAATGATAATTATAATGACATATAAAAACATGTTGTTCTGTTAGCTAAATCGAATAGATATGTACAGCCTCGAAAAAAAAGCCCCACTTTGCTCTTTATTCAGTCATCCTTCGTCGTACAGCAAAGCTATGTATGCCATTCGTTTATAAATAACGAATACCTTAATTATCTATTCATACAATTTGGATGGGGGGGGGTGTCATCTTTTTGCATCAACTTCGTTTTTCGTTTTCTTTTCATGACAACGCTTTGACTTTTATTATAAAAAAGTAAGCCTTCAAATACAAATTTTTAACAATTTTCTACATTTTTCAGAGATACTTCCGAATACTTTTGCGTGCGATTTTAAGGGGTTATTTTCAGAGAAAAATACCCTTTTCGGTATATGGAGGTTCCAAATTTTTCGCCTTATACCAATTTCTCTTGCTGAAATTAAAAGAAATATTTAGAATTTATTTACAAGGAAAATACTGTTTTTAATCTTACTTTTTTTTCCAATCAGAACATAAAAAATAGTATCATTTATCATTCCGTCTACTTTCAAATCGACAACTTAATATTTGAATTTTGAAAACGATTAAGGCAATTCATTATAAGCTATTGTGTTACAAACAATTTTTTACTGATTAATTTTTTTTGAGAAATTTAAAGTTTAAAATAACTATTTTGTTAACTTCCGTTTGTTGTTAATTACATTACGAATCGAAAATATTAATTTAGAAATCGAAATTATTAAAATGAAATAACAGAACACCTTACTTATCTTTACTTATATAATCAACCGAAGCTTCCTGTATTATAGCTTTAATCTTCCTGTATAGTATTAGTATTACAATTGCTCGTACAATGTAACAAAATGTAATATTGTTGTTATATTATTCCAATAAAACATTGAATATTTCAGAGTTTTGTGATTTTTAGTTAAGCCATTATTTATCTTTAATTAATACGACAGTAGTATGTCTCTAAATGGGTTTACGTTTCTTGTAAAACTTTCAAACATACATATGAACACTTTTTAATTTATTTTGCAATTGTTAGTCAGTATTTAAAAGAATCTCTTAGAACATTGAAATGTTGTTAGAAAAATTGCTAAGACTGAGGAGCTCTCCAATAGCAACCCCCTAGATTTCACTTAATATTTCAAAACCTTAGCTCATTTAAACCCCGGATACCAATTTTCAATAAATTTGAACTGAAAATGAGTAACTTATGAGCACCCAAAATCCCCCTCCCCCTATGTTAAAATATGTTTTCATACTTAATTCACATCTCATATAATATTGATAATAAGAAGCTGACCTTTATTCGTACTATTAGAACTAAACGACCCAAACATAATTTACTATTATTATAATTTTTAATAAAATATTAATGTGAATTATGAATTATTAAATTAATATTCAAAAAATTATGAATAGCAACCTAGCCAAACTTTGATGGAAATAGATGCAAAAAGCGATTTTACATGGCTCTGCAAAATTTCAAATTTTTACGTTCAGTAGTTTAATTTATATTAAATAAAATGTGTTAAATTTATTAAGTGACAATTTTTTGAAAATTGCGTAAAATAAATGTAAATTAGATTTATTTTGTACAAAAACAGTAAAAGATAGCAGTATTAAAAAATATCATATTTTGAAGCTAATAAATTAGAGGTTTTTACAGTTTGATGGTGATTCTATAAAGTGTCTATTGTTGGGTCCGCTAACCTTTTCCCACCAAATAAAATGTTTTCCATGTACACACTTAAACCCAAAGAGCGAAAAAAACGATACTTCGCGGAGCGTTCCGTTTCCATGGAAACCGACCGTTTTTTCCGCGAAAGTGCTCTTTAAGTAGTCTTTTTTCTGAGAACTTCTTTCTTCCCTTCCTGTTTATTCCAAGAAATTCCGTCCTCGCTTATTGTTATATTCCGCTCCGCTCTTGTGATCGAAAAACGCTCCTAAAGGAAAAGCTCACTTTTGAAAACTGGCGCACTTTCCGCTCCGACTGATCGAATTTCGCTCGTTTGGTTTAAGCGTGATAGAATTAGTTGCAGTAGATTTATGTCTTCCAATACAACGTCCTATTTCTGAAAAACTAACATCCTCAACATTCCACGCACGAATTTGACCTTTTTTAATTTTGGAAACATCAGGTTTTTGGACTTCCCCATACTTTATGAAACATCCAACAAACATTCAAAATCAGATTTTTCTGCCTAAATTTTCATCTGACTATAAATTAAAGTACCACCAAAACTCTTTGAAGAATATTGCACATTGCAGACGATAACATTAAATGAAGAATGTGAAATAACAAGAACAGTGATAATATTGGGTCGGCAAAAAAGTAATTGCGTTTTTTACATGAAATTCAAACAAATAAATTTCAATCATGAAACTATTCTTCAAGTTTGACCGTAGCTGAATAACATTTACGATTGTAGTCAGAAGAGCAGAGAACAGCCTCTCTCTCCTGGTAACATTTCACCTGTCTATAAGAACCTTCAAGAGAAATACTCAATAACAATTCAAAATTAGAAAGATTTTCAAAATCGTGAGCAGTCGTTTTGCATTTTTCCTTTAAATCATATGCACAAATCAAGGAAGTTACGGACTCATGGTTCATTTGGACCACTGACTAAATATTCTAAATTCTACACCTGATATTCTTAGTACAGAAAACTTTAAGAGTAGAAAAAGTATTTTCCGTGAAAATAATATTTATTTCTTTTAACTCTCGCGAGCGAAATTAATGAAAGGCGAAAAGTTCAGAACCTACAAATAACGTTTCTCAATTTGCAGAAAGTCCCTTAAAATCTGAAAAAAAATCGCAATATATCCGGAAATTATCGTAGAAAACTGCTGAAAATTTATATTTAGGGTAATTTGAAGGTTTTCTTTCATTTAATGAAGTTGTATGCTGCCATGGGTTACGAATGTTATATATAACATTGCTGTACGACGAACGACGCCCAAATAAAGAGCAAGTGGGTCTTTTTTTTCCCGCAGCTGTACATGGTTTTGTATATATGATCTACGGTAAATTTAAAGTGTTCTAATTCTAAAATGATTAATGCTTAAAAACTTTTCTGGGTTAAAAGAAAAAAAGGCACGGTTTTGAAGGGGTTTGTGTCGTGAATGTGAATATGCCCTAGGGCCCGTAAACCCTGTCGGTGGCCCTGCCGAGCGGTAGGCCATAACCCTAATCCACTCGGTTATGGGTCGGCTTAGTCTCGTTGCAAAAATCTGTTGTCTCGCTGCAAAAATGTTCAAGTGACAGCTGCTTTCCAGCCCCTGGTAGATTGGTATTCAGATAGTAGGACGTGATTAGCTTCCACCCTTGCCAGGAAAGGACGCTCCCGAACTCTGCTCTCACGACTAGCTAGTTGTCTCATCAAGGGCGTCTTGTTCAGACAGGACAAGGAAGCATTTGTCACTGCATTAAGAGCCATGAATACCTTATTACGTTCAAGATAAAGTGTTAATTGTTCGGGAATTTCAAATATCTATTACTGTCCCCCCTTCATGTGCGTATATTTTTAAGACTCGGTGGTGTTAATAAAGCCCAGTTCGCCTGACTCTCCTAATCATCAAGAGAAACAAAAAACGAAGGCATAAGTTTGCATAACCAGATATGATTTTACACAAAGGGACACACACACACACGTATGTATACACAAAAAAGATAAGTTCCTAAAAATTACAAGCCTTTTAATTAAGAAGCATTTACAATATTAATATATTGCCTATTTTTATCTCTCTTTTCTGTTAATTTTCATACATTACTTTTCTTATGTACTCTATTCTAATTCGATTTCAGATACAAATATTTTAGGTAGATGACACATGCATCTCTTTAAGACTCTTATGTAGCATTTCAAGAGAGTGCTTTAATTAAAATTTTATCGATGCTTTTTTGTAGTAAAATGTGAAGAAATTCAATTTTTCACAAATTGCTTAAATTTAAATAAGATTCTGAATGTTTTTATTAAAATGTGTTGAGTATTAAAATATTATCTACACAACAATGATAATAACAAAAAAAAATCCTTCAATTGAATAAAAAAACGCCTTTTACGCATTGAGAAAATTACATATAAACTTAAAAGATGAAAAAACTGTTTAATTCTCATAAGCAATGTTCAAAAAATCAGATTAAATTTAATTAATGACTTTCATAAAAACACATCCTAAATAGTTTTTAAAAAGCGCTAATTTGTATTCAAGTACATGTGACATTTTATGTTAATTTCTTGAATAAAGAATTTGTGTTGTGAATGTAATAATGGAGTTCTGTCAGTTGCTTCTTCAAATTTAAGGAAAACCATAAAACCATGAAAGATGAATGTGGAACAAGAATACTTACTAAATTATGTTTAGAATGGTCTCTTTATAAAAAATATATATCCAAATAGAATGATTTTTAACGAGAAATAGTGGCAACGATAAAAATTTGTAACTATCTCCAAACAATAAAAAAGTTCTTTATTTCTGTGTTACTATCTCCGAAGCATGCAGTGCATTAATTTTACAAATTTCAACACTTTATTTTTGTTTATTCATTTAAAAAACTAAAAAATTATGTAAAATTAAATTTTAAAAAATCTTTAAAGATTAAAACAATAAAATTGTGGAAAGTTTTTAAAAATCTAGAAACAAAGCAAATGAGGAACATAAGTCAAATACAAGCATCAGCTCTGAAGCACTTTATTCTTAAATCATCTTTTTACAAAGTTCAAAAATTAAAACTCAACATTTTCTCCATAATGTTACTGACACGCATTATTTTCTAAATAAAGCACCCTGCCTATCTCGTCAAAAAAAGACAATAACCGTTCTCACTTAGAATGTTCTGAATGAATATTTTACTGGAAGGCATTCATTTCGCATGTTGCGCAGCATTATCTGAATTTCAGAAATTTTCAGCTTATATTTTTGAATTCTTGAAAAGTGACAAAGTTTAGCAATAAAAAAACAGCTCACTGAGCGAAATTTCAACTAATCAAGAACTTCGAAAATCTTAGAGAATTTTAACATTCTTCAAAACCCTGGAAAGTTAGAATAACCATTATAATTTCTGTAAATGAACATTTTCGATCTTGTCTTTAACTAAAAATTTTAAAAGTTTTAAATTTAAGCATGACCCTCTAAATTATGTTACACTGACTGCCAATCAAATATTGGTCATTAAAAGTTTGTGTGCACAAGTTTGATACTTTTAATAATGAGAAATGTCTACTTAAAATGTTGTCTTGACGTCTAGAAAGTTTACGTATTTTAACAAATAAATGACAGACAGTGATAATAAATAGTTTTACAAACTTACCTATAGGGGAAATTTTGACTTTAATCTACGTTAAATTACCTGTGTATTTGAAAAATAGTTAATGAAAAGTTTGAATAGTTAAAAACAGTTTGAAAAAGTAATTTGAAGAAATATATTTATTTAAACATTGCGTGTCCTTTATCATATTTTTAACGTGCCAAATTATCTTCACAAACACTAGTACGAATATTTTATCTTCATTTTGCTTGTTAATTCAATGTTTGGTAACAGCGAATGGGCATTTTTTATTTTTTTTCAACAAAAAAAATAAATAAATAAATAAATAAAAATAAAAATAAAAAATAAAAATAATTTTTTTTCTTAAAATAATAAAAAAAGCTTTTTAAAAAATTATAATACATTTTATTAGAACAACTATATTTGTGGCTGATAAAAGGTAAGAATTGTAGAAAAAAAAGTTTTTTTACAATTGAACACTGAACAGGATTTTTAGATATTGAACAGGAAAATTGTAACATTTTTAGAGTTACCCTTAAACGAAAATAGCATACTTAGCAGAAATGCAAGGTTTTTTTTTTTTTTTTTTTTTTTTTTTTGCAAACAGGCAAATAAGTATGAATAAAACCCTAAGAACTGATTACTACATAAACTACTGGAATCAAACATATTTTTAAAAAAATGTACTGGGATTACGTGATTCTTTTCCCAGAAAACTTCATTAACAGCCTTATTCACCAAACATTTTATACACGGATAAATCGAAACCCCCGTGTTAAAATCGTGAATAAAATTTAAAATGCTTATCTTGACGGTGAATTTAACATGCTCGCGTGAATTTTTGTCCCTCTGTAAAGTGTTTGATGAATACTGCCGTAATAAAGAGGCTCTTCCGATCAGGCGAGGTTTATAAGCTCCAGATCTACCAACCAACATGCTGCCCTCCTCTGAGTTGATTTATCAAGGACGCTCTGGATAACAGACAAGTCCTGAGAGCAGTTTTTATTGACCTCAAGTCTGCCTACGACAAAGTGTGCCTTCTACTGAAGCTGTCAAGGCTATAGGCATTAGAGCAAATATTTTTTATTGGATTAGAGATTTTCTGTACCAGCTCTCCTTCAGAGTCAGGTATGGCAAGGCACTAACGAAATTTAAGATCTTCAGGTCTCCCACAGGGAGCTGTTAGTAGATGCTCCCTTTTTAACATCTATATTAATGATTTGATTTCTAAAATAAGAGCAGTTTCTTGCATCAAGTGCCTCTTATACGCTGATGATTTAGTTTTCTGGACAGTTTTTAAAAGAGAAAGTGCAGTGAGAAACACAGGAACTAAATTCTCTGCCGTCTTGAATGCTTTGGAAGTTTGGTGTGATACTAATAATATGGAAGTGAACTTAAATAAATCATACTGCCTGACTTTCTCACTTATGCACCAATCTTTGGATCTTCAGATACGTATAAGGGACCCAAATCCCCTTGTGAGATAAATTTTAATATCTGGGTCTAATGTTTGACAGCATACTAACATGGAAGCCATATGTAGAGGACTTGTCCAACCATGCTACAAAGAGATTCAGTGTCCTTAAACGCCTTGCTGTGGCAAGGTGGAGTTGTACTGGACAAGCCCTGCTCCAAACCTATCACACGTTCATCCTTCCGGTTCTGACTTACTGTTGTGAAGCACTTGTTGTGTCCGAGGAAAATGTACTCAGTACTTTACAAAATATCCAAAATCAGTCCTTACGTATTGTTTCTGGAGCATTAAAGAACACACCGATTGACGCCATGCTTATGTTGACTAGGGATGAGCCGTATTTTAAGAGAAGGCCTTAATTCTCTGAGAAAAGATCATTAGATTCCCTGGATGTCTTTCACTCTGGAATGAAGTCAATCAAGATCTGACTAGAAATCTAAAGACCCAAACGGGCTTTCTACAGGGAGTTTTTCAGTTAAAAATTCACTTGGTTTAATGCATGAATCAGAATTACTTGTTCCACCACAAAATCCAATAAATTTCTGGATTATATTGTCCTGGGTCAAAAAATGACTAAAAGTAATACGGACCTTTCCATTATGAAAGCCCTCGCTCTCGAAGTATTAAATATTTTTTCCCGAACCAGAGTGGCTTCGGATCTTTACCGATAGATCCCAACTGTTTGATGGCCCTAACGCAGCTGACAGAGTCTTCTCCGAAATTTTCTCTTTCTACATCCTTGTCAGCCGAGGTACTGCGTTTGACAGTAACTTGCTGTGATTCGCACAGCTCTGTCCCAGCTGCCATGCCACTTGAAAAACTTTACAAGAGCTGTTACTCAGCGATTCCCGAGCTGCTCTGTTGGCTATCGTTTCAGATAAAAATCCCATAATACAAGACATATTGGATTGCCGTCATTATCTAAAAAGCCTGGCATCACTTGAGAAAACTATAGTCCTCCAGTGGGTTCCTGCCCACTGCGGGGTTACAGGTAATGAAAAAGCCGACTTCCTGGCTAAATGTGTGCTTTAATCAAACAGAATATTTTTCTCCCTATGCCCTTCCATAAAATATTAAAGATTATCAAAGTACGTGTTCAGGAAGAAATCTACCATCTTGTTTCTCTACGAATCTACCAAGTCTTGGAAGAATGCTATCCCGAATATGTGTAATGGCTCAAAGCGTAGAGCGGCCACTGGATCCCGTCTTGCCACCGGACATTACTGCCTACGATATCATCTCCATAGGTTCAAAATTGTTCCTTCTCCGATACTCACACCGTGGAGATCTGGAGAGGTGATGGACTCCAAACATCATCTCCACTTGCGGAACAATCGAGACGACAGCCCCCTGGCTAAGGATCTCAATACCAACTAACCAATCTTCTCCACTGTCCATCCCAGCGTAAGATTTTCTCGCCGGCGTTACTGGGAGGCAAGCGATATGTTAGATTAAAGTACTCTGTTACAGCTTTTTTTGTTGTATTCTGTGTTCCTTTGTTCCTTATTCTTGCTTTTTGCTGTAACTGTTCATAATCTCCCATTATAAATAATAATAAGTAAAATAAAAGATCCTCTTCAAACGCTAACATAGTACAATACCCATTCTCAGCTTACAGAACAGACGCTAACTTGATAGACGTTTCCTCCCCTTTTCAAATCAAGTCCATCAAAAAAGATCGATCGAAAAAAAAAACACTTTGCCCTTGAATACCTTTTAAGAGGGGGAGGGCCTTAAAAAAATCCCTTATCAGGATAATTATAATTAACATTCTACTTCTAAAAAATTAGGTCATTCTGACCTGTATTTCTCAATTTACTGGTATATTAAATGAAACATTAATGCGTTTGTATCTCTCTATTCGAAAAAAAGTGAAGGCCGCTGGCGCTGTCAAAGCTTGTGGACCTATCTCTTCCGAAAAAATCGAATTATTTTAGAAGATATTAATAAAAAACTGAAAAAATAAACCGAATGGTTGCCAGATTTGGCATAAAATCATTCATTCCTTTGCAACAAAGCGTTTACAAGTATCTAGAATCGCGTGAAATTTACAAACATGAGTTAGAATTACGCCCATTTTACGCCAAAATAAAAACTATGTGTAACACATTTTGAGTTACTTATTTCATAAAGTTGAACATTTTCGAATAGTAAGTTCGCTTAGACAACAGGAGTTTAGAATTAGTGATTATTCGTTTTTCCAAAATAGAATAACTAATATCTTGAAAATGAAAAATAATTAAAATGCAGATTATTTTAAAGCCGGTTCTCGTCCAGCTGGATTATTTGCTACCAGTAGAAATATTTACATTAACTATGCCATATATAGCAGTTATAGTACACTTTGGATATTTGCTAGCTCGACGAGATGGTATAATTCGTGGTGTTAAGTACGCCAATCTGCAAACGATTATGTAAATGAAAATATGGATAACGGTTTTCCGGTAACCTTAAATGAACAGTAATTATAGGTTGTGAGCATGTGTAAATCGCCAAATAATGAAAAGTCACCATTGGTGGCAGGCTATTCTATCTGTTCCGTAGTTTTTATTAACTTTACATGCACGCAAGTCACCAAAAAATGAAAAATCGCCATGGGTTGCAAATTCGCAAGGTGTCCAATAGGTTTTACATTATTAAAAATATAGCTGAAACAGATGTTCTGATTTTATTACGGTTTAGCTCCTAATTAATATAACTTTTGAATGGCAACATTAAATATCATTGTGTTTCTGAGGAGTGCAAATAATTTTTCGAGCGATTATAAGCGAAGTCCGCACTCCAGGGGGAGTATAGCTCAGGACCCGTACAACACGGATTCCCATAACAAAATATCTTCCGTGTTATGAGGGGTAGGGGGTCTACTGTAGTGTGAAGTTTACATTTTTATGTACCAATGAAGATGCAAGAACCAAGCAATTTGTAGCTTAGCTCAGTAACATTCTATCTGATCTAATCTTCGGGTTTTGTCTGTTGAAATTATGTCTTTTTTACGAATGAGCCTGATTAGGGGCCGAATGCCTCATACGAAAAGCGAGCGTAGCGAGTCTGGGGGCCTTGGCCCCTAGTCATCTATAAGAATCTGTAAATGCAAGGTGGTCATAGGAAAACTTCTCAGATATATGGACCTCTAGCCGCCGTTCCGGTAAGCCAGTCGAGATGAAATTTCAGATATAGTTAATAAGCGGTGCGCTTTCTAGATCGGGGTAGTTTAAAACAACAGAGCTCTCGCGGTTACAATTACAGTGAAAATCATTTCAAAATTTTCCAGTCGCAAGACCTATTTTTTGTGAAAGTTGATCATTACACTGAAGAGACATAAATCATGTCGTAACGATACACGAATGTTGAAAATTGGCAGCGTAAAACATTTGCAAAGAAAAGTATCGTAAAGAACTGAAGTCAACAGAAAGAGAAAGTGCATTTACATAATTTGCATTAATTCACTGGAAGAGACAGTAGAAATGCTAAACTAACAGAAGAGCACTTGAAAAATTTTAATTCCATAAAAACAATTTCTCTCCCCCTCTCTTGGGTTGTATTAGATCCGTTACAGTGCTTTTCTTTACAAATGTTTTACGTCGTTAACTTTGTCTTACATGTATCGTTTCAACGCCATTTATGGTTTTTTAATCCGCTGGTCAGCTTTAGCAAGTAAAAGTGAGTGTTGTCATTGGAAATTTTCGAATTTTTTTGCACTGTAATGGTAGCCGTTGGAGCTCTTTTTTTTTTAAACAATCCCAATCTCGAGCACATACATCTGAATAACTATATCTGAAATTTCATCTTGTTCTGTCGAGCGGAACACTGGGTAAAAGAATTTATAACCAGGGAAGTTCTTTCATATCCACCCCTTATTTAGAATGAGCTAACATATTTCTGTGCTTTAAACAATACTCAAAATTCTCCCGCAAGTATTATTTACGGATTCATTTCTGAAATTGAAAATATTTTCTCGAATAGGACATAAAACAAAAGTTATTTTAAATAATATTGATTAAAAGACAGTGTTTTTGAAATACACATGTTAAAATATTAACAACAAACAATAACTTAATTACCACTTTAAATTTTAAAGCCAAATTCATACATTGCACTTCTCAAACTACACTGCTGGCCACCCAAATTGCAACACCAAGAAAAACAAGAGATATCACAACAAAATTTATTGTGTAGATAACATGTTGACCAAGTAACAAATGATTAAATTTACAGCATTCTATGAAGCGTGGTTCCTGCCAAAATCAGTACCCAGAGTAGCCGCCGTTGTTGGAGATCACAGCTGCCACACGCCTCGGCATTGATTCAAAGAGACTTTGAATGTGTTCTTGGGGTACAGCAGACCAAGCAGCTTCCACACGTTGCCAAAGTTGATCTGGTGTGACAGCTGGGGATGAACTCTGGGTCAGTCGTTGAGCAACCATGGACCACATGTTTTCTATCGGCGAAAGATCCGGAGAGCGCGCCGGCCAGGGAAGCAATTCAATCTGGTGATTGACGAAGAACCCTTGGACAATGCGTGCCACGTGTGGCCGTGCATTATCCTGCTGAAATATGGCTGTTGGCAAGCCCTGAAGGTAAGAAAGGACAACTGGCTCCAACACCTCGGAGATGTAGCGCTGGCTGGTTAAAGTACCGGCAATGCGTACTAGAGGAGTGCGAGAGAGATATCCGATACCGCCCCATACCATAATACCCGGTGCAGGACCAGTGTGACGGTGCATAATGCAGCTGTTCAGCATCCTCTCTCCACGGTGTCTCCAGACTCGAATCCGACCGTCGTGGTGTTGCATACAGAAGCGTGACTCGTCAGTAAAGAGAATTTCATTCCATTCTGTCGTCCACATCCTTCTTTCATCGCACCATTGGCGGCGGAGACGTCTGTGGTTCCGCGTCAGAGGTAGACAAAGCAACGGACGTCTTGCGGACAGACCATTCTGCTGTAAACGACGTCGAATGGTACGCGCAGACACTGGATGATGCGTTACAGACTGAATCTGCTGTGATATGGTTCGTGATGTGACTGAGCGGTCCGTCACTGCCATGCGTACAATCTGCCTGTCATCACGTGACGTGGTGCACTGAGGTCGATGCGGTCGATCACGTCTGTCCGTCGTACCCTCCTGCACCCAACGATCACATATCCGCATCACAGTTGTTTGGTTTCGTCCAATACGACGACCGATTTCCCTGAAAGATAACCCACAATCTCGGTATGCCACTATCCTTCCTCTGTCAAACTCGGATACTTGATCAAAAGATGATCGTTGTTTCCTACGAGGCATAATTTATCGTTTTTTTGAAAAAAAAGCAAGAAAAACACAATTGCTGTACTTGAAACCGTCGAAATCTCCAAGCCTTAAATAGCGCTTTGAGGTGGCGCCACAGGCGCGCTTGATGTGCGTCTGCGCTGAAATTCTAATCATTTGCATATCTCACCTCAGCTAATGCATGTTGTAAATTTCATATTATTTGCATGCTTCCTTCAGGGTGTTGCATTTACGATGGCCAGCAGTGTATAAAAGAGTGATGTCCATTTTACATTTAAAACATAAAAATCTGTACTAAGCATTAAAATTTCTTTTCATAGAGACTACATATAAACAACGATACAAAACTGTATTAAAACACTATACACTACGAACACATGCTGACATTTAGACTGTAACTAACCACCGCAATGCAATTTGTGTTCCATAATAAATCGTACTCATCCGATATGGCCTCTGAGCAAAATATTCCCCTTTAACCCTATTTCTCAAACCGGGTAATTAGTTTCCGAAATTCGTAAACTCATTATACAGGCTTCTTTGCAAATATTCATTTCTGGGGGAGGGGGCGGGGGTATTACTATTCTGGAAAACTGTGTCTAAACTAAGGTATTTAAGGAAGGAGTTCAAAGCCTTCGATCAACTGAGCGAAATTCTATACAGCCAAAATCTTGTCCTAATAGGTCCTAATTTATTAAATTATCTGTTCCGTGAAACTTTGTAATGAGATTAGCGAACTTCAGAAGTTTGCTGCTTGCCTGTGAATTGGAAATACCCTGCTTTTCTAAACCCGGTTAATACGTTCTGTAAACATGCTAATGTTTCTTTTGAATAACGGTGTAAAATTTAAAATTATCCTGTCTAATTTCATAACAATTTCATTACCGAATCTGTAGATAAAAGAGATCATTGAAAATGGACTACGAACTGTTTGATTTTACATTATTGTCGTAAAATATTTTGTTAAATTATGAAGGAAGTTTAATAAATAATTTCTTTCCACGTAAGTGCAGTGGAATGTCCGGAATTTTAAAATAATAAATAGGTGACAGAAATGTATAATTTAACAGTTCGCAATCCCTTTTCCTGCGATCTCTTTCATCGGTAATGAAATTGATATGAAATTAGATTGTGAAATTCCAAATATAACATTCCAGAAACGTGCAAAGAAATTAATTATTAAATAAATGATTCGACGGATGTATTTCAGTCTCGTCATACATGAAGCAGAATGGCATAATCTCGTTTTTTGCATCAAAGGAATGAAATGTGAATAAGGAAATGGAACCAAAGTCGTAAAATTCAGAATATACCTAATACTTTTTAGAAGTCTGAACAGAGGTCCATACAGTTTTTTAACGTAAAAATCAGAGTTCTTTTACATATTCCAAGAAGTTGGAAAAACTTTTATGATTTTGATTGTCAGCCCGGAATCTGACGCCGTAAATAGGAATAGATTCCCGACACAATTTATGTTACCTGAATGAAATAAAACATGTGATTGATATGTTCTATGGCACGTACTCCATTGAAAGGATGTATGGAGGTTGTATACAGAGTGATTCAGAATACATCATCAATATTTGGTGGGGGGGGAGTAGGGAATAGGAAAAGAAAGAGATTTCACATAGGAAAGCATGGGCGCAAACGATCGCAAGGTGGTGTAGAGGGCGCTGTGTGTTCACAATTCCTATACATAAGCACAGCTGTTTGACGCTTGCAGCCAGCCGTCATTCGACAAGGTGACTTTGCAGAAGTAACATAAACCGGTATATGTGGAATAAACTTGCAGATAAGCATGTAACTTACCGTGCGGCAGGAGGGTGATGTCTTCGAGCCAGGCAATTGTATGCAGCGCGCTTGCATAACCGCCGTGTAACCTAGCATCAAATTTTTTCACGTGTTCATCGACAACTGTGTGAAACAGGATCGTTTGCTGCTAGTAATGTTAATCGAGGGAGGCGACGATCGGGAAACAAACTAGCAGTAGAGGAAGCTGTCCTACAGGAAATCGACGAACAGCCAGGTGTTAGCACACGAGGTTTGGCTAGACAGTTTGGAATTTCGCAAGCAGCAGCGTGGCGGATATTACACGATGAAGGGTTACAGCCGTTTCATCTTCAAAGAGTGCAAGTACTGGCAGCAGACGATCATCCCAAAGGTGTTATGTTTTGTCAGTGGTTCATGCAGAGAACAGCGGTTGATCCCAATTTTCCAACGCATGTTTCTTTCACTGATGAAGCGGTTTTCACTCGAGAGGGTGTCTTCAACACACACAATTTACATGTGTGGACTCATCAGAACCCAGACGGTACAAGACCTGCAGCTAAGGAACAACGTTTTGCTGTCAATGTGTGGACTGGGATTTGTCGGTGACTGTTTGTTGGAGCGTATTTACTACCATCCCGTTTGTACGGTGCCGAATACCTGGCATTTCTTCAAACTGTATTACCGGATCTTCTGAACGAGATTCCTGATAGTATTCTCAGGTGAATGTGGTTCCAGCATGACAGCAGTCCTGCACATTTCGCATATGCTGTGCGTGTTTACCTAAGCAGAAAGTTTGGTAGTCAATGGATTGGTCGCGGTGTACCGGTTTCTTGGCCACCAAGTTCACCGGATTTATCTCCAATTGATTTCTTTGTATGGGATTCTATGAAAAACATGGTGTACTAGACCCTGGTTGATAGTGCTATGGACCTTGTAGCAGGCATATCGGTTGCTGCCGCAAGTATCCGAGAAATGCCAGACATATTCCAGAAGGTCCGGTTGTCCATGCAACACCGTTTTGAGTCATACATTCTAGCACATGGTCGGCAGTTCGAGCACCTCTTGTAAGTCTATACAACCGATGCAAAGAAATGTTACATGTAAGATAATAAATGTTTTTTTCCCTTACCACCTCCTTCTTATGCGTTTTTTCCATCATTGAACTGGGGTAATTTTGACCTACTACATTGCATATGCGCCCATGCTTTCCTATGTGAAGTCTCCTTCTTTTCCTATTCCCTACCTCAACACCAAATATTGATGATGAATTCTGAATCACCCTTATATGTCGAGCAGTACTTTAATATGATCACACAAGAAATTCTAATACATTAATACACTAGCAGATCCGCACGGCGTTGCCCGCGAACCCCTTAAATTATGCGATTTACAAAATCTGACATGTAAACTGAAACTCCAGATTAGTACTCTAGGCCGCAATTATATAACAGAATGTGCAGATAATGGTTCCAGAGTTTTCAGGTACGTACTTACAAACGCACCACTAAAAACAACTCACTGCTGTGACGTCACACATTTCTACCATTTGAAAAAACGGAAGGGGAGTTTCGCATAGTATTCGAATGGCAGAACAATTTTTCACAAAATAATTTTTTAAACCACAGTTTTTAAGTAATTTTATTTAAAAATTGGCCAGGTATTGTAAAAGGAATAGATATAGATGAAAAAAAATAAACATATAATTTGCTTTAAAATTGCTGGAGTTATTAAATATTTCAATCAATTAATCAAATTAGCTTGTAAAATCCAGGATTTTCGATTTAAATTTCTGAAAATTTGGAAATAGTAGATCATTAGACGGTTTAAACACCATGAAAATTGATTGAAAAACACTGGAGTTATTCAATGTTTAAGTCAAAAATCGACCAGTTATAAAAATTTTCTTTAAAAATAGAAAAAATTTTAATTAAAAAAGTAATTAAAATTCCGATTATCCAGTGCACTTTATCGGACTCATGAGCTTATATGTTCAAATTTTCAGAGTTTTGCATGCCGCAGGTTTGTCTGGAGACCGCACACATAGAGACACACAGATTTACAAACATTCATTTTTATTATTATAGAGATAGATAGATTTGGCGTAAACCTGATGAAATTTTCGTGCCATTTCATGCTTCTCAAACGCAAACGATTTGTTTTATAGTAGCATTCGGGCGAAACTCGCCAAGCATGGCAACGTAAAAAACGGTTTTTTACTTTTGCGGTTACCACTCACTTCAAGCATAAATCTTTTCATGAGGCCAAAGTTCGCCAAACATGACGATCTAAAATCGGCTTTTAATTAATAATTTAAAAAGTAATTAAAATTTCAAAATTCTGAGCCTCAGGTGTACATTACCGAAGGAATGGGCTCATATGTTCGAATTTTCAGAGTTCTGCATCCAGTAGTTTATTCTGGACATCGCACGCATGCAGATTTTCAGACATTCATTTTTATTGATATAGATTGGCGCAAAACTGACTAAATTTCCGTGCCATTTCATGTTTTCCAATGCATGCGATTTTGTTTCACAGTATCATGCTGGCGAAACTCGCCGAGCATGGCATCCTGAAAACGGTTTTTAATTAATAATTAAAAAAGTAATTAAAATTTTAAAATTCTGATTCTCAGGTGCACATTATCGGACTCATGGGCTTATATATTCACATTTTCAGAGTTCTGCGTGTAGTAGGTTTGTCTGGAGACCGCACACATACAGAGAGACAGATTTACAAACATTCATTTTTATTATTATAATACTAGCAGTCCCGCACGGCGTTGCCCGTGAACCCCTTAAATTATGCGATTTACAAAATCTGACATGTAAACTGCAACTCCAGATTAGGACTCTAGGCCGCAATTGTATAACAGAATGTGCAGATAATGGTTCCAGAGTTTCAGGTACGTACTTACAAACGCACCACTAAAGACAACTCACTGCCGTGGCCGTCACATATTTCCCCCAGAAATATCGTGTAATTTGCATTAAAATTGCTGGAGTTATTAAATATTTCATCCAATTAAGCAAATTATCTTGTAAAATCCACAATTTTCGATTTAAATTTCTTAAAATTAGGAAATGTTAGGTCATTAAACGTATTAAATACCATAAAAAGTACCATAAAAAATTTCATGAAAAGGTCCCATTAGGAAAAACGCGCCAAATGACAGAAAAATCGTCAAACTTGGCGAGTTTTGGCGAAATATCGCCAAAAATAAGTCCCCAAAAATTAGGTTTTCGAAGCCCTACGACCCATAGAACCCGAGATTTCCAGAACATTCCATATTGATGCAACAAAAAGCAAAATTTAACTATTTAACGCGTAGAATACGAATTTTAAACTGTTTTAAACCCCAGAACAGCGGGTTGCTCCCAAAATTCGTAACACAGGGTAAGAAAATTTCCGTTTTAGAACGGTTTTTAATTAATAATTAAAAAAAGTAATTAAAATTTTAAAATTCTGATTCTCAGGTGCACATTATCGGCATTCATGGGCTTATATATTCAAATTTTCAGAGTTCTGTGTGTAGTAGATTTGTCTGGAGACCGCACACAGACAGATTTACAAACATTCATTTTTATTATTATAGAGATAGATAGATTTGGCGTAAACCTGATGAAATTTTCGTGCCATTTCATGCTCCTCGAATGCAAACGATTTGTTTTATAGTAGCATTCGGGCGAAACTCGCCAAGCATGGCAACGTAAAAAACGGTTTTTTACTTTTGCGGTTACCACTCACATCAAGCATAAAATCGGTTTTTAATTAATAATTTAAAAAGTAATTAAAATTTCAAAATTCTGAGCCTCAGGTGTACATTACCGAAGGAATGGGCTCATATGTTCGAATTTTCAGAGTTCTGTGTCCAGTAGTTTTTTCTGGACATCGCACGCATGCAGATTTTCAGACATTCATTTTTATTGATATAGATTGGCGCAAAACTGACTAAATTTCCGTGCCATTTCATGTTTTCCAATGCATGCGATTTTGTTTCACAGTATCATGCTGGCGAAACTCGCCGAGCATGGCATCCTGAAAACGGTTTTTAATTAATAATTAAAAAAGTAATTAAAATTTTAAAGTTCTGATTCTCAGGTGCACATTATCGGACTCATGGGCTTATATATTCACATTTTCAGAGTTCTGCGTGCAGTAGGTTTGTCTGGAGACCGCACACATGCAGATAGACAGATTTACAAACATTCATTTTTATTATTATAGATGGCCAGACATTGTTTAAAATGCATTTAGAGACATTCATTTGTTTCAGTCTGAGGAATTATAAAATTGGCGTTTGTGAAAGGATAATGTCAATATTGAAAGTAACACATGCAGTGTTTAAAGCTCTTCCATAAGTAAACAAATTTTTTAAATATATTAGGATCTAAAAGCATCATTCAAAGCTCATTCAAGCATCATTCAATTATAAACAAACAAATTTTATCATGTATTAGGATCTAAAAGCCTCATTTAATAGGTATCGTGCTGTTTTATTTGCTTTGATAAACTTGATACTATCACCGGAAAGACACTAAAGCAGCCATTTCCTTTCTGTACATATTCGGAGAACATGCATGATTATTAACTTAGGCCGTTTTATGTCAACTTGTCATCCTTAAATCACATGATAACAAGCTTTGCAAATTGTACCATAACACAAAATTCATTTTTATTTAAATTTATTTTGATTGGAAACAAAGTACTTTGGTTTTCAATATTTCCTAATAAAATATTTAAGTGAGGACTACATGATGATGCTTCATATATTTGAACGCAGTTTAAAATATTTAGAAATTATTCCCGCAAAGTAATACAGTTTCATTATTAAATCATCAAATTCTTCTTTATGGTTGCTTTAAGCGAAATAAATATTTATTAAGCTTCAGGAGAGTATTTACATATAATGCTGTTTAATTTACTTGGTTCTTTAAACCGGCCCATTTCGAAATAAATAACATTTTAGTGTATGTATTCATTCCTGACAAATATATTTAGTACGTTTTAGTATTTGCAATTAATATGAGTATTTGGTCATGCGAAAGAGCAAAGACTGCTATATTGCCTTATTAAAATTTTAAATTTTGTTCTCGAATATATTGTATTTATATTGTCATCGAAAAATTGCATTCCATGCAAGATTATAAGAATTGTGTTTGTTTAAAACATCTGTTTTAAACTAATAGCTTTTCTTCTAAAAGTATTAGCTTGAAATATTTAGTATTTTCTAGGAAATGCAGAACATGTGTGTAATAATGCAATAATAGCAGATAACAACAAATATAAAAGTCTGATTATTCTAGAGAAAATAACTGCTATTTACATTTATTATTTGAATTTAAAATTCGATATGGGTACGTCATTCATTAGAATTAAGAAATGCCTCAGTAGTAAATCACAGTTTAATTCGAGATGTAAAATCTGGTAGTGAATATAAGCATTGGCTGAAAATATGAAAAGAATAATTAACTAAGACCAAATGCTGTTTAACTGATATTTTAGAATATCATATACATGTACTTTTGTGTATTTTCTAAACCCTTTTTTTATTTATTTCTAGTGTAAATTACATGATGTTTTAAATGAATTAGAAAATCTGAAATTTACTAATGACACTGTCTGTGAATAACTACCTAAAATTAATAACAGAATAATACTAGTTATTGATAAATGCTTATATCGTGATATGAAATAAATTGAATACTGGAATGGTCTACCTCATTCACTCTGTTATTTTTCAACAAATTTATATTACTATTATATGTATGAATACATATAATAGTATATATATTATTATATGTATTAATTGAAATCATTTAGTTCAGTGTTTCTCAAATTTTTTTCCTTGCGGTGAAGCACTTTCAGGTTCAGACAAGAGCATCTTGTCTAAATCTGAGACTAGTGAATTAGAGACTAAAATAACTAATGTTTTTTTCGAAAAGCACAGTTAGTGAAACCCTGATTTAGTTTTATGTTAGAATAGATATTTAGTTCGTCTGAAGAGTTGTGCAGAGAGAATCATGTCTGAGTCACACAGAGATATGAACATGGTGGCACACTGTTTTCTGTGTCGCTGTCTTATCACTTTGTCTCGTGGATATTTTCCGAGCTGCGTTTTTGGGGAAAAAAAAATTAATTCCTAACAAACTTCCTGTGAATTTCTATTTTTTTTTTCACTGTATCTGTACGAATCATGACTTTTTAGAAGATGTTTTAATGAAATTGTATTTTGTTTTTCCGTCATCGTGTCGCACTTAAAAACAAAGAGCCTCCACTTTATAGAAGTTAGTACTTAAGTTGTTGCAGAATGTTTCCCCATGTGACCTAGTGGTTAGGATTCAAGGCTTTCACCCGAGCGGCCAGCGCGCGATTCCTGATGTGGGAAGGAGGTTCCATGGTATAGCGTTTAGCACTCTGGGATCTGAATCCGAATTCAAATCTCGGGGAGCCTTCATTTTTTAAGCAAACTGATATAATGAATATTCAAAACTTGGATTAACTGCTTGAAAAATAAACGATGCGAAAGTTTTTTTAAGGTTCTTTCTTTCACTGTAAAACGGATTAATGCTGTGCTCAAACTCCGAAATACAATAACTATATTACTGTCAGAAAATAAACACAATATAATGCTTTTTAGTTTTTGACTTGACTCGGAATTTAGTAGTAGTATTCTCAGGTTCTGGTCGGAGGGTTTGTCGTCTAGACTGAACTTCAGCTTTTAAAAATTTGAATTTTTTTCTGCGCTGTTATTAATGATACAAGATAGGCATCCGTCTATTGGGCAAGTATTAGCTCGGAGGCTTATTGGAGTAGTAGCTCGAATTGCTATACCTGGAGGAGCATTGTCTTACTCACCAAATAAAATCCAACGATGAAACGCGGAAATATTTAAAAATATTCTACTTAAGATAAGTTGCATCCCACGTGGTGTAGTGATAAGGATTACTGGCTCTCACGCAGGAGGCCTGGGTTCAAGTTCCGTCTTGGGAATATACTATACTATGAAGGATCGCCGTGCGCTCAGAAACCGATATTTCGTGTTGAAAGTTTTTGGTTGGCTTTTGACGAAAAAAATAAAAAAATAAATAAAAATGAAATATTTGAGTATGAAATTCCTTGAGAAGAAAGAGGTGCTAGACAATAGATTTCATTTTTTTGGACATTTAGATTTATTATTATTATTATCATCATATTATTATTTTGAGTTATTTAATTATTATTATTATTATTTTGATTTATTTAATTTGAGATGAAGGATAACTTAATATTAGTATAGGTTTTTTTAAATGCATGTGTTGTAGAACTTTGAGATTTAAAACTGTATGGAATCACTACTGATAATATTAGAACTTGTGACAATTACCCTCGGATAATTTGAAATAAGGAAATATAAAACTTGTGTTTTAATTGTAACTAAAAAGCAAAAAATACAAATTAAGTAAAAATGTAATTTTTAAAAATAAAAGCTTTCTACTGTGGAACTCTAAAAGGCATAAAATAAAAATTTATTCCTGCTAGGATATGCTATAAATGAATGAAAGTTTCGAAAGTAAGGAAACTTTTGAGAAAAATATAGATATTTCTCTTTTGCTAGAGACGAAAATTTTTAAATGTTCAAAATATTTTAAAAAGCATTCAAGACCTACGCAATACAGATATTAATGACTAAATCAATGACTTACAAGAAAATACAGCTCAAGTGGAATATTTGGCTCTAATGCTATTTAAAATATTTTGAACTTTTAAAATTATTCATCGCTCGCAAAAGTTAAATATATATATTTATCTCAAAAGTTTTATTAGTTTGAAAACTTTTATTTATTTATAGCATACCTTAGCAGGAATAAGTTTTCATTTTATTCCTTTTAAGGCTCCACTGTAAAAAGCTTTTACATTAAAAATTTTTTTTTACTTAATTTTTATTTACGATTCCTACCTTATATTATATTAACAGTGTTTAAATCAATAACAATATCTCAGTTTAAAATGAACTCGTCTTTATCCTCGTAAATCTTAACAACTGAATTTTGAAGTCACAGTTATCTTGTGCAGTTTGTTGAAACTCAACTTTTAAGTGGTATAAAAATAATAGATATAAAATAATGATTCCCATTAATTATTTATACACGAAATATATCATTTAAAATAAATCTTAAATAAAATAATATTGCAGTTTTAATACTTATTGACGTCCCATTGCAACCCTTATAAAGTGTTTCATTAGACCCCCATGTCACTTATAACTGCTTTTAGACTTACGCAAATTATTAAATTGACTACTGACACACACACACACGCAAAAGTTTTGTAATTAGAGAGATTTCTTTGAAGCATTTTGCTCCACGAACTAGATGCTCCATGCGAAGGTAGCAAGTGCTCCTCGAAAAATATACTGTTTTCTTAGCCTCATACATTAGATTCAGGTTTACGCAAGATACTCGATAAAACTGTACAAGCTGCTCCGTCAAAATTCAAAAGCCTTCAAAGTGCTCCGTCAAGATAAAATTTTGAGAAATTCTAGTGTGTGTATATAACCTCTTTATATACCTATGATTTTAAAGACTTATTCAATAATATTCCTCTTGACGACCTTTACAATGTTATCAATGAATTATTTATAAATAGTGTTAATAATATTTTGATACCCTCCTACGTTGATGTGAATTATTTCAATAGTCTATCTAAATTTATTATACGTAATAATTATATCATACATAACAATAAAATATATCTGCAAATTCATGGTATACCACAAGATGGATCAGCATCGTGTAACCTGGCAGATCTATACCTATATTTCTGTGAAAAAGACTACTGCAATAAAAATACAATTATTAAAAGGTATGGATGATATCTTACTAACAAATACTACTAATATTAATATCGTTATCTTCCCAATAAAATATCCGTCTACTCCCAAATTAATTAAAAATCATATGCTTAACAAAGTTTTTTTTTTTTTTTTTTTTTTTTAGATTTAAGTATTTCTATCACTCCTATCAATAGTCTTAGTTTTAACATATATGATAAAAGAAAAGATTTTAGCTTTAAAGTAAATATCTTTACTCATTTTTCATCTTCCTTACATAAATCAGCATTTCGCAATATCATCTACAATCACTGCTGTAGAATCAAGCTTCTACGTAAAGAAGAATTTAAAGTCTTCAATTTTTAATCTGTCTTTCCGACTGCAAGACAATATAACTATCGTACTAAGTTTCTAAAATCATTTTATACAATTCATGCAAGTAATGTGTCTATGTTAATTTATTGGAGGTTGGGTGGGTTTTGGTTTTAAGGTTGTAATTGGATGGATGGGTCGGGAGGAGGAAGCTTTTCTCACTATATATAAAAAATATAATTAAAAAAAAGAGTAAAAATATTTTTAAATCTCTGATGTGTATATATATATATATATATATATATATATATATATATATGAAAAAAAAACCGAAGTAGTATTCAGTGAATATACATTCTTAATTATAATTTTAGTTTTTAAATATTCTCTCTAAATATTACAATAAATCTTAAAAATAAACCATATATATGTATTTAAATAGTATATATATTCATTATAGAGTTTTTAATACAATATTTTTTAATATTTAATTGGCTATACCAGCTATTTATAATTATCAATAATTATAATTATAGTTTAAATAATATTCCTTTATGTTAATTTGATCAATATACCTCTATTTTAACACTGTCAAATAGTTTTACACTCCTGTTTCTGGCAACACTTTTACAATTTTAGTTCTACTATTACACATTATACTTCTAGCAACACTGTTGTTGCCTCTTGATTGTGGCCACTGTCTTACAACAAACTTTGCTAACTCATGCCATGTGATCCTGCCTTGTCCTTGTTGAGTATGTCTGTTTTGCAATGTTTTTATCAATTATTTGCTTTCAATATACTTCTGTTTTTACTTTTCCTTGACGAGAGTCCCAGAGGTTATAATTCCCATTCCATTAATTGTTGTACCGTATTTTCCGGTAATAACGCCGCGGCGTTAAACAATATTTTTCTTTTTTGGAAACAAAAATGCGGTCAATAACTGGGTGCGGCTTGTAAGTAGTTCCAAAGTTACAGCTGATCATTTAACCCCCCTCTCAAAAAAAAAAAAAAAAACCTTAAATCTGGTTAAGGAACAAAATAATCCATGATCTTTTTCCGTTCCTATAAAAGTCTCGCATGGCGAAAACCCATCACGGTGTTTACGTATAGTAACATTTTGTATAGTAACATATGTTTTAGTAACATTTACGTATAGTAACATGGATTTGTGTATAAATCGGGCATTTAAAGCTCACATGCGTCATCACTGGGAATCGTGGATGTCGGCAGAAAATCATACGTTTACGAAAGAAGGCCGGATCCGTAAAGCAACTTATACCGAAGTTTGCGAGTGGATTTTGGACTCCTGGAATAAAATTCCGAATGGTATGGCACAGAGAGCCTTTCAAAAAGCCGAAATTATCGATTTTTCACAAAATAGCGCTAATGGGATTCCTGCAATTTCTAGTGTGTCTTCCGATGATGAAAACGGTTCAGATGTTGATGAGCTTTTTGCATCTGAACACTTAAAAATGTTCCAAAATGACACTGAGAACGAGGATAATGACGGATTTTCTGAAGTAGAAAACAGTTTGTGGTATATATATATATATATATATATATAGATATATATATATATATATATATATATATATATGTATATGCATATGTATATTCTAAAAATAGATAAATAAATTGTACTAATAATGACGTATCGACAAACATCGCAAATTTACATATTACATGGTAAGTTATTTTAATTATAATTGTTTAGTTTTATGTGTACCACTTTATAGTATTACCTAAAATAACACATCTAAACTTGATAAGCTTGATTGTATAATACTAAAAAAGTGCGGCGTTATTCTCGGTGCGGCGAGAAATAATTATCTATTTGCGGCGTTATACACGGTGCGGCGTTATTACCGGAAAATACGGTATATAATATATGGTTCATTGTTTTCCGATCATCATATTGTTTGGCCCTCTGTTTCTGATTTTATATATTTTCTCCTGCGTGGTATGTCATATTTGCAGTAATATACGTTGTGTTTTATTTATTATGAAATATATATATATATATATATTGTAAATAAGCTTATCTTACGAATCAATGTAGCATCCACTGAGCAGATGCAAAATTCTAATTATCTGTGGAATAATAAATCTTTTGATTTAGGGAAACATTCATACTTAAGGGCGACAATCCCAGACAGCACAGCTAACTTGCATCAAATTTGCAGCAAGCTTGATTTATCAAGTCAGTAAACTTGAATTAAGCTTGAAAATTTCAAGCGTGTAAGCTTAATGCAAGCTTGAATCAAGTGTACTAGTTTACACTTACCCAGCTTGCATGAAGCTTGACATTTCAAGCTTGAATCAAGTTTGACACAAAAAGCTTAATTTCAAGCTTAAAAAATTTTCCTAAATACATGGGGCGCCGAACTCACCCCACATATTTTATTTTGCCACGCATTTTCCCTCTACGCTGAAATTTCAATTTAATTTAATCTGTTTCCATAAAGTGTTTGCGGTTAGAATAGAACCCGGCACCTTAGGGTTGAGAGGAAAGAGCGCTATCCGTTCAGCCACTAAGCCTCGCGCAACTGTGACTAAAGTTTGAAGTGACTTATCACACTTTTTTCTGGCCAGATTGATAAGTGTGCGATGTGTTATTTGTTTCTTTTATTTTTCCATGGGATGCATCAAAATTAAAATAATGTTATGTGTGATTTAGAGACTCCACTAATAGGGAAATAAACATAATATAAACTTAACAGCAGCACACGTTTTAAAACTTTCAAAATCGAGACAAACGGCTGATTTTTTAAATCAATTTCGTAGTATAATTCTATTTTATTTTGAAGAATTTCCATATTTGGAAATATAGAATCTTTTTTTTTAATTCTATGATCAAGTACATTTATGACTGATGATAAATTATTTTGTAGCGGCCGGAAACCGCCTCATTCTACCACACATAAAGTGAAGTATATTAACTAACTAAATTGTGTTAATTATGTTAAAATTTATTTTTAGGGCTAATTAATTAGTTAAAGGAATTACTAATGTTAATTAGGTGTAAATAAAACTAAAACTCCCCTCGTGTTACACTTCAGAGGGGCTTATTATCCCATTCATGCCTTCCCCTTAGACTTTTCAATGTCCCATCCCAGCAAACACACACCTGCTGGCGGAGTACCTTGCCAGTGCCTTTCTGCCTTTACGTCCAGCACTGGCCCGGCACTGCAAAAAGTAACTGAATCGTACCAAAAGGGGTCGCCCGAGAAGTACCTTGCCAGAAGCCCGGGAAGGCAACGGCACTCTGCTGGCATACTGCATGTGCCGGCCGTTACTCACAATAAAGACACTGGCCCATGGAGTTTATAATACCCAAAATGAAACGGCCGGGTGCCGGCTATTATTAAAAATAAAGGCACTGGCCTGGTACCTTAACAGTGACTACAATATAACGGCACGGTACCGGATTAGTGCCTATTTACAGTAACGCTGCTATAATTAAAATATGAGCCAGTGGCGAATCCGGGGTAGGGGGGCTTATTCATCAACCCATTTCAAAAAAAAAAGACATTGCTTAAGGGTAACATTTTAAGATAAAAAACTACATACATAAAAGATAAAAAACAACAAAAAAGTTTATCGTTTGCAAATTATGCTCGCCCCAAATTAGTAAATTGTGTGCAGTTTTCAAAAACTGCAATTTTCTTGCGAATTTTCAGTTGCAAAAGATACTTTTTTATGAGAGAGGCGGTAACACATTTCAAAAACTACATAAAATCATTTGTAAACAGTTTAATTGCATTATCTCATAATTAGAGACATTTTATAAATGAGTTAAAATACTTTACGGTTGATATATGTATGTATATATAATATATATAGATGTATATATTAGTCAAAATCATGTAGGATATAATAAATAAAGTTGCACTACATATATATATATGGTTACACATAACTTTAGAGTAACATTTTGCTTTATTGTACATTTTGTTTTGATCAAATGATTTTTTTTATGTTAGCTACTCTGAAAACAAATTTCTACATACCTGTTGTACCTACATGACTCAAATTTTTTGAAGGAAAATACTTTTATACACTATAATATGCAATGAGATTTTGTATATTAAAAACAAGTGTAAGTAAAAATTTACCTGTTATTTTCTAATTAATCCAGGGCATTATTCTGTTAAATCCAAGGCATGCAAGGCAGTGAACTAACAAGAACCTCACCGTTGAAATAGTGTTATTAAAATAACTATTCCTAACTATGAGATCTTGTTAGTCTGGAACAGTTTAAAAATACCAATTAAATACTTTGGAAAGCTGTAAATCGATGAAACAAATAAAAACTTTAAAGCCTTGAGATCCGAAAAAAGAGCACATTACAATTCACGAAATGGCATTCGAGAGGGGTTTCCATTTCCGTTGGAATGTAATTCGCCAATTTTCAAAACATGACTGAAGCAGTAAATAGCTTGGCAACAGACCCCCACCACACCACTAATATTAACTCCGCGTTTCACAAACATTTTCTGCCAAATAAAAAGATAACAGTTCGATTTTTGATGCCTTCATTGGAGATCGTTTAGGATTCTTCGGCAGAGAGAGAGACGGCTTATGAGGCCCCGTAAGGGAAATCGAAACATAGAATAAAGAAAATATAATTCCTAAATGAATCCCATTGCGTTTCTATTTTTGACTATTACATGAAAATACTGACTTACTTTCTATCAAAATAACTACAGGAGCTTGACGTAGAAAAAAGTCTCCAAATACGTTTTTCAGGAAAAGTTTAGCAAAATTGTAAAAAATTAATATAAATTATAAAAATTTTAAGAATAAAATTCATAATTCTGTACATAGTGGGGGTTTCACTGTCGCTGTAGTAAACATTTTTATAGCATACTGAACTCGTTTGTATTATTTTAGTTTTTAGTAATAAAATATTGGAAGGCACAATATGAACTTCTCCCCTTACACCCCTCCCACAAAAAAAAAAGAAAAAAAATCTTAGCAGTGACCCTTGCCTTTGGGTGCCCGGAACTTATATCCCCTAACACTTCTACACAGTATGAATGTGAAACAATATTATTTAATTAAAATAACGAAATTTTATGCCAACACTACGAAATATATGCAGGCCCATTACTGCCAAATAGGCACGATGGCAATCTACCATGCTCCCGGTAGACGGCACTTAGCCAGCACGACGGGTACCCGGTCGGCATTTTGCGGGCAGTAGTGTGTTTGCTGGGATTCTCCTTCTCGCCTACAGCGACAGATGGTGCCATCAGCGCAATAATCAAGCTAATGGATTGAAATGTCAAGCTTGTATTAATACGTCAAATTCAAGTCAATATCAAGATTGATTTAAGCTTATGTGCTGTCTGGGATGGACCTTCAAATTTCCGAAAATGTGTCACGAAAAAAATATTTTTTTTTTCATCCGGAAAATGAATCTACAATTTATTAGCTTTAAAATTAAAAAAAAAAAAAAAAAAAACATGTTTATACGATGATTACAAATGGAGTTATACCATGTTGTTGTGATGATAATTCTTTGTTGAGTAGTTATATCAAAATTTCAAATGCTTTTTCTCAAAACAGTTTTTCGAAATGCTTTGAAAAGTTCAAAATGTTCCATGTGCATTCAGTATTGTTGTATCTTACTGAAATTTGGTAAAAAGATACTTCATAAATGTATGAATGAAACTTGGTGTAAGTTTTATTGCATATATTTTTTTTAAATCTTAGTTTGTTTGTTTTTTTTTTTTGGGGGGGGGGTTGTTTTAGTTGAGATTCTGACAAAAATCACATATGTGTACGAAAATAATTTTTTCTTCACTAGAGTTTTGATTGTAAAAAAAAAAATAAATAAATAAAAAAAAAATAAAAAAAAATTGGGCACTAACTTTTATTATAGCTACATAGAGCTAGGTTAAGGGAAAAAATCTAATGTCACTGACAAACATTGATGCGCATGGAGCTTTTTTAGATAATATCATTAATTAGCATGTTTTAATTATTTTCTTAATTAATTAAACTCTAAAGTTAACTTTGATTTAGCATTTTTCATACTCAAATAACACTATGTCAATATACAAAATTTTACAGCAATTGGCGCGTGAATACAGAAAAAAATAATTATGGTCCATTGTCGCCTTAAGCAACATATCCAAAAAAGAGCAAAATACATGAAAGCAGGAAAAGAAAACGATCAAGTGGGCTAATTGAAAAACAAAGTACAGATTGGAATGGTTAAAGGTAATAAGTTTCGATTAAGCTCATCAGGCCCCACAAACCGAATACTTACTACCAAAAGAAAAACAAAATAACAGGAATTCATTGTAGTTACTTAGCACAAAAAAAGCTAAATGTGTAACTACGGGGGCAATCCTGTTAAAAACCAGGCATGAAAATAAAAACCAAGTATATATATATATATATATATATATATATATGTGTGTGTGTGTGTGTGTGTGTGTGTAACATTACAAGTCAAAAGCCTATGAAAATCCTTGTAACTACGCGGTTTAATTCAGTTGGAACAAAGAAATCCGCGTTCAAAAACTGCAATTAATACACGGTCCCTTTCAATTCCTTTGTAACTTTGTAGACGGTCCCGGCAGCCAGCCACATAGGCGTCTTAAAAGTCATAACAAACCCTGGGAAAACCGCTGCCCAGTGTTAGCTTTCGGCCAATGGTTGCAACGCGTTTGAGGTCATGTAACATGACGTCCAAAGCTTTTATAAGGACCTGCAACTGATCAGGAGCAGATTTTTGCGTGACTGCAACTGCCTAACAAAGATGTATGGAATCATAAAATAAAATCATGTAATCGCAGTTGGAGTTCGATTTATTTCTTCCACACTTGGCCGGACTTCGACTACAAACAGCGGGGAGCAGCGGTCGGCTCGAAGCCAGAGTTCCGAGCCAGCCAGGACACCTCAACAGCCATGCCTCTCCCTCGCCTTACCACCGGTTCCACGACATAACTTTCCCGTAGCGCCTGAATGTTACATATATATAACATAATAAATCAAAAACCGTCTAAAATCCCAAATTTCTAGAACTGCCGCGCACTTGGGAACAAAGGAAATTCGCTTTCAAAAACCGCACTAATACACAGTCCCTTGCAATTCCTTTGTAATCTTTTAAACGATCCCCGCGCCTCGTCAATCTGGCGTCTTAAAAGTCACAACAAACCTTGAAAAACTGCTGCCCAGATTTTGGGATCGGCCAATAATTGCAATCTGCGTGGGTCATCTCAGACGACCTCAAAAGTTAATAAAAGAGGCTGACGCAGCCCGGGAAGAAACTTTTCGCGTGGCCACAATTGCCAAGGAAACATGTATCAAATTGTTCAATAAAATAATTTAAACCCGCAAGATTTCCTTTCTTGGCCCGACTACGAGTTCCAGCGCGGTTGGCCGAGGTTTTTCTACGCCGGAGTCCTTGCAGAGTTGCGCCGTCTCCTGCTCAAACATCGACGGTGATTTTACGCCTCGCCTGCTCTACCCAACATCGCCCCACCCCAGGCCCGACTACGGAAAACCATTCCTACCACTCAAAAGTGTTTTTATTACAGATATATATATATATATATATATATATATATATATATATATATATATATATATGCAGGGTATCCAGTGCTAACGGTGCCCAATGGCTATTTCCTAAACCGCTAGTCAGAGACACACAGTTCCAGTTGCAAAAATGCTTTAAATTATATAATGTATTGTATCAGAAACAGTCGAAGTCAATAAATCTGTTCCTATAAAAAGTACGAAATTAAAATTTTTATACTGCCCCTCGGTCCTATTAGTTACATCCAGAGGCGTAGCCACGGGGGGGGTGAGGGGGGTCATAACCCCCCCATGAGGAATTTTTTGCCATACAAAATGTGTATTCTTCACTCCCTTATCACACACATGTATGCATATATATGAGTTGCAGTAGTCGTAATCCCCTCCATGAAAAATTTCTGGATACGCCCCTGGTTACATCCAGTTATATCCAGATCTACGACCTAAATTCATTGAGTTATTGTGCAAATATTTTGACTTAAGTCACTTTTCCACGTTTAAAAATGTCCCGTACCGTTTCGGTAAACCGTTAAGGGACCATATAAATATTGAAGTTTTAAATTATGGGTTATAAATTCATTTTCTGACATAATGCTGTGAAAGAAGCAAAACTAATCCGCTCTTATATTAAACGAGAAATGTTTGTGTGCGTGGGTGTGTGTGTATGTCCGAACGATCTCGAAAACTGCTCTAAGGATTCTTTTTAAATTTTGTACCTGGGGGTTTCTTGGGCCCCTGAAACGATTGAGCTAGGTCAATTGATTGAAAAATCTCTAAAACGCTCAAAATTTAAAATTTAAAATATTTGTACGGTAGCGCCATCTATTGAGCGTTTGAGAAACACACTTGATGCAATCTTCCTAAAAGGGACGCTCAAATAAGTTTGGGACGGATTAAAAAATACACGCCATCGATATATAATAGTAAAAATTAATTTCGCAAAGAAATAAAATAAATGGAACTTGATATTCAGTACACAGACAAATAAATATTTTAGAAACTAGATATATTACACCATTCAGCTACATAAATTTGTTTAGAATTAAAAAGTTATTTTTATTTCAAAATATTGTCCTGGCAACCAGCGAAAGAAAAAGAGAAAAGAGTCTTCGTTGCCATCCCCGCAAGCACCTTGATGAAATATACGTTAATAATTTAATTATTCTTAATTCATAGTTATTAATACAAAACTATTCGTAAATCTTATGTGAAAAATTGCCTGAATTTATTACAATTATCCTTTTGTAACTAACGTAAAGCTAAATGTATTTTCGCGTATATACTAAAACAATAAATATTTTTCATGTATTTTATTGATCCATATGATGCGAATTTCAAAAGTGCATAAAAGTTTCAGCTTAGCCGAATAATTTAAATGAAAATGACACCCTTTTCAGTCATTCACAGTAAGAAAAAAGATCCTGTGACGTAACATGAAAATTCCATTTTTTTTTTTAATAACGGCACTAGGTTGAATTCTATTTTAACTGCCTTATTCCGCCAAGTTGACGATAAATATTTAAATGTAGTTACCCTGACGATTTTTTTTTTTTTTTTTAATGGGTCAACCGTTTATAATGAAACGATGTTCGAAACTCCGATGAAAAAATGATACGATCGATTCCTAAATTGGGCTCGCAGCCGATATTCAAATTAATTTTGCAGATGATCAGCCATCAGTTTAGTTTTCATTCACTGCAGTTGATGATTTCAACTCATTTATTTTATCATCGTATGGACAACCTTTTAAAAGTTGCGGGCAGAACTTTACGATAGTGGCCTCCTGGGCCTGACTTCAGGATGTTAGCGAAATCGCGGGCCGTATAATTCGGATTTATATGGAAGTTTGAATGTTTTATATAGGTTTTATACAGGGTTTTGACTTGTTCTGAGGGCTGGTCCAAAAGCCATGGCGGGCCTCATCCGGCCGCAGGCTGGGAGTTGTCCATATGTGGAAGCAGTAAATTGGGAGGCTGAAATCTGGTTACTAAGATTTTTTCTAATAAATTTTCAATTCTTATTTAGACGTGGATTAGGCTGTGTTGTTTTGTGTTGTGTACTATCATTAAACTAAAAGATAAAGCCCTTTGTGGAGACAATTGCAGCGGGCGATAGAATGTCTACACTCAGAATATTTAATATTTACCCACTTAAAATCAAATAACTTCATATTCAATTTTTATTATACATGTAAATTCGAATTGTATAATCTGCAGAAACATTTCGTATTCGAAACATTTCGTTTGGTATCAACATCCTCTCCTATATCCATGCTTAATGCATAGAAAACCGTTTTGTTTTTGAAAAAAAGTTAAACTGAGTAGTAATTTAGAAAAGCTATCTTAAGCGAATTGAAATCGTAATTTTTCCTCCAAAGCCTGATAACCGTGACTTCAATGTAACGTCAATGTCACTTGCAATAGATAATTCTGACACTCAAATGATTAGCTTTTTTTATTCTCTTAAATGAAATAGAGCTAAAAATATAACAAAAAAAAAACAAAAACAAAAACAAAAAATAAAATAAAACGCTTAAAAATCAGGGAACGGGTGGATTATCAGATTTTTTCTTTCTTTTTTTTCTTTCTTCTTTTTTTTTTCTTTTTTTTTTACATAATTATGATAATTTTCAGGCTGATCGCACCAACGAACCGTGTAAATTTTAAGTTATTAGACAATACATTTTTAATCTGTTTGGATGGTAAAAGTTTTATTTTGAGTGGTTGAACTGGAATTGTGACAGAGTCAGGGATCTGCGCAACTATATAGGAGCGATGTATTTTTGATTTATTCGAGGTTAGAAGTCCATTTTCTTCAGTCCATCCGTTTGTTCTATTATTGTCAACGTTTAAGTAGTTGTTAGGGTTATTATAAAAGAATATTTTTGATCTATTCTGTTTTTGATTTCATGATTTCGAAGTGTCCTTTTGTACTAATAATTTAAATTGCGTTACACTTTTTATTTTCTTAAGCGTGAGTTTATAAAATAAAATTATGTTTAAAGCATATTTATGTAAGATTATACTTTTATGGCATCTATATTTATGTATCTATAAGATTGAAATTACGATTGTAGAATTTGTTTATGCATGATGTATTTTCTTTGAATTAGAAAAAAAAATAATTATTTTATGTTTGAATTGAAGCACTATAGAGAAATTTACAATTTCAATCGTAAAGAATTATCATCATAAAGACGTAAATGCATGAAAGTGTAGCTCAAAAACGAGCTGTGGAAACATGATCACCGACAGCAGCACTTTGCCCAAATGTGTGAACGTGCAGTTCAAACACAAGCAGATGAAACAGATAATTAGTATTTGGAAGGAGAACGACATGGAACAGCTAGACGTCGACAAATACTTCGGGTAAACAGTCTAAGTATCTACAAAGCTGCCACAAATGTGGGTACTTATTATCATAACTTTTTAACATGGATTGCATTCACCCTGGAGCTTTGCATTTTTCTGAAGAGTAAAAACAAAAATTAACCGAAACCATTTTGGGGACTGTAAGATTGATGTAGGACATTCCGAATTTCCTAATGAATTGGTGTGGTTGTTTCTTCGATGTCACCCACATTTCAAAGAATTCGAAATTTGAAAGCATACTTTACAATGGCTTTGTTCACAGTATATGACGAGTGAAACTATTAACGATTTTGGTGTGTACTGCTATGTTGCGAACAGTGTATAACAGACTTGATGAATTTTTTTTTTATAAACTCATTCATCTGACAGTTCAAGCAACTCAAATTCTTGATGCTGAATTTGAACGTCCTCAATATGGACAGATATATTTCTGAAGTAATGAAGACGCTGTTAGTGAATGCATCGCCCAAGATCTTCGCTGATACCCTCGTTGATCTGCTACAGAAGGAAAGGAGGCACCTTACGTTAAACTACTTTTTCCTGAACTCTGATGGCACCGACCATCGAATATTTAGCATCCCTCTTCGAAACAAAGTATATGCCATTGTAACATTGAATGCCGACCAAAGTTTACCTGATAATGTATGAGTGATCCGACAGCGATGAAAATCTTTGGCAACCATGAAGATTCTTGATACGTGCCAAGGCATTTACGTATTCATTATTTTACACTTAAGGAGCCTTTAGATTCTGAGCATGGCTCGGTAACCTGGTACTAGAATATTAATCTTTCAGGAAAGGGTTATAGTCAGGCTCTATAAAAATCAGTCGGGGATCAGTACTAAATCGTATATATGTCTACCATTAGGCACCGTTGGCACTGGACACCCTGTATATATATATATATATATATATATATATATATATATATATGCATGTATGTATGTATATCTGATGCTTTTGGTTTAAATAAATGTACCTGCAATATAAATACCGATTGGGAGAAAAAATGCATATTTAATATTTCATTTCTACTTCAAATACGATTTATACGTTGAACATTACATAGAAGTTGCTTCATTTAAAAATTCAAAATGCTGTACATTCCATTCAACTGTATAAGGGAACAGGATGCAATTTAACTTGCATGATACACACAATAAAAAATGTCAAGAGAGAAAAAGCGTAAACAATATATATATCCAGAATAAAAACAATATTTACTATATTGTTAGAATGAATTGAGTGAGTGTTCAGAGTATATATTGGTCTGAAATTTTGCAGTCATCCATCATGGTGATAGTTTTCCATTAACAATAAAAAAGGTTATACAGAAATAGGTTTATAGTTGAAACTTGTTCAAGGTTCATAATTATTAATGGTTTATTATTAATAATTATTCTTAACGCTTATTAAATATAAGATGATGGTAATAAAATGCAATTTTGAGTAGCATTTTTTAAGAATACGTTGCGTCGAAGAAGTTAGTTGAAACATATATCGAAGTTTTCAGAATGTACCTTGATTTTGACATACTATTGCCTCACTGACCTGAGTAAGCAAGCCATTTTTAAGCATACGAAGGCAAGTAAAGTTGATGCTTTTGCACATTTCTCGTGTAACTGATCTCGTTAAACAATGAAGCTGCCAGGGACAAACTCCAAGCAGTTTTTCTAAGTTACCGGTGCATGATTTTCCAATATCCGCCCGCAAATGGAAAATATGTTCATTATTTTAGAACCGCGAAGGACCGCCAAAAATGCTTTAAGGGTTTGAGTACATGTGAGGTTTACAAACTGTCAACAGCTTGTAAGGCAAGTTAGAAGAACAACATATCATGCCAAATGCACGTGGCTTTCAATCGATGTTGAATTTCCCTCCTCCGCAGGATTCGGTAATTGGATTCCGTTCCATTGCATTTCTGAATGCCACCATGACATAGTTCTGCTGGTAATTTTTAGTTGTAATATTCTGGATGCTATTATCTTCACACAAGTGAGAATTGTTTGTATTGCGTTATATTCTCAAGCATAATAGAGATAAAATAATTACACAAGCAAAGTTTGTTATCGTATTAAGTTAGATAAAACTATCCTTGTCGTTATGGAGATTTTTCAACAGAAGTTACTTACTGCTTAGTTATTAGTTATTAGTCTTTTAATCATTGCTGTTACAATAATTGTTTCTATAATTTACAAATAATAAATATGTAGGGGAAGGTGGACAAAATGATCCCCTTAAGGGTAAACTAGCATAAAATAACATAAATGTTGGCAATTCGACACAATATTTTACACTGTATTTTACATCATAAATATATTTTAATGATATGAACCAGGCATCTTCCGTGTCCCAGTTGAGAGCGCAAATGCTCTCGGCCACTGGTGGGGCAGATTACACTAAGAAAAATTAAATATTAACTTTTTAGTACTACAGTACTATTTTATTCATTCCGGTATTTTCTATCGATATAATTTGTGGACCGATTTGCGTTGACAAGTTTCCGTTGGATTTTTCTAAGAGTAACGGGGCATTCGATTGAGCCCACAATTAGTATATATATTTAAGACCACCACAACCGGTATGGATTTTAGATTTACAGCTTTTTTACAGGGCTGCAAAAAATATTTCTCATGCATTACTGTTAACAGAAAGAAATGCTTAAAATTGACAAATAGTGAGAAGGTGTGAGAAAGAGAATAAAATGCTGAATCTCTCCAAGGTTTTCAATTTTGATCATTTATCACAAAATAAATCCCCAAAACTAAAAGCCTAGTGATAACATCCATATTTGGCGAGAAATTGGCAAACTCTAAATTTTATTAGAAAGGAGAATCATAGTTAGAATGGGTCTGTTGAAGAGTGTGAAACAGTTTTAGTAGGCGATTTTAATATAGATTTCAGTTCCAAAGAAGTGTTTTATGGAACAAGGAAGACAAATACGATACACTCGTGGATTATGATACGCTTAATGGAATAAGGAGGAAAAATAGGACGACGCATGTATTATGACACTCTTTTAATATTAATTTAACTTTAGTGCGTATTTAAAATATAGAAGTGTTTCATATTTTTATTTTATCGTACCAAACAGGGTATGTTCATATAGAAATTCTTTATAAATACGAATGTTTTTGAAGATAAATGAGAATGCTTTTTGACCAACTAAGTCTGGCAGGGTCCCACTAGTTTTAATAATTATTTCAAACCCAAATTGAGTAAAGAAAAAATAGAATTTTGAAACGGAGTAAAATGAATAATTTTCACTCACCCAAGAGCAAAATGATCCGTCATTTGAAAATGATTGTAAGCTGCTTTTTATCAGCAAAATAAAAGATGTAAAAGTTATGACTATACATAATGAAATAAAAATGTTTTACAGTCATATAGTATGCATAATTTATTTTATGAACATTTTAAATTAAAAATTGTCACAAACAATAAAATGGAATATTTCAAAATTATAATTCGCCTACGATAAACGGAGAAATACATTAAGTAATGTAATGGGGAGGCACACATTTTTAGAACGTCTGAAGGGCTGCCATGATATCTAGGACCATGTACTGTAGTTTGTTCTGCCGATGGATCATTTTACCCGGCAGTATGGCTGCCCAATTCATGTCATATTACTGGAACATGCCGAGAAACATAACAAACTAAACAAATGTAATTCACATCTAAAAGCATACTCTATTCAGCAAACCAAGTCATATTTCTGCACATTAAAGACTGCATTTTTAAATAAATAGGAAAGTTAGTGCTTACCTTATAAGAGGTATGATAAAACTTAGTTTTTTGAAGAATTCTACCCAGACACGTAATACACCGATCGCCGCTTAAATACCACCATTGTTTCTTCTTTACTTTTCACAACTAGTTTATATTGTTACCTCAGCGGTTCTCAACCTTTTAACATGCCCCCCCCCGAAAAAGGCTAACTTACGGTAGCCCCCCCCCCGCTTTTATTTTTCAGCACTCATTCAGTTTTTTTTAATCTTCTACAGTGAGCGTTTATTCGAATTTTCTACAAAATAATGTTATCAGTAAAGTTTGAATGAACATTTTAAGCGAAAATGGATATATATTTATGAGTGAAAATGAGAATAAATAAGATGTTTTTTTTTTTTTCTAAACATGCATCAGTACTTGCTGTTTGGTTTTTCTCGAGCCCCCCCCCCTGTAAACGCTCTGCGCCCCCCTCTGGGGTCGCGCCCCACAGGTTGAGAAACGCTGTGTTACCTGGTAGATAGCAGTACCTCTCTTGAAGAAAACATATGTGGATTGTTTTCCCGGTAGGATCATTTTGGGCTACCTTCCCCTACATGTTTACGAAATATTAAATAAAACATATACGATAAAGATTGATTGGAGAAAATATACAGTCAAAAGCTTTTATATTTTTTTTCACTTTAAACTCAATAAAACGTTAATTTCGTTTTGTTTCAACTGAAAACTTATGTGCAAAATTTTGTACATTTTTATTTTTCTTTCTTCGGAAAACATTGCACTTCCCCCAAAGAATAAAAAGCTTGTCATAATTTAAACAAAATCAATGCAATAGATAAGTTCGCCTAGAAATTATTTGAACATCATCTACCAATGTCACAACAGTTACCCTGTGCTACCACACGAGCGTGCAACAACTGGCGTGTAAATATCTAAATCATTCTATTCATTATCAAGCTGCTTTTAGCAAAAGCCTTTGAATATGTATGTGCAGAATGGAAATAAATATTTTTTTAATTTAAAAATAACAAACAAATAAATAAATCGGAGCGCACCAAGCACTATTCAATAAAATTTTCTAATTTGAAATACACATAAAAGTTTATTTGACATAGGTATAATTACAATGGCTTATTAAATGTTAAAACAGAAACCACATTTACAGAAACCCTGAAACCCAATTCTCATAACTAAGAGACGTATACCACTGCAGAGCCGAAAAGGTGGCCGAAAATGTTTCTAGCAGGCAAAATGATCCGCATATGGTTTCGTAGATACAGGCAGCGATATCTACCAGATAACACGTAAACTAGTTGTGCCAAGTCAACAAGAAGCAATTATAGTATTTAAGCGATCGTTGTAATACGTGTCTGAGTAGAAATCTTCAAAAAACTGGGTTTTATCATAAATTTTATAAAGTAAGCACTAAGTTTCCCATTTATTTACAAATACAATCTTTAATGGGTACAGCTTTAGTATGGTCCCTTTGGCGCGCTTTATTTTTGGCGACTTTTTTTGGCGCGATAAAGGATGCCAATATGATAACCCCGCCGTCGGATGTTCCGGAGAGGTAACCTAACCTCGGGCGAAAAGTGGATTCTTCCGTGACGTCACGGATGCGCTCGTGTTCGTCCGGCGAATCGCGACCGTTTGTTCCTGTCATGAAATTTTTGAGCCCCGTATATCTTAGCCAGCGAGGTTTGAGTGCCGTGATCCGCCATTACAATGTGCTTTATGGTTTTATTTTAATGGCTTTATTTTACATTAAATTTTATTATTATTTAATTATTTTTGAAATTTAAAATGGATGTTCAGGTTCATACTAACTATTTATATACAATTTTGTATAAATAAACATTCTTTTGATAGTACGTTTCAGGTTAATATTTTCGTTCTCGATTGTTTATTTGCTAAGGGTAGAAGCAACAAATAATTAAGTTATTAATATTTTATACAGTGAAATAAATTTAGATATTTTGATTTTATTATTTCCATATTGCAATAATTTAGAGATTTTAATCAAGGTATGTGATAAGCATTGTTTGTTTTTATTTGTTACTAGCTGAAGTACCCGTTCTTCGCACGGGAATGAATGGACTTTTTGATATTAATATTTGTTGTGATTACTATTTATTGTAATAAAGAGATATAGCAAAATGGATATCGCGTTATATTATGTTCAATAATCATGCATACTGAATTTCAAGGCAATCGTTTTTACGGTGCAGAAGGCGATGCGGCGTAGCACAATCTAGTGGCGAGTTTTAGCAAAACGGATACGGCAAAAATATTCTTCGCATTCAGATATCGATGTATACGAATTTTCATGACGATCGGCTGAATAGTCTTGAAGTTCATGTGTTGACGCGACATCTAGTGTCAAGTTATAGGAAAATGGATCGTGCCAAACTCTTCCCCGTGTTCAAATATCTATGTATACCTATTTTCATAGCGATCATTCGCACAGTCAAGAAGTGATACACTGAAGGGCCATCTAGTGGTTAATTAAAGTAATGATTTGCTACAGCGCCGTCATGTGGCGAGTTATAGCAAAATGGATAACGCCAAAATATTCTCATTGTTCAAATAGCTATGTATACTGATTTTCATAGCCACCGTTTGAATGGTCAAGAATTTGGCCTGCTGCAGCGTCATCTAGTGGGGAGTTCAAATAATAATGCATTGCAGTGCCATCTAGTGGTGAGTAACATCAAAAGGAACACAGTTAGAATATATTCTTCGTTCTCAAATGTGTAAGTATAAAAAATTTTATGCCGATCGATCGAACGGTATAGAAGTTGATGCGTTGCAGCGCTATTTAGCGGTAAGTTACAGCAAATGGATAGTGAAAAATATTCTCCGTGTTCTAATATTCGCGTGTACCAAATTTCATCGAAATTGGTTGGACGATATTCGCATAGCAAACGGCTAAACGGAACAGAATTCGACGTTCTGCTGCGCCACCTAGTGAAAAGTTAGAGGAAAACGGATAGCATAAAAACCTTCTCCATGATAAAAGACTTAGATGAACCAAATTTCATGGTGATCGGTGAAACGGTGCTGGAGTTTTTCAACCTCCTACACACATACCAACATTCATTTTTATCTATAACCAGTCTTATTATACGTATATACCAGTCTCAAGTAAAATCCAGTTTCAAATCTAAGCCTCACCAAAGTTCCAACATACGCCATTTTGCAAGAGTTTTTTCAGGGAATCATTCGAAGCATTGACTTAGCAGCAATCAATATGGGAAATGGTTCGACCGCCAAAGAGTAAAGCACGCATTTATTTGAAAATTGCAATCCCTTAGTACAGCCGATTTTTTTAAATTATCAACTATAATGTGTTTTATTCATCGTTACTCCGATGTAGTAAATGAGAAGATTTCAATTTTCTGAAATTTCGCGGAATTCCCCCAACTTAAATCAATGTACTCAATTGGCGAGAATTCTGAAGTTAGATCGCTTGAAATCCCTTAATAACTGCATTATTTCTTCACGGATCATTAAAATTTAACGCTGTATCCTAATAAAACCTTTGCACTTGTTTTCAAAAATCTATTTCCTTCAGCTCTCAATAAATTGCGCCAAGCCGAAAACTGTGCAAAACGCTAGAACTCACTTACTCAAAATCCATATTTCAGCCATTTTATTTTTTCGCCAAACTAAAAAAATTTACACATTAGCCTCGGAAATCTTCAATTCTTATTGTTTTGCGTGTAAAACATTACATTCCTGCTCTGATTTCCCATGCACACGATATTACACTGCTGGCCATCGTAAATGCAACACCCTGAAGGAAGCATGCAAATAATATGAAATTTACAACATGCATTAGCTGAGGTGAGATATGCAAATGATTAGAATTTCAGCGCAGACGCACATCAAGCGCGCCTGTGGCGCCACCTCAAAGCGCTATTTAAGGCTTGGAGATTTCGACGGTTTCAAGTACAGCAATTGTGTTTTTCTTGCTTTTTTTTTCAAAAAAACGATAAATTATGCCTCGTAGGAAACAACGATCATCTTTTGATCAAGTATCCGAGTTTGACAGAGGAAGGATAGTGGCATACCGAGATTGTGGGTTATCTTTCAGGGAAATCGGTCGTCGTATTGGACGAAACCAAACAACTGTGATGCGGATATGTGATCGTTGGGTGCAGGAGGGTACGACGGACAGACGTGATCGACCGCATCGACCTCAGTGCACCACGTCACGTGATGACAGGCAGATTGTACGCATGGCAGTGACGGACCGCTCAGTCACATCACGAACCATATCACAGCAGATTCAGTCTGTAACGCATCATCCAGTGTCTGCGCGTACCATTCGACGTCGTTTACAGCAGAATGGTCTGTCCGCAAGACGTCCGTTGCTTTGTCTACCTCTGACGCGGAACCACAGACGTCTCCGCCGCCAATGGTGCGATGAAAGAAGGATGTGGACGACAGAATGGAATGAAATTCTCTTTACTGACGAGTCACGCTTCTGTATGCAACACCACGACGGTCGGATTCGAGTCTGGAGACACCGTGGAGAGAGGATGCTGAACAGCTGCATTATGCACCGTCACACTGGTCCTGCACCGGGTATTATGGTATGGGGCGGTATCGGATATCTCTCTCGCACTCCTCTAGTACGCATTTCCGGTACTTTAACCAGCCAGCGCTACATCTCCGAGGTGTTGGAGCCAGTTGTCCTTTCTTACCTTCAGGGCTTGCCAACAGCCATATTTCAGCAGGATAATGCACGGCCACACGTGGCACGCATTGTCCAAGGGTTCTTCGTCAATCACCAGATTGAATTGCTTCCCTGGCCGGCGCGCTCTCCGGATCTTTCGCCGATAGAAAACATGTGGTCCATGGTTGCTCAACGACTGACCCAGAGTTCATCCCCAGCTGTCACACCAGATCAACTTTGGCAACGTGTGGAAGCTGCTTGGTCTGCTGTACCCCAAGAACACATTCAAAGTCTCTTTGAATCAATGCCGAGGCGTGTGGCAGCTGTGATCTCCAACAACGGCGGCTACTCTGGGTACTGATTTTGGCAGGAACCACGCTTCATAGAATGCTGTAAATTTAATCATTTGTTACTTGGTCAACATGTTATCTACACAATAAATTTTGTTGTGATATCTCTTGTTTTTCTTGGTGTTGCAATTTGGGTGGCCAGCAGTGTATAATTTAAAAAAAAATAACCTTACGAATATAAACTAACCAAAAAAAATCATTATTATTCTTTCATTTTTACTTTGAGAATTTAAAACATTTTATTCGGCAAAATCGCCACACATGGCAACCACGATCCTTATTTCACACTTTTTTCACTACAGGGGTTACAATTTCGGAAAGCTTTTTGCGTGAAGAGCATAAAAAATCTCTTAAATTCCGGGAACGGGTGGACTTTCAAAGTTTTAAAGTGGACTACGATTTATTCTATATTATTTTACATGTCTGTGCTAAATTTCAGGCCGATAGGTCCATTTTTGTGGATTTGTATACGAATCAAATCCACAAACAAACAAACAAACAAACAAACAGAATTTTTATTTTTATTTATAAGATTATTACCTTTGTTTATTTGTTAATGGTAGGAGCAACAGATAATTCCGTCATTAATATAATATTTGATTTTTTGATTTTATTATTTCAATATTGAAACAATTTAGCGATTTTAATTAAGGTATGAGATAAGCATTGTTCGTTATGATTTGAATTAGTTCTTTATTTTGCTTACGTAGTCTTTTGTCAGAATGCTAAAATGTATTTTAATTTTTTTGTCTTTTTTATTTGTTATTTTTGTGAGGTATTGCCTTTAGAATATTATTTGTTTGCATTATTTAATTTAATCTACTAAAAAGAGAAGGGGGGGGGTTGAGGGGGGACACAGCCCCCCTCATACAAAAAGAAAAGTTATTAAATTTTATTAAACCGAATCTATATGTACATGTAAGCTTGTTATCTGTTTAATTTTTTTTTCATAAAAATATTTAAAAGCCATTAAAATAAATCATAGCAAAATTAACGGTGACGATCAATTATCTCGGAACCAGCGCCATCCGATCCGCCATATTGTTTACAATTGGCATCGGCAAGGCAAACTTGGGTTGGCGACAAGATTTTGTCGCCAAATCAAAAAATCTCCAAAAAGGGACCATACTAAAGCTGTTTCCTTTAATGTACAGAAATATGACTTGGTTTACTGAATAGAGATGTTTTTAGATGTGAATTACACTTATTTAGTTTGTTGTGCTTCTCGGCGTGTTCCAACAATATGACCTACAGTGGGCAGCCATAATGTTGGGCAGAATTATCCATCGATTGAAGAAACTCCAGGACCAGGTACTAGTCATCATGGCAGCCCTTCAGACGTTTATAAAATGCATGTCTCCCCATTACAGTATTTATCTTTTTCTGCGTTTATTATAGTCCATAAATTTTTTAATATTCTATTTTATTGTTTGTGACACGTTTTTATTTTTAAAATTTTCATAAAATAAATTATGCATACTATATGATAGTAAAGCTTATTTTATTTCATTATATACAGTCATAATTACCTTTACATATTTTATTTTGCAGGTAAAAAAACAATTTACATTTATTTTCATTTGTAGGATCATTTTGCCCTTGGGTGAGGGTAAAATGATCCTTTGGACTCTTTCAAATTCTTTTTTTTTTTTTTTTGTTACTCAGTTTGGGTTTAAAATATTATTAAAATATGTTTATGATGCAAAACACTAAAATATTGTGGCAAAGGGCCAAAGTTTTATTTAACGTTTATGTTATTTTATGCAAGTTTACTCCTAAAGGGAATCATTCTGGGCCACCTTTCCTTAACGATGCAGCCAACTTTTGCCTTAAACTTTGAAGGTGGCATTCCAAAAGGTGCTTTCTGTTTTACCATTCAATAAGGCATAGTCATCGTGCTGACATTTTGGAAAGCACTCGTTTTAAATTCACCCTGCTTGGAGAGATAGCCTTTTGCCAGATCGTACCTGATCCCCAAATGGCGCTTTTTAAATCAGTAACAATTCGTTATTTTGTCTGGAAAAACGAATAATGTGTAATTTTTAAACTTCTGTTATGTAAGAGAACTTACTTGCTATTTGAAAATTGTGAGCTTTGCGTAACACCCTTTGACTTATTTATTTCTTATACTTTTCTATTTGTCGTAAAGTTAGAATAATTCCACTCCATGATTACATAATAATATTCTGCATATAATTGGAATAGCTTTTTTGCTTTGTTGCAAAGGCATGAATGGGTTTATGCTGGAAAATTTGCCAAAACTGACAACCATGATGGTCCTTTTTTCAGTTTTTTTTATTAATCGTCTAAAATAATTCGAATTTCGAAACTTAAGTAAGCGGAAAGGCGTCTTCGGAATTTTTCGCATCCGTGGACACCTACGTTGAAATTCACCTCCCCACGGTTTCGGAGGAGATAAAGTGACAGGCTTTTGACAGAGTCGGCAGCGGCAGTTACATTTCTTCTTTATAATAGATAGACTTGCATTTTGAAATGCTGCATAATATCTCGTAATCAAAATTTTTACATTAATGTACTTCTTATTTTATTTTAAACATATTTTGTGATTTTTACCTTTCCTGTCTTTTTACAGAACTTACACATCAGTCTGATACTATTCAAAAATCAAACTTCCTCACAATGCAATGACTGTTTGAAGAGATCCTGTTCCCTTCTGATTAAAAGTAGCAGCCACACACTTTATTTTACAAAATAAAACAGGGCATTTTTAGCATTCAGGTGTAAGAATACTTCAATATTTGCGTAAAAATGAATATCAATAACATTTTCTATTTCTCTTTTTACCTCCCGCCCCTCTCTAAATATACCTCTTTTGTTATTATTTCAAGCTACGTCAGCACTTGCCAGGCACATCTGACGTATGATGGATGAGTCTGCGTCTGCTGTAATCGGATTCAGTGTCATTGGGCTTTGGAAGATACGAGAAAATTGCTGTGTAAATAATTTCTTTAGGCGCAGCCTCGGGACTCAAAGGGGAACCAGAGAAGAATGTCGTTGTGTTATTCAAGCATTTGTGAAAGTAAATGTCATGCGTCGTTTATTTTGATAAACCTGCCTCGCTTGATATTGAAGCAAAGTAAATTTGTTTGAAATTGGTGTGGTGTTATTTTAACAATGTATTAGCGGATCACAATGTTGTTGGTTTTCTCCCTTTAAGCAAAGTTTGTGATGCGTATGAATATTTCGGGGAAAGTATTTTGATTATTCAGTATGCTTTAGCTTTGAAGGTTTTTAAAAAAGTATGCACAAAATGCTATTGTTTGAAGAGATCCTGGGAATGAAAATTGTTTTAAATGATGAAATGTGCAAAGAGCTGATATTTAAATTTCTTTGGAATAACATCTGCAGTGAGTCACTGTGGCAGTCATGAACGATGAGTCTAGCTATTATAAAAATGACTGTGTGCTACACTGTGATTTACCTTGAAGCTCATTCTATCGGTTACGATTTTTAATTTAGGTTCACAAGGCAAGTGAAGGCCTCGTGCCTTCTACGGTTTACGCATGTGTTGCCGCCGGCTGTCTTATATGAGAGATGATGTCTAGCGTTCTTTTACCATTCAACCCTTGGCTGTGCCTGGTTTGTCCAAACATTGTTCTGTAAAAGTGCATTTTAAAATAAAAATGAATTTGCACTTAGGAATAAGTGAAAGCCTGGAAAGAGCCTAGATCTGGATAAACTCTCTTAGTCTAACTCAAACTACACGGAATGTTTTCCTACAATCAAGGACGGATTAATGAAATTTTGTGCATGAGGCGGCTAGCAGAAATTGGGTCCATTTTATGGAAGTAAACTAGGATCTCTTGTATTTTTCACGCAATTTCTTTTTTCTAGAGGAAAGACGATCACTCCCTCACCTCGTTTATTACATAGTAATAATAACTAGAATATGGAGCCTGGGTTTGTTTCCAGTTCTCTTCCTTTCCCTTTTAAAAACAATTTATCATTCCTGTTTTAGGCTTAGGAAGCTTTGTACTTTGCTTCCTCACAGGGAAGTCTCACAAGAAGTCACGTATATTAATGAGTGAAAAGGAAAAGTATTAAAGGCTATTAATATAAGGCTTCTTTATTGCAATCGAGCACAAATACAAACGCATTTAGCAACACATTTCAAAGCAATGATTTAGTAATGGCACCAATACGGACTAATTTAAAGACTCATTATCTAAGCTTTCCCATTTATCTTGAATTGAGGAATAAGAATTCTGAGCTCATATGATAATATTTCGAGTTCTCTAGCAAGGTTTCTTTTTTCGCAAAGCAAATTTGTACGTATGCACTTACAATTCTGATCCATTAACCATGTGCTTTAGATAAGTGCAGTTATCTTATGTTCATGAATATCATGTTTACTTATTTTTCCAAAATATTATAAATGATACCGTACTTGTTATTTATTGAGCCATTTCATTTTTTATGGGTTACGTGTATGATACAACTGAAATCTCTCTTGAAGAACAAAGATCAATCATGTCAAACGCATGGATTAAAAAGATAAAGAAATTATAATAAAGGATTAAAAAGATAAAAGATAAAGAAACATTTTTCTAATACCATTTTATTTACGCTTACACTGAGTGGGAAATAGTATTGAGACCTTTGGCTCTTCAGTCCCTCCCCTGAGTTGTTTTTACTAAAACGTTCATATTTATTGTATTGGAAATTAAAGATATGCAGCACAACAGGAATACAAGCACAAAGATAGTATTAACATCCACGGGTTAAAGGAAGTCAAGCTACCTAACGAACGCAAGCTATTAGCGTAGAGTAGATAGATCGTCAAACCACTCGGCTACCGGTCTCCTGCTTATACCCTGCTACTTTGCTTAACAAACAATTAACCTGTTCGCTTCCATCATTGTACAGATTCAATAATTCCAAAACAAAACATTCAGAGTCATGGCTTCAATGATGGGAACTGTAGGGGAATCCTCGCCACTGTGTTTTTGCATCGAATAAGCGAATGCGTTAATTCTGTTAAGACAGTAAAGTACACGGGTGTCCAAAATTAAAGTTACAAATTCGTTATCTGGAAGAAGACGGTTTCATAGTATCGTGAGGCCGGTGATCTTCAGATCTCAATCAATGTCCAATTTTTCGTCAAAAAATGGGTTTAATGCAAGGGGATTTGGTATACTACTACCTCAAGCTGTAGCAGGAAACGATAACAAAAATATTTTCACAGAAGTTTAATGTAGGATTATATGTAAATAAGAGCAACATTGGTTAAAATAGTTATAACTCTTTATCGCTTCGTATAGTAGAAGGTGTGGCCAACTCATGCAGCTAGCTATGCAAGCGTCACACATAGCGGAATGGTTTAATGGTATCTACAAGATGAAATGCATAACATCTACTTGAAATGTATAACATAAAACTTTCCGTGTTTAATTAGAAAATGTAAGTCCGTTGCGTAGTGCACCCGGAAGCATTTTATCGAAAGTAGTTAATAATCCTAGCGACAGCAGATATATAGTTCCATATACTTGAGAGCAGAAACATGATAAATGGCTTCCCTGCTATGTCAGTCGATTTTTCTTGACTATGATGCACAGCGTTGTACATCTGTTTGTAGAAACGTAAGACACATGCTGAGTAACAGAAAACTTTACTTATAAAGCTGCTGCATGAATCATGATAGTCTATACTTCCCCAAGCTATTCTACGTATTTAGATTTATTTTTCATGAGAAAAACATGCTTTTTTATAGTAAACTGCCTTCACATACTTTATATTTTGCTTCAGATTCGCTTCGAATCTTCTTGAAAAGAAAAGTTCCATGCTATTATTATTGTTATTTTTATCATTCCTATAGATCGTAAGCCTGTTAAAGAATAATCTGTACTGTAGAATTTAGGAATGTGATGTTGCTTTTTTAGAGATAAATGCACAAGTGAAAACAGAAACAACACTTTAATTTTTATTCATGTAAAAGACGAATTTTGAAAGCACTCCTATATCTAAATCAGCATAAACTCATGAATCGAAGATATATTAGATGGGCAGTATAATGAAGAGAGTGCAAATAATGTTAGAAAAATAAATGAATATCTGGAATAAAAATATAGGGTCACCAAGTAAAATTGTAAAAAAGAAAGAGAATAGAAAGGGAAATATGTTTATAAGTGCAATAATACTGATCAATACTCCAGCTTTGAAAAAATACAACAGAAAATTAAGGAGCATATTCCGAGTACAGAATTAATAAATAAGAAGACAAATTAGTACAAATTAGGCAGTTCTAACAAATAAAACATTATTGGACTTTGTAATTGCAACAGAGAAAGACATAGAAGATTAATGAAATGAAAGGAAGGAAAAGGGAAACTAGAAAGCATATAAACGTAGATATCAAGAGAAAACATGCTTACAAAAAAGTAAAATCACCCCAAAAAGATATAGACAGTACCCCAAATGCAAAAATTTGGAACTGTTTAGTGATAAAAAACTGTCTAATGACAATGAAAATAAGATGCAATAAAAAAGTTGCACAAAAATTCCATCTTAGACGGTGTTAAGAAGGTGCTACAAGGAATTGTTGCTGTACTTGAGAGCAGAAATATTTTGCTGTGTATTATGATATGACATATTCTACTATGGGAAAATAACTAAAATTCTGGAACAGGAAAGACTAGTAATGAAATTTCTGAAACATAGCTCCGGAAATTTTCACTGTCCCAAACAAGATATGTTGGTATTAATTCAAAACCAGTGTACATACTGCGCGGGCCAGTTAATTTAAATAGAAATAAACCTTTTATTGCGTGTAGTAGCAGGATAAACATAAGATACAAATGCTACAAGAAATTCTGAATGGGATTGTGCGCTTAGAGCGAAAACAAAATGTAACGAACACCGTAAAAAAATCTTATCACTTAAATTACTTTTTTCTTAAATACAACACATTAGATAAATAAAAAAACCTGTTTGGTCGCTAAATAATGATAATTTAGAGAATTTATTTACTTTTGATATGCATCACTATAAAAATAAGGGGATGAGCCATATTTACCTCATAAGGGACCCGTAATTGCTCAAATCTGGGGTAATTCTTCTACACTCAATAATTTAAATGAAATAAATAATAATTCAATTTTAGGTAAAGTGATTATTTGAATAATGTCTAAATTATTTAAGTTTATTTCATGCCAAATTAAGGCATTTTACCTTTCATACTTCAAAAAAATTTACGATAGATTTGTTTTTTGAACCATAATTCCCTCGTATTACCCTACCTGCAAAAATTCTATAAAATAATAATATTAACCTATTTCATTTAAATTTTTATAACTCCTTAATAAGTTTTAATACAGATTTTATTTTTAATTCATTTTCCAGTCTCCTCGGTATGCATCAGGGCAAAGCTCAAACTTTTTTAAATAAACACGTATTACTTTTTAATTTTACGTTTATAATTAAATTCATACATTTTTCACTGTTTTTACTGTGCAAGTTTGTTTCAGAACATTCTTTGCATATTTTAGTTTGTATACGAAAATTTCAAACATTTATTATTTGCACCATATTTTACTATAAAATTAAATGAATATCACAAATAAATGTTGTTTTGTTATCAAATATTTGTTTAGTTAGAATACAATGTATTCCATCCTATAAATAATACATTTTAACAGAAAGTCAAAATAATTTCTAGCAAACTTTTAGAATAATTTTTTAAAAAGTTTAAATCCATCAGCGAGGAAACATATAAAAACGCAATTATTGCTATTAATGACATTTTCCTCAGTGACATTAATTTCTCAACGAATGCTTGTGAGAAGAAGAATAGGAATATGAAATTTTATAAATTTATTTAGATGTTAGCGGAAACTTTTTACAACAGAGAGTTTCTTTTCTTTTGGTTTTCTTAAGATGTGTTATCAGAGGAAAAGTGATGAATGGCATCTCAGTAATATGTTATCTTTTATATTTGTCCAGAGATAAGCACAGTGTTTTTACTGCCAAGAATATATGTCATCGAACTTTAGAATTTATTTTTTTAGCATTTATACATTGATTCGTTTCATCATTTTAATACTTATTCTTTTTGCATATATAGGTATTCTAAATATTTAAATATACATGAGAAATTGTTCATAAAATATAAATGGGTTAGTTTTATTTTGGGTTGCTAGAATTTTATGTATTTTCATCTGGTCTTTATTTAACAATTTCATAATTAATTGGATCGATATACATGAGTATTTTTATAAACAAAAGATTAAATTTTTAATAAAATAAATAAGATAAAAAATCCCGATTATTAAATTCCCGTAATATGTACAAACCTGTTTTCAATTTAAAAGTATTGGTATTTACTTTGTAATGCTCTTTCAAAATTTTTGTATTCGGTTGTAGAAGGTGAAATGGTTAAAATTCCTCTTTAAGTGAATTAAACATAAGGTGCCATGCTAAGACTCTCATTTTAAATGAAAATTAATCCTGTAGCATTTCTTATCCTTCACAGATGTAATGTCATATTTGAATCATCTGTAAATAGAACCCCTCAAAAGGTCTCCTCCCTAGGAACCCTCCTTAGGAGATGCTCCTCGTATAGTGTTGCCATAATACCCAAACACCTTTGAAGATGGAAATATTTTTTACAGCAACAAAAGCTCTTCGGGGGGGGGCTTCATTTAATGTACTTATTTATATTCCTTAAGGGCCAATTCTCCCGCGTGCGGACACAATTTCAACATAAACGTTGCCTCCTGAGCGATGTCGCGCCGGCGTGTATTGCGTCGGTATGCGGATGTCGGGCAAAAATTATCCGATGGGGCTGTGTTTGCTGGGAAGTTATGCCCTAACGTCCAATGCACCAGTATCGTTGCACAGGTCGGCCACGAAACGGTCCATGTAAAACTCTTATTTACACAATCAGCAGCGCATATTAACATGCGAATTATTTTTAGGAATGATTTTTTTAGACCTGAATTAAAACGGGCCAGCGTATGCTGTCCAGCTTGCTGGCTAGTAACTTCTTATTCTATCCAGTGCAGTTGTGCTATTAGGCTAAAAATGGAACTTTTACTTTCATAAGCGTTTGTAAATGAGTGATTAAGATATCTGAACAAATTTAATTTCCGATCGATAGCTGAAGTCATGAAGTATACATGAAATATATTTGTACATGAGGTATACGCAATACATGCGAAATCTGTAGTAACACTAGATAGTATTTACTTTACTTATGTGCGCTTTATTTATTTGTTTTACAAAGGCTATTCTGTGTAACTGCTTTTTAATAATTTTGCTGGTGTATTTGATCTGCATTCAACTACATTTAATATCCTGACAAAGATTTTAAAGACAGTTTTCGGTTAGAATATCAAAATTTCACTTTCAGACAGGTTTATAAATTTACTGCCATTTTAGAGAGTGCTGGTACAAATCTTATAAGTAAATGTCACAGTGCTGAAAAAAGATGAAATTTAACTGCAAAAGAGCTATGAAATGTACTTTTAGAACAATTTTATAACTTCAGCAAAATATCGTAGATACTACTTATATATTATTTTAACTTTTAAATTTGCGAAAATATGACAAGGACTTTAAGTAAGCGACGGCATCCGACTGACATGATTATAGATGCGCAATGCTTTTAAAATATATTGAAAATCAAAATAAAACAAAGTAAAAAGGGAATTCGCAAAATGGAAAGGCATTGACATATAATCTGTAGATACATTCTGTCACAGTACAAATTATACTTTTCAAAATTTAAGATAAAGGAACTTGAATGTCTGTAGTGAAAGAATTATTTTAAAATTACATTCTTTGGGGGCATTCATCGATTTGAACAATGGACTGTAAATACTGCCTGTCGGACTTTATTTTTAAAGAAATAGAAATAATGCTTCCTATTGAAACGCCATTCATTATTTCTTCGTTGAAGGAATATGAAAAGAAATAATAAAGCAAAACATTCTTAACCACAGCAGATTTTTTGATAATGAGACAAGCAATCTTTTATTTTTCGAATAACTAAAAGGATACTGCTTTTATCAGCTTAGTTAAGAAATAGGGCATCGATGATTTTATGACTGATTCTGACCTTTTGGAATTATTTTATCTGTTTAGATTTCGATATTTAAACCCTAAAGCTTTTGAAACGGCCATAAACGTAAAGCTTCCTTTTTTTTCATTCCATAATGTGTTTATTAGACACAGCCTTCTGAACTGATGGATATGTAAAGGAAGCTAATTTCTTTAGAGACTTGAGTTCCCCATATGCGGTCAACAAAGAGATTTTCTTCAGGGTAAGCAGTGATGGATATGGAGTGAAAACAACAGTCACTGCTTTAAGTCCTGTTCAAGGCTCATAACCAAATTCTAGCGTCCGGGTTAGTATTTTTGGGAGGGGGTTATTATACAGGGTGAGTCTTGCCCTGATTATAAAGGTTTAATACAGAATAGCCGTTTGACGTAATAATGTAAATGTTTTCCATTACATAGGTTAGTGTTACAAGTTTTATTTAAGACCACTTACCTTAGTGCACTTCAATGTGTGTCCCCTTGGTAGCTCGGAGAATGTAATAAGCGGTATTCAAATTCCCGCCAGGTGACTTGTAACATGTCTTCTGTCACAGTACCCACAGCTGCTAGTATCCTAGCCTTCAGTTCGTCGACATCAGCAACAGGTGTGCGTAGACTCTGTCCTTGATATCGCCCCATAAAAAAATTCAAGTGGAGTCATGTCTGGAGAGCAGGGTGGCCAGGGTGCTGGACCATCCCTTCCAATCTATCGATTCGGAAATGTTTCATCCAGGAAATCACGCACTATCAAACCCCAGTGTATGTAACGGAAAAAAAATTTACATTATTATGTCAAACGGTTATTCTGTATTAAATCTTTATAATCAGGGCGAGACTTTATGCTCACCCTGTATTTTGTCAATACAGAAACTAACAAGGAAAGAATATTTGTGCGAAGCTTCTCGTTGCTATCTGACATTTATCTTCGTGCTGTGGCACAGCGTTCACACGCATGCACATTGGTGCGATTTATGCTGTAGGCCCTATTAAAAATAATGAATATAGCTGGAATATTCTTTTTATAAGGGTAATAAAAATAATTTCAGTACATTACACTCTATGGACAAAGTTGGCTTTACAGACGTTCATCTTCGCCCCCCCCCTAAAAAAAATCTTTTACAAAAGAACATTCTCTGTCGAAAAATGTGTTTGTAGCGTTTACAGATCTTCTACGTGTTTAAAGAAAATAGCTTTCTTTGATGTAAGCAAATAGACCTAGACAAGCTAAATCTGCGCAAACGAAATCTTATTGAAAAGTGTGTTAAAATCATTGGGTTTAGAGTTATTTCTATTTGTTTTTAATCTTGAAAGCAGATTTAATTGGTTTTAAGACAGATAAAATAAGTAAAAATAGACTATATGTGTCTGAGATGGGTATTTTACTGCTGAAGAAGGCTAACCCTTTGTGCCATCCGGAACATGCAGACCTATTGCTAAGTGTTAGAGCTTCAATAAAGGTATATACTTTTAATTTAATCTTCGGACCACTATTGAATGGTTTTAATAAAGATACTGCTTTGATAATAAAGATAATAGTTTTAATTAACATCTAAAATCAAACTATAAAATTAATTATTTACTATGAATTCAGAAAAAGAAAAAAAAATGTAATTTCTTGCACTAAAAAAAACAGAAAATCAGTTACATTTTTTAAGGTAGTGCATTGGTTATGAATTATAAACAGTTGCTTTCCAGTTTATGTTTTTAATTATTGATAGAACAAAAATTTTCACTTCATGGATATAATTCTGAAAAAAAAGGAGAGAATACTTCTTTAATGCTTTTCTTTCTTTGATCAAACTTCTTTATGAAACAAGCCATATTATGAGTAACAATATCCTGGAACAATAGAATAAGTTTATTATTACTATTTTTTTTTCTCTGAACGTTTCGTTGAAAAGATAAGGTTCTATTTTTATTTTCCGTGTATACTGTACAGATAACTAAAGCAATGCATACTGTGTATGACAAAAGGAAAAAAGCCGTTAGGCGTCACTTTCTTATCGATTCGGTAAATATCGGTTCTTATATTAAGCTGCAGCTACATAAAATTAGATTTTCTCTCTTAATGCGCTGGAGGTATTTCTTATGAAAGAATAAAATTTTGTAAACTAAAAATGCTATGCTTATTCAACTTTTGTAAAGATATATGTTGTTTTAAAAAACAAATTTTAACTTATTCATCGCAATGACATATTTGTTTTTCCATTTACTGCAAAATATATTAATATGCAACTTTTTTTTTATCAATCATATTTAAAATATAAGGACCTTCGAACTTTGCGCATTATTATCGCCCAATTATTTTCAAAAGCTATCGTTCAAAATGAAGTCAAAATTTATTTTCAATATATCCAGTCAAAACAAAATATATGTTTCTTCTCATTCATGATTGTTTAAAGTAAGATTTAAAGTCATAATTTATGTTTAGAAAACTATAAACAAGGCATTAACTAAACCTTCAGGCTTTTGGTCTACCTCTCCAGAGTTTGTGATATAAAATTCCGTTCATTTAATTCCAGTGTTTCACTGAAATGGGCCTGCAATACGGTGGAACGAAAAAATCAACTTTTGATTTTTAATTTGTAATAGGGTGGAAAAGTTAGCTTTTCGCGTAGATAAGATAAATTAAAAGAAAAGAGTTAATATCTTGTGCCCATAAACTCCAACCAACCAACCAAGAGCTAATAAAATATTCAGCCTTCAGCTGAAATTAGTTTCCCCTCCGCTAAAGAGGTTTTTTGACAGAACCTTTTAATTTGTATTGGCAGCCATGTACAGGATGTATTTGCATGTAAATCAAACGGGGAGAAACCAACCGTTCTTCCAGTGGTGTCAAGTATTTTAAACAATCCGGTATTTCGGGGAATTCGAAGCCATTGCTTATAGCTAATTGTGGTATTGTCAATTTAATCAAACAATCGTAACATGTTCTGCAAAATTTGCCAATATCACCGATATCTTTGTAAAAGACTAGTTTTATAAAGTCCGTTGTCGCTCCTTTGGACAGTAAAGTTGTTTTGGAAAGGGTTCTTATTGACTTTTTGAACCACAGTCGATCACAACAATAGCATTGGTGGATTGGACCATCAGCAACAGCTTCGAAAAATTTCTCAGCTAATTTACGAAATTCTAGTTCTTCACACCTTACATTTAGATCAGTATCTGTTCTTGGTCTTTTCGATGGTATATCTAGACAGAGTCGTAAACGTTTTCTGTCTTGTCTTCTGGATTTGGATTCCGCTTCTTGAGCACGAAAATCTGGATCTTCCCTTTTTCTTTGCATAAATAGACGGTTAATTTCACGATGACTTTCTTCCGGATTAGACAACTGGCGAGGACGGCCAGCGCGGCCTTGAACAACAGTCCCGGGTATATTCTTCTGATATTTAACGATGTAATACTGAACAGTAGAGCGTGAAATACCAAGCCTACGAGCTATTTCACACTGCGTGAGTGGTGTGTCAGAAAAATAAAGCGATATGATTTGGTCTTTAGTCTCTTGAGAAAGCACCATAGTCTCAATCAATCACGGTTAATAGCTTACTTTATTTACTACTATCAATTATCATCCACGACCTTTTTTTGTCTAGATATATTACACCTTTCAGCTACATAAATTTGTTTAGAACAAAAAAGTTATTTTTATTCTAAACTATCGTCCTGGCAACCAGCGAAAGAAAAAGAGGAAAAGAATCTTCGTTGCCATCCCCGCAAACACCTTGATGGAATATACGTAAATAATTTAATTACTTTTAATTCATAGTTATTAATACAAAACTATTCGTAAATCTTTTGTGAAAAATTGCTCGAATTTATTACTTCATCCTTTTGTAACTAACGTAAAGCTAAATGTATTTTTGCGTATACACTAAAACAATAAAGATTTTTCATGTATTTTATTGATCCATATGATGCGAATTTCAAAAGTGCATATGCTTACTTTATTTACTACTATCAATTATCATCCACGACCTTTTTTTGTCTGCCAAAAACTATTACCCTCTTTAGCGGAGGGTAAAAAACATGAAAAATATTGGAATACGTCTTGAGGTGCCACAAGGACGTTAAAGTTTCATAAAACTCACATTTTTGCTACATTTTAAAGCATTTTCACAAAAAAATCAACTTTGGTTTTTAATGTGCAATACCACGGAAAAGTTGGGTTACCCTTTTGGTGAAAATAGATAATTCAAAAATATGAAAAAATTTGGAGCACGTCTTGATGTGCCGCAAGGAAGTTAAAATTTCGTGAAATTGAAACTTTTGCTCCATTTTAAAGCTTTTTTGCGTGTCTCGATTTTGAAATAAAAAGTTTCAAATAGAAGTTTTAATATAAGATTTAGTTACTTTGTGTGCTACTTTATTGATGTGAGTAAAATTCGCTCAGTCTAAATCAGCGAGAACAAGATAAATGTCTGAATGGTCCATTTTTGGGAAATTTAGTGATTTGAGTGGAGTTGAACTGCCTACTTTCTAATGTGTTATATAGTGCTACTGTTATATTAGATTTAACCTCCTTCACTAATAAAGGAACGAAACTCAAAGCTTTTCGACCACGTAACACCTAAATCTGGTACCAGAAAAGGCACAGTAGATAGAACGCTGGAGTTTCTTGAAGATAGTGAACACTACAGACAATTTTTGAACTTCATGCTACTGGGTGTGATGGAATGTTGAAAGCACTCAGCATAATAATGGTTAGCTTTCTTTGATTTAAAAGAAATAAGAAGACTTTTACAATGGTTAATTTGTTTCTTTTATGGTAATGATCTACCGTTACGACACCTTCTTTTTTTGGTCATTTACATGATTAAACGAAGGGATCCAATGAGTTTAAAGGCAATAGGTCAGATGCTAGAAAACTATGCCAATATTCCTGGGATTACTCTCTTGCTAATTGAAAATAACGTTTCTCTTTTAAAGGGTAAAACTGATTTAAGTTCCGATGAGAAGTACTTGTTGGCTATGTGTGATGCTGTATTAAGTGGAAATTTTCACTAGATGTATCTTAAAGAAACCCCAAAAAACTTGCTCACTCCAGGTGGCTTACATTATTCAACCGTGTGCTAAAGATTGTATATGGAAACTGAAAATCTTAGGACCCTGGCTGAGTATATTGCAAAAGTGTACGGGTCTGTGTGATTTAATAGTTAAAACTTTAATGCAGTTGTGGTTCCAAACACTTGCTTAACCTTATCTCATAATCACGATATCTGTGTGACGATCGCAAGAACGTTATAGACCCGATTATTCAAAGAAATGGTTACTTTGCTGCCCTGGAAAATCTTTTTTGTCCATGTTATGCGATGAAGGCACAATTCAAAGGGAACTTCATTTACATCTTAAAGTCAAGATCAGAAAAGTCTTCATTTGTATTTTAAAGTCAAGATCAGAAAGTAAGATCAGAAGTTTAAAGCTCCGAAGGAAAAATTCGAAGCAAAGGGCTTGTAAATGGCCCCACCTCCCTTGTTAAAACATGTTTTCAGTGACTCTCTCAAAGACTTTATACGGAAGGAATCTGTAGCTAATCCAAACAGTAAATTGGACCGAGTTGTTGACTTTCCCCGTCTTCTTTTTCACACGCAAGCAGTGGAAAGAGGTGTAAGACTATAGACCGAATCAATGTCTGTGGTTCGATTGCAAGAAATGATACATAAGAGCAAAAATTGGCTCACTTCCGAATATGCCAAAATTTAATTTAAAAAAAAACAATTTAATATGTAAATGAAGTAGAAACAAACATTTTGCAGCTGTAGAATTTATATGCATTGAATATTCGGAAGTAAGAACTACAAATTTTGACATAATAAAATATTTTTTCGGTATTATTATATTTGTAATTAATACTTTTTTGATATTGTAATGCTTATACATGTAATTTAAACCATCTCTTGTAAAATTATACGTAGGAGTAATTCATAAAAAATACTTTATCAAAGTATATAATTATTTTTTTTTCTTTTACAAACTTCAAGCTCTTAGCGGCACCTCTAAATGCTGTAATACTGCAACCAAATTTTTTAAAGTTCTTTTTGAACCTAAAAGACAACATCACCCCACTTTTACTAAACTAAAATCTAAAACAAATTAAGACCAATTTTAGAGTTTTTCAATTTTTAGCACTGGGTGCTATTTCGCTCAGTACGAGAATTTGGTCTAGGCTATTGTTGCAGAACTACTCTGCTTGTTTCCGGGGTTCTTCGTTCTAAAGTCCAGTTGGTGTGAAAGTTCTAGTAAAAAGTCCACTGGTCAGGATGGAACACAACTTTATTACTTCTAGAACTTCGTAGAATAATCAGCTGTACAAAATTCACAAGCACAATTAAACAGTAATGTGCTTTTACAGTCCGCTTAGATCTGAAGCTTTCCCAAATGCTGTAATTCTCACGCAAAAAAAACACTTCCACAAGTAAAATTCAGTGGAAATATACGAGGGATAAAACTAACAATGAGGAATTTAAGCACAGCACTTAGGAACAGAACTCCAAAAACGCACGCGGAAACACCGCTTCTATAGCAAAGCGCCGTTCGCCACGGGAGCTGGATCCCCACGAAACGGGAGCTCACTCACACTGAACTGCGGCTTCTCAAGCACGCCGGTATATATATAGGGCAGGCAGAAGCTGCGGGCAGCTTCCAGAAAACTCTATTTCTCGTGGATTCTACATAAAGCGTGAATTTTGATTACGTCATAGAATGTTAGGTGATTATTGATTTTAATGCAGCAAAAGCAGCTTTAGAGGGGGCCATACTTAAAATCGCGCCAAATGACCAAAATGTCGCCAAGATTGGATACTTTTTGCGAAATATAGCAAAAATTTGTCGCCAAAAAAAAGTAACCAAAAGTGAAGGACGGCCCAACACGGCATTTAAAAGTCGCCAGAACCGGAGGAAACATAGACTTCTCCTATGCCGACTATGCTCGACCTGGAATCTTGTTCCACAGGTTGACATGTCCCGCATATGGAAAGAGAACATGTATTGGCACCCCATGCCTAAGCAATTCACTTAAAAACAATGCACTGTAAAAAACACCAAAACTTAGAGACTGCACATAGTGAAATGATTTTTTAACTCCGGTATAGCGTGGGCCGCCCAGTCAACAGCCGGAAGGGGGCCGGGTCTTGTGCTCCTTTCGTCGTCTTCTTCTGTAGGAAAATCAATCTCCGCGCGCGCCCAACACGGCATTTAAAATAGGCCAGAACCGGACTAAACATGGACTTCTCGTATGCCGACCGTGCTCGACATGGAATCTTGTTCGGCATGTTGACATTTCCCGCATCTGGAAAGAGAACATGTATTGGCGTCCCATGCCTAAGCAATTCACTTAAAAAGCAATGCTCTGTAAAAAACGCAGAAACTTAGAGACTGCACATAGAGAAATGATTTTTTACCTCCGGTATAGCGTGGGCCGCTCAGTCAATAGCCGGAAGGGGGCCGGGTCTTGTGCTCCTGTCGTCGTCTTCATCTGTAGGAAAATCATTCGCCGCGCGCCCAACGCGGTATTTAAAAGCGGCCAGAACCGGAGGACACATGGACTTCTCGTATGCCGACCGTGCTCGACATGGAATCGTTTTCCACAGGTTGACATGTCCCGCATCTGGAAAGAGAACATGTATTGGCGCCCCATGCCTAAGCAATTCACTTAAAAACAATGCACTGTAAAAAACACCAAAACTTAGAGACTGCAGATAGAGAAATGATTTTTCACCTCCGGTACAGCGTGGGCCGCTCAGTCAATAGCCGGAAGGGTGCCGGGTCTTGTGCTCCTGTCGTCGTCTTCTTCTGTAGGAAAATCACACTCCGCGCGCCCAACACGGCATTTAAAAGCGGCCAGAACCGGAGGACACATGGACTTCTCGTATGCCGACCGTGCTCGACATGGAATCTTGTTCCACAGGTTGACATGTCCCGCATGTGGAAAGAGAACATGTATTGGCACCCCATGCCTAAGCAATTCACTTAAAAACAATGCACTGTAAAAAACACCAAAACTTAGAGACTGCACATAGAGAAATGATTTTTCACCTCCCATATAGCGTGGGCCGCTCAGTCAATACCCGGAAGGGGGCCGGGTTTTGTGCTCCTGTCGTAGTCTTCATCTGTAGGAAAATCACTCGCCGCGCGCCCAACACGGCATTTAAAAGCCACCAGAACCGGAGGACACATGGACTTCTCGTATGCCGACCGTGCTCGACATGGAATCTTGTTCCACAGGTTGACATGTCCCGCATGTGGAAAGAGAACATGTATTGGCACCCCATGCCTAAGCAATTCACTTAAAAACAATGCACTGTAAAAAACACCAAAGCTTAGTGACTGCACATAGAGAAATGATTTTTTACCTCCGGTATAGCGTGGGCCGCCCAGTCAACAGCCGGAAGGGGCCGGGTCTTGTGCTCCTTTCGTCGTCTTCTTCTGTAGGAAAATCAATCTCCGCGCGCGCCCAACACGGCATTTAAAATAGGCCAGAACCGGACTAAACATGGACTTCTCGTATGCCGACCGTGCTCGACATGGAATCTTGTTCCACATGTTGACATTTCCCGCATCTGGAAAGAGAACATGTATTGGCGTCCCATGCCTAAGCAATTCACTTAAAAAGCAATGCACTGTAAAAAACTCCGAAACTTCGAGACTGCACATAGAGAAATGATTTTTTACCTCCGGTATAGCGTGGGCCGCTCAGTCAATAGCCGGAAGGGGGCCGGGTCTTGTGCTCCTGTCGTCGTCTTCATCTGTAGGAAAATCACTCACCGCGCGCCCAACACGGCATTTAAAAGCGGCCAGAACCGGAGGACACCTGGACTTCTCGGATGCCGACCGTGCTCGACATGGAATCTTGTTCCACAGGTTGACATGTCCCGCGTCTGGAAAGAGAAAATATATTGGAGCCCCATTCCTAAGAAATTCACTTAAAAACAATGCACTGTAAAAAACACCAAAACTTAGGGACTGCACATAGAGAAATGATTTTTCACCTCCGGTATAGCGTGGGCCGCTCAGTCAATAGCCGGAAGGGGGCCGGGTCTTGTGCTCCTGTCGTCGTCTTCTTCTGTAGGAAAATCACACTCCGCGCGCCCAACACGGCATTTAAAAGCGGCCAGAACCGGAGGACACATGGACTTCTCGTATGCCGACCGTGCTCGACATGGAATCTTGTTCCACAGGTTGACATGTCCCGCATCTGAAAAGAGAACATGTATTGGCGCCACATGCCTAAGCAATTCACTTAAAAAACCAATGCACTGTAAAAAAAGCCGAAACTTAGAGAGTGCGCATAGAGAAATGATTTTTTTACCTCCGGTATAGCGTGGGCCGCTCAGTCAATAGCCGGAAGGGGGCCGGGTCTTGTGCTCCTGTCGTCGTCTTCATCTGTAGGGAAATCGCTCGCCGCGCGCCCAACACGGCATTTAACAGCGGCCAGAACCGGAGGACACATGGACTTCTCGTATGCCGACCGTGCTCGACATGGAAACTTGTTCCATAGGTTGACATGTCCCGCATCTGAAAAGAGAACATGTATTGGCGCCAAATGCCTAAGCAATTCACTTAAAAAACAATGCACTGTAAAAAACGCCGAACCTTAGAAAGTGCGCATAGAGAAATGATTTTTTTACCTCCGGTATAGCGTGGGCCGCTCAGTCAATAGCCGGAAGGGGGCCGGGTCTTGTGCTCCTGTCGTCGTCTTCATCTGTAGGAAAATCGCTCTCCGCGCGCCCAACACGGCATTTAACAGCGGCCAGAACCGGAGGACACATGGACTTCTCGTATGCCGACCGTGCTCGACATGGAAACTTGTTCCATAGGTTGACATGTCCCGCATCTGAAAAGAGAACATGTATTGGCGCCCCATGCCTAAGGAATTCACTTACAAAATTATGCACTGTAAAAAAAGCTGAAACTTAAGAGTCCGCATAGAGAAATTATTTTTCACCTCCGGTGTAGCGTGGGCCGCTCAGTCAATAGCCGGAAGGGGGCCGGGTCTTGTGCTCCTGTCGTCGTCTTCATCTGTAGGAAATCGCTCGCCGCGCGCCCAACACGGCATTTAACAGCGGCCAGAACCGGAGGACACATGGACTTCTCGTATGCCGACCGTGCTCGACATGGAAACTTGTTCCATAGGTTGACATGTCCCGCATCTGAAAAGAGAACATGTATTGGCGCCAAATGCCTAAGCAATTCACTTAAAAAACAATGCACTGTAAAAAACGCCGAAACTTAGAGAGTGCGCATAGAGAAATGATTTTTTACCTCCGGTATAGCGTGGGCCGCTCAGTCAATAGCCGGAAGGGGGCCGGGTCTTGTGCTCCTGTCGTCGTCTTCATCTGTAGGGAAATCGCTCTCCGCGCGCCCAACACGGCATTTAACAGCGGCCAGAACCGGAGGACACATGGACTTCTCGTATGCCGACCGTGCTCGACATGGAAACTTGTTCCATAGGTTGACATGTCCCGCATCTGGAAAGAGAACATGTATTGGCGCCACATGCCTAAGCAATTCACTTAAAAAACAATGCACTGTAAAAAACGCCGAAACTTAGAGAGTGCGCATAGAGAAATGATTTTTTTACCTCCGGTATAGCGTGGGCCGCTCAGTCAATAGCCGGAAGGGGGCCGGGTCTTGTGCTCCTGTCGTCGTCTTCATCTGTAGGGAAATCGCTCGCCGCGCGCCCAACACGGCATTTAACAGCGGCCAGAACCGGAGGACACATGGACTTCTCGTATGCCGACCGTGCTCGACATGGAAACTTGTTCCATAGGTTGACATGTCCCGCATCTGAAAAGAGAACATGTATTGGCGCCAAATGCCTAAGCAATTCACTTAAAAAACAATGCACTGTAAAAAACGCCGAAACTTAGAGAGTGCGCATAGAGAAATGATTTTTTTACCTCCGGTATAGCGTGGGCCGCACAGTCAATAGCCGGAAGGGGCCGGGTCTTGTGATCCTGTCGTCGTCTTCATCTGTAGGGAAATCGCTCGCCGCGCGCCCAACACGGCATTTAACAGCGGCCAGAACCGGAGGACACATGGACTTCTCGTATGCCGACCGTGCTCGACATGGAAACTTGTTCCATAGGTTGACATGTCCCGCATCTGAAAAGAGAACATGTATTGGCGCCAAATGCCTAAGCAATTCACTTAAAAAACAATGCACTGTAAAAAACGCCGAAACTTAGAGTGTGCGCATAGAGAAATGATTTTTTTACCTCCGGTATAGCGTGGGCCGCTCAGTCAATAGCCGGAAGGGGGCCGGGTCTTGTGCTCCTGTCGTCGTCTTCATCTGTAGGGAAATCGCTCTCCGCGCGCCCAACACGGCATTTAACAGCGGCCAGAACCGGAGGACACATGGACTTCTCGTATGCCGACCGTGCTCGACATGGAAACTTGTTCCATAGGTTGACATGTCCCGCATCTGAAAAGAGAACATGTATTGGCGCCAAATGCCTAAGCAATTCACTTAAAAAACAATGCACTGTAAAAAACGCCGAAACTTAGAGTGTGCGCATAGAGAAATGATTTTTTTACCTCCGGTATAGCGTGGGCCGCTCAGTCAATAGCCGGAAGGGGGCCGGGTCTTGTGCTCCTGTCGTCGTCTTCATCTGTAGGGAAATCGCTCGCCGCGCGCCCAACACGGCATTTAACAGCGGCCAGAACCGGAGGACACATGGACTTCTCGTATGCCGACCGTGCTCGACATGGAAACTTGTTCCATAGGTTGACATGTCCCGCATCTGGAAAGAGATCATGTATTGGCGCCAAATGCCTAAGCAATTCACTTAAAAACAATGCACTGTAAAAAACGCCGAAACTTAGAGAGTGCGCATAGAGAAATGATTTTTTACCTCCGGTATAGCGTGGGCCGCTCAGTCAATAGCCGGAAGGGGGCCGGGTCTTGTGCTCCTGTCGTCGTCTTCATCTGTAGGGAAATCGCTCTCCGCGCGCCCAACACGGCATTTAACAGCGGCCAGAACCGGAGGACACATGGACTTCTCGTATGCCGACCGTGCTCGACATGGAAACTTGTTCCATAGGTTGACATGTCCCGCATCTGAAAAGAGAACATGTATTGGCGCCAAATGCCTAAGCAATTCACTTAAAAAACAATGCACTGTAAAAAACGCCGAAACTTAGAGTGTGCGCATAGAGAAATGATTTTTTTACCTCCGGTATAGCGTGGGCCGCTCAGTCAATAGCCGGAAGGGGGCCGGGTCTTGTGCTCCTGTCGTCGTCTTCATCTGTAGGGAAATCGCTCGCCGCGCGCCCAACACGGCATTTAACAGCGGCCAGAACCGGAGGACACATGGACTTCTCGTATGCCGACCGTGCTCGACATGGAAACTTGTTCCATAGGTTGACATGTCCCGCATCTGAAAAGAGAACATGTATTGGCGCCAAATGCCTAAGCAATTCACTTAAAAAACAATGCACTGTAAAAAACGCCGAAACTTAGAGTGTGCGCATAGAGAAATGATTTTTTTACCTCCGGTATAGCGTGGGCCGCTCAGTCAATAGCCGGAAGGGGGCCGGGTCTTGTGCTCCTGTCGTCGTCTTCATCTGTAGGGAAATCGCTCGCCGCGCGCCCAACACGGCATTTAACAGCGGCCAGAACCGGAGGACACATGGACTTCTCGTATGCCGACCGTGCTCGACATGGAAACTTGTTCCATAGGTTGACATGTCCCGCATCTGGAAAGAGAACATGTATTGGCGCCAAATGCCTAAGCAATTCACTTAAAAAACAATGCACTGTAAAAAACGCCGAAACTTAGAGAGTGCGCATAGAGAAATGATTTTTTTACCTCCGGTATAGCGTGGGCCGCTCAGTCAATAGCCGGAAGGGGGCCGGGTCTTGTGCTCCTGTCGTCGTCTTCATCTGTAGGGAAATCGCTCGCCGCGCGCCCAACACGGCATTTAACAGCGGCCAGAACCGGAGGACACATGGACTTCTCGTATGCCGACCGTGCTCGACATGGAAACTTGTTCCATAGGTTGACATGTCCCGCATCTGAAAAGAGAACATGTATTGGCGCCAAATGCCTAAGCAATTCACTTAAAAGCAATGCACTGTAAAAAACGCCGAAATTTAGAGAGTGCGCATAGAGAAATGATTTTTTTACCTCCGGTATAGCGTGGGCCGCTCAGTCAATAGCCGGAAGGGGGCCGGGTCTTGTGCTCCTGTCGTCGTCTTCATCTGTAGGGAAATCGCTCGCCGCGCGCCCAACACGGCATTTAACAGCGGCCAGAACCGGAGGACACATGGACTTCTCGTATGCCGACCGTGCTCGACATGGAAACTTGTTCCATAGGTTGACATGTCCCGCATCTGAAAAGAGAACATGTATTGGCGCCAAATGCCTAAGCAATTCACTTAAAAAACAATGCACTGTAAAAAACGCCGAAACTTAGAGTGTGCGCATAGAGAAATGATTTTTTTACCTCCGGTATAGCGTGGGCCGCTCAGTCAATAGCCGGAAGGGGGCCGGGTCTTGTGCTCCTGTCGTCGTCTTCATCTGTAGGGAAATCGCTCGCCGCGCGCCCAACACGGCATTTAACAGCGGCCAGAACCGGAGGACACATGGACTTCTCGTATGCCGACCGTGCTCGACATGGAAACTTGTTCCATAGGTTGACATGTCCCGCGTCTGAAAAGAGAACATGTATTGGCGCCAAATGCCTAAGCAATTCACTTAAAAAACAATGCACTGTAAAAAAACGCCGAAACTTAGAGAGTGCGCATAGAGAAATGATTTTTTTACCTTCGGTATAGCGTGGGCCGCCCAGTCAATAGCCGGAAGGGGGCCGGGTCTTGTGCTCCTGTCGTCGTCTTCATCTGTAGGGAAATCGCTCGCCGCGCGCCCAACACGGCATTTAACAGCGGCCAGAACCGGAGGACACATGGACTTCTCGTATGCCGACCGTGCTCGACATGGAAACTTGTTCCATAGGTTGACATGTCCCGCATCTGAAAAGAGAACATGTATTGGCGCCAAATGCCTAAGCAATTCACTTAAAAAACAATGCACTGTAAAAAACGCCGAAACTTAGAGTGTGCGCATAGAGAAATGATTTTTTTACCTCCGGTATAGCGTGGGCCGCTCAGTCAATAGCCGGAAGGGGGCCGGGTCTTGTGCTCCTGTCGTCGTCTTCATCTGTAGGGAAATCGCTCGCCGCGCGCCCAACACGGCATTTAACAGCGGCCAGAACCGGAGGACACATGGACTTCTCGTATGCCGACCGTGCTCGACATGGAAACTTGTTCCATAGGTTGACATGTCCCGCATCTGAAAAGAGAACATGTATTGGCGCCAAATGCCTAAGCAATTCACTTAAAAAACAATGCACTGTAAAAAACGCCGAAACTTAGAGAGTGCGCATAGAGAAATGATTTTTTACCTCCGGTATAGCGTGGGCCGCACAGTCAATAGCCGGAAGGGGGCCGGGTCTTGTGCTCCTGTCGTCGTCTTCATCTGTAGGGAAATCGCTCGCCGCGCGCCCAACACGGCATTTAACAGCGGCCAGAACCGGAGGACACATGGACTTCTCGTATGCCGACCGTGCTCGACATGGAAACTTGTTCCATAGGTTGACATGTCCCGCATCTGGAAAGAGATCATGTATTGGCGCCAAATGCCTAAGCAATTCACTTAAAAACAATGCACTGTAAAAAACGCCGAATCTTAGAGAGTGCGCATAGAGAAATGATTTTTTTACCTCCGGTATAGCGTGGGCCGCCCAGTCAATAGCCGGAAGGGGGCCGGGTCTTGTGCTCCTGTCGTCGTCTTCATCTGTAGGGAAATCGCTCGCCGCGCGCCCAACACGGCATTTAACAGCGGCCAGAACCGGAGGACACATGGACTTCTCGTATGCCGACCGTGCTCGACATGGAAACTTGTTCCATAGGTTGACATGTCCCGCATCTGAAAAGAGAACATGTATTGGCGCCCCATGCCTAAGCAATTCACTTAAAAAACAATGCACTGTAAAAAACGCCTAATCTTACAAAGTGGGCATAGAGAAATGATTTTTTTACCTCCGGTATGGCGTGGGCCGCCCAGTCAATAGCCGGAAGGGGGCAGGGTCTTGTGCTCCATTCGTCGTCTTCATCTGTAGGGAAATCGCTCGCCGCGCGCCCAACACGGCATTTAACAGCGGCCAGAACCGGAGGACACATGGACTTCTCGTATGCCGACCGTGCTCGACATGGAAACTTGTTCCATAGGTTGACATGTCCCGCATCTGAAAAGAGAACATGTATTGGCGCCAAATGCCTAAGCAATTCACTTAAAAGCAATGCACTGTAAAAAACGCCGAAATTTAGAGAGTGCGCATAGAGAAATGATTTTTTTACCTCCGGTATAGCGTGGGCCGCTCAGTCAATAGCCGGAAGGGGCCGGGTCTTGTGCTCCTGTCGTCGTCTTCATCTGTAGGAAATCGCTCGCCGCGCGCCCAACACGGCATTTAACAGCGGCCAGAACCGGAGGACACATGGACTTCTCGTATGCCGACCGTGCTCGACATGGAAACTTGTTCCATAGGTTGACATGTCCCGCATCTGAAAAGAGAACATGTATTGGCGCCAAATGCCTAAGCAATTCACTTAAAAAACAATGCACTGTAAAAAACGCCGAAACTTAGAGAGTGCGCATAGAGAAATGATTTTTTACCTCCGGTATAGCGTGGGCCGCTCAGTCAATAGCCGGAAGGGGGCCGGGTCTTGTGCTCCTGTCGTCGTCTTCATCTGTAGGGAAATCGCTCGCCGCGCGCCCAACACGGCATTTAACAGCGGCCAGAACCGGAGGACACATGGACTTCTCGTATGCCGACCGTGCTCGACATGGAAACTTGTTCCATAGGTTGACATGTCCCGCATCTGAAAAGAGAACATGTATTGGCGCCAAATGCCTAAGCAATTCACTTAAAAAACAATGCACTGTAAAAAACGCCGAAACTTAGAGAGTGCGCATAGAGAAATGATTTTTTTACCTCCGGTATAGCGTGGGCCGCTCAGTCAATAGCCGGAAGGGGCCGGGTCTTCTGCTCCTGCCGTCGTCTTCATCTGTAGGGAAATCGCTCTCCGCGCGCCCAACACGGCATTTAACAGCGGCCAGAACCGGAGGACACATGGACTTCTCGTATGCCGACCGTGCTCGACATGGAAACTTGTTCCATAGGTTGACATGTCCCGCATCTGAAAAGAGAACATGTATTGGCGCCAAATGCCTAAGCAATTCACTTAAAAAACAATGCACTGTAAAAAACGCCGAAACTTAGAGTGTGCGCATAGAGAAATGATTTTTTTACCTCCGGTATAGCGTGGGCCGCTCAGTCAATAGCCGGAAGGGGGCCGGGTCTTGTGCTCCTGTCGTCGTCTTCATCTGTAGGGAAATCGCTCGCCGCGCGCCCAACACGGCATTTAACAGCGGCCAGAACCGGAGGACACATGGACTTCTCGTATGCCGACCGTGCTCGACATGGAAACTTGTTCCATAGGTTGACATGTCCCGCATCTGAAAAGAGAACATGTATTGGCGCCAAATGCCTAAGCAATTCACTTAAAAAACAATGCACTGTAAAAAACGCCGAAACTTAGAGTGTGCGCATAGAGAAATGATTTTTTTACCTCCGGTATAGCGTGGGCCGCTCAGTCAATAGCCGGAAGGGGGCCGGGTCTTGTGCTCCTGTCGTCGTCTTCATCTGTAGGGAAATCGCTCTCCGCGCGCCCAACACGGCATTTAACAGCGGCCAGAACCGGAGGACACATGGACTTCTCGTATGCCGACCGTGCTCGACATGGAAACTTGTTCCATAGGTTGACATGTCCCGCATCTGGAAAGAGAGCATGTATTGGCGCCCAATGCCTAAGCAATTCACTTAAAAAACAATGCACTGTAAAAAACGCCGAATCTTAGAGAGTGCGCATAGAGAAATGATTTTTTTACCTCCGGTATAGCGTGGGCCGCTCAGTCAATAGCCGGAAGGGGGCCGGGTCTTGTGCTCCTGTCGTCGTCTTCATCTGTAGGGAAATCGCTCGCCGCGCGCCCAACACGGCATTTAACAGCGGCCAGAACCGGAGGACACATGGACTTCTCGTATGCCGACCGTGCTCGACATGGAAACTTGTTCCATAGGTTGACATGTCCCGCATCTGAAAAGAGAACATGTATTGGCGCCAAATGCCTAAGCAATTCACTTAAAAAACAATGCACTGTAAAAAACGCCTAATCTTACAGAGTGGGCATAGAGAAATGATTTTTTTACCTCCGGTATGGCGTGGGCCGCCCAGTCAATAGCCGGAAGGGGGCCGGGTCTTGTGCTCCTGTCGTCGTCTTCATCTGTAGGGAAATCGCTCGCCGCGCGCCCAACACGGCATTTAACAGCGGCCAGAACCGGAGGACACATGGACTTCTCGTATGCCGACCGTGCTCGACATGGAAACTTGTTCCATAGGTTGACATGTCCCGCATCTGAAAAGAGAACATGTATTGGCGCCCCATGCCTAAGCAATTCACTTAAACAACAATGCACTGTAAAAAACGCCTAATCTTACAGAGTGGGCATAGAGAAATGATTTTTTACCTCCGGTATAGCGTGGGCCGCTCAGTCAATAGCCGGAAGGGGGCCGGGTCTTGTGCTCCTGTCGTCGTCTTCATCTGTAGGGAAATCGCTCTCCGCGCGCCCAACACGGCATTTAACAGCGGCCAGAACCGGAGGACACATGGACTTCTCGTATGCCGACCGTGCTCGACATGGAAACTTGTTCCATAGGTTGACATGTCCCGCATCTGAAAAGAGAACATGTATTGGCGCCCCATGCCTAAGCAATTCACTTAAACAACAATGCACTGTAAAAAACGCCTAATCTTACAGAGTGGGCATAGAGAAATGATTTTTTACCTCCGGTATAGCGTGGGCCGCCCAGTCAATAGCCGGAAGGGGGCCGGGTCTTGTGCTCCTGTCGTCGTCTTCATCTGTAGGGAAATCGCTCGCCGCGCGCCCAACACGGCATTTAACAGCGGCCAGAACCGGAGGACACATGGACTTCTCGTATGCCGACCGTGCTCGACATGGAAACTTGTTCCATAGGTTGACATGTCCCGCATCTGAAAAGAGAACATGTATTGGCGCCAAATGCCTAAGCAATTCACTTAAAAAACAATGCACTGTAAAAAACGCCAAAACTTAGAGAGTGCGCATAGAGAAATGATTTTTTACCTCCGGTATAGCGTGGGCCGCTCAGTCAATAGCCGGAAGGGGGCCGGGTCTTGTGCTCCTGTCGTCGTCTTCATCTGTAGGGAAATCGCTCGCCGCGCGCCCAACACGGCATTTAACAGCGGCCAGAACCGGAGGACACATGGACTTCTCGTATGCCGACCGTGCTCGACATGGAAACTTGTTCCATAGGTTGACATGTCCCGCATCTGAAAAGAGAACATGTATTGGCGCCAAATGCCTAAGCAATTCACTTAAAAAACAATGCACTGTAAAAAACGCCAAAACTTAGAGAGTGCGCATAGAGAAATGATTTTTTACCTCCGGTATAGCGTGGGCCGCTCAGTCAATAGCCGGAAGGGGGCCGGGTCTTGTGCTCCTGTCGTCGTCTTCATCTGTAGGGAAATCGCTCGCCGCGCGCCCAACACGGCATTTAACAGCGGCCAGAACCGGAGGACACATGGACTTCTCGTATGCCGACCGTGCTCGACATGGAAACTTGTTCCATAGGTTGACATGTCCCGCATCTGAAAAGAGAACATGTATTGGCGCCAAATGCCTAAGCAATTCACTTAAAAAACAATGCACTGTAAAAAACGCCGAAACTTAGAGAGTGCGCATAGAGAAATGATTTTTTTACCTCCGGTATAGCGTGGGCCGCACAGTCAATAGCCGGAAGGGGCCGGGTCTTGTGCTCCTGTCGTCGTCTTCATCTGTAGGGAAATCGCTCGCCGCGCGCCCAACACGGCATTTAACAGCGGCCAGAACCGGAGGACACATGGACTTCTCGTATGCCGACCGTGCTCGACATGGAAACTTGTTCCATAGGTTGACATGTCCCGCATCTGAAAAGAGAACATGTATTGGCGCCCCATGCCTAAGCAATTCACTTAAACAACAATGCACTGTAAAAAACGCCTAATCTTACAGAGTGGGCATAGAGAAATGATTTTTTTACCTCCGGTATGGCGTGGGCCGCCCAGTCAATAGCCGGAAGGGGGCAGGGTCTTGTGCTCCATTCGTCGTCTTCATCTGTAGGGAAATCGCTCGCCGCGCGCCCAACACGGCATTTAACAGCGGCCAGAACCGGAGGACACATGGACTTCTCGTATGCCGACCGTGCTCGACATGGAAACTTGTTCCATAGGTTGACATGTCCCGCATCTGAAAAGAGAACATGTATTGGCGCCAAATGCCTAAGCAATTCACTTAAAAAACAATGCACTGTAAAAAACGCCGAAACTTAGAGAGTGCGCATAGAGAAATGATTTTTTTACCTCCGGTATAGCGTGGGCCGCTCAGTCAATAGCCGGAAGGGGGCCGGGTCTTGTGCTCCTGTCGTCGTCTTCATCTGTAGGGAAATCGCTCGCCGCGCGCCCAACACGGCATTTAACAGCGGCCAGAACCGGAGGACACATGGACTTCTCGTATGCCGACCGTGCTCGACATGGAAACTTGTTCCATAGGTTGACATGTCCCGCATCTGAAAAGAGAACATGTATTGGCGCCAAATGCCTAAGCAATTCACTTAAAAAACAATGCACTGTAAAAAACAGCCGAAACTTAGAGAGTGCGCATAGAGAAATGATTTTTTACCTCCGGTATAGCGTGGGCCGCACAGTCAATAGCCGGAAGGGGGCCGGGTCTTGTGCTCCTGTCGTCGTCTTCATCTGTAGGGAAATCGCTCGCCGCGCGCCCAACACGGCATTTAACAGCGGCCAGAACCGGAGGACACATGGACTTCTCGTATGCCGACCGTGCTCGACATGGAAACTTGTTCCATAGGTTGACATGTCCCGCATCTGAAAAGAGAACATGTATTGGCGCCAAATGCCTAAGCAATTCACTTAAAAAACAATGCACTGTAAAAAACGCCGAAACTTAGAGAGTGCGCATAGAGAAATGATTTTTTACCTCCGGTATAGCGTGGGCCGCTCAGTCAATAGCCGGAAGGGGGCCGGGTCTTGTGCTCCTGTCGTCGTCTTCATCTGTAGGGAAATCGCTCTCCGCGCGCCCAACACGGCATTTAACAGCGGCCAGAACCGGAGGACACATGGACTTCTCGTATGCCGACCGTGCTCGACATGGAAACTTGTTCCATAGGTTGACATGTCCCGCATCTGGAAAGAGAACATGTATTGGCGCCCAATGCCTAAGCAATTCACTTAAAAAACAATGCACTGTAAAAAACGCCGAAACTTAGAGAGTGCGCATAGAGAAATGATTTTTTACCTCCGGTATAGCGTGGGCCGCTCAGTCAATAGCCGGAAGGGGGCCGGGTCTTGTGCTCCTGTCGTCGTCTTCATCTGTAGGGAAATCGCTCGCCGCGCGCCCAACACGGCATTTAACAGCGGCCAGAACCGGAGGACACATGGACTTCTCGTATGCCGACCGTGCTCGACATGGAAACTTGTTCCATAGGTTGACATGTCCCGCATCTGGAAAGAGAGCATGTATTGGCGCCAAATGCCTAAGCAATTCACTTAAAAACAATGCACTGTAAAAAACGCCGAATCTTAGAGAGTGCGCATGGAGAAATGATTTTTTTACCTCCGGTATAGCGTGGGCCGCTCAGTCAATAGCCGGAAGGGGGCCGGGTCTTGTGCTCCTGTCGTCGTCTTCATCTGTAGGGAAATCGCTCGCCGCGCGCCCAACACGGCATTTAACAGCGGCCAGAACCGGAGGACACATGGACTTCTCGTATGCCGACCGTGCTCGACATGGAAACTTGTTCCATAGGTTGACATGTCCCGCATCTGGAAAGAGAACATGTATTGGCGCCAAATGCCTAAGCAATTCACTTAAAAAACAATGCACTGTAAAAAAAACCGAAACTTAGAGAGTGCGCATGGAGAAATGATTTTTTTACCTCCGGTATAACGTGGGCCGCTCAGTCAATAGCCGGAAGGGGGCCGGGTCTTGTGCTCCTGTCGTCGTCTTCATCTGTAGGAAATCGCTCGCCGCGCGCCCAACACGGCATTTAACAGCGGCCAGAACCGGAGGACACATGGACTTCTCGTATGCCGACCGTGCTCGACATGGAAACTTGTTCCATAGGTTGACATGTCCCGCATCTGAAAAGAGAACATGTATTGGCGCCCCATGCCTAAGCAATTCACTTAAACAACAATGCACTGTAAAAAACGCCTAAACTTAGAGACTGCGCATAGAGAAATGATTTTTTACCTCCGGTATAGCGTGGGCCGCTCAGTCAATAGCCGGAAGGGGCCGGGTCTTGTGCTCCTGTCGTCGTCTTCATCTGTAGGAAAATCACTCGCCGCGCGCCCAACACGGCATTTAACAGCGGCCAGAACCGGAGGACACATGGACTTCTCGTATGCCGACCGTGCTCGACATGGAATCTTGTTCCACAGGTTGACATGTCCCGCATCTGGAAAGAGAACATGTATTGGCGCCCATGCCTAAGCAATTCACTTAAAAAGCAATGCACTGTAAAAAACGCCGAAACTTAGAGACTGCGCATAGAGAAATGATTTTTTACCTCCGGTATAGCGTGGGCCGCTCAGTCAATAGCCGGAAGGGGGCCGGGTCTTGTGCTCCTGTCGTCGTCTTCATCTGTAGGAAAATCACTCGCCGCGCGCCCAACACGGCATTTAAAAGCGGCCAGAACCGGAGGACACATGGACTTCTCGTATGCCGACCGTGCTCGACATGGAATCTTGTTCCACAGGTTGAATTGTCCCGAATCTGGAAAGAGAAAATATATTGGAGCCCCATGCCTAAGCAATTCACTTAAAAACAATGCACTGTAAAAAACACCTAAACTTAGAGACTGCACATAGAGAAATGATTTTTTACCTCCGGTATAGCGTGGGCCGCTCAGTCAATAGCCGGAAGGGGGCCGGGTCTTGTGCTCCTGTCGTCGTCTTCATCTGTAGGAAAATCACTCGCCGCGCGCCCAACACGGCATTTAAAAGCGGCCAGAACCGGAGAACACATGGACTTCTCGTATGCCGACCGCGCTCGACATGGAATCTTGTTCCACAGGTTGACATGTCCCGCATCTGGAAAGAGAACATGTATTGGCGCCCCATGCCTAAGCAATTCACTTAAAAAGCAATGCACTGTAAAAAACGCCGAAACTTAGAGACTGCGCATAGAGAAATGATTTTTTACCTCCGGTATAGCGTGGGCCGCTCAGTCAATAGCCGGAAGGGGGCCGGGTCTTGTGCTCCTGTCGTCGTCTTCATCTGTAGGAAAATCACTCGCCGCGCGCCCAACACGGCATTTAAAAGCGGCCAGAACCGGAGGACACATGGACTTCTCGTATGCCGACCGTGCTCGACATGGAATCTTGTTCCACAGGTTGACATGTCCCGCATCTGGAAAGAGAACATGTATTGGCGCCCAATGCCTAAGCAATTCACTTAAAAAACAATGCACTGTAAAAAACACCAAAACTTAGAGACTGCACATAGAGAAATGATTTTTCACCTCCGGTATAGCGTGGGCCGCTCAGTCAATAGCCGGAAGGGGGCCGGGTCTTGTGCTCCTGTCGTCGTCTTCATCTGTAGGAAAATCACTCGCCGCGCGCCCAACACGGCATTTAAAAGCGGCCAGAACCGGAGGACACATGGACTTCTCGTATGCCGACCGTGCTCGACATGGAATCTTGTTCCACAGGTTGACATGTCCCGCATCTGGAAAGAGAACATGTATTGGCGTCCCATGCCTAAGCAATTCACTTAAAAAGCAATGCACTGTAAAAAACGCCGAAACTTAGAGACTGCGCATAGAGAAATGATTTTTTACCTCCGGTATAGCGTGGGCTGCGTAGTCAATAGCCGGAAGGGGGCCGGGTCTTGTGCTCCTGTCGTAGTCTTCATCTGTAGGAAAATCACTCGCCGCGCGCCCAACACGGCATTTAAAAGCGGCCAGAACCGGAGGACACAAGGACTTCTCGTATGCCGACCGTGTTCGACATGGAATCTTGTTCCACAGGTTGACATGTCCCGCATCTGGAAAGAGAAAATATATTGGAGCCCCATATCTAAGCAATTCACTTAAGAACAATGCACTGTAAAAAACACCAAAACTTAGGGACTGCACATAGAGAAATGATTTTTCACCTCCGGTATAGCGTGGGCCGCTCAGTCAATAGCCGGAAGGGGGCCGGGTCTTGTGCTCCTGTCGTCGTCTTCATCTGTAGGAAAATCACTCGCCGCGCGCCCAACACGGCATTTAAAAGCGGCCAGAACCGGAGGACACATGGACTTCTCGTATGCCGACCGCGCTCGACATGGAATCTTGTTCCACAGGTTGACATGTCCCGCATCTGGAAAGAGAACATGTATTGCCGTCCCATGCCTAAGCAATTCACTTAAAAACAATGCACTGTAAAAAACACCGAAACTTAGAGACTGCACATAGAGAAATGATTTTTTACCTCCGGTATAGCGTGGGCCGCTCAGTCAATAGCCGGAAGGGGGCCGGGTCTTGTGCTCCTGTCGTCGTCTTCTTCTGTAGGAAAATCACTCTCCGCGCGCCCAACACGGCATTTAAAAGCGGCCAGAACCGGAGGACACATGGACTTCTCGTATGCCGACCGTGCTCGACATGGAATCTTGTTCCACAGGTTGACATGTCCCGCATCTGGAAAGAGAACATGTATTGGCGTCCCATGCCTAAGCAATTCACTTAAAAACAATGCACTGTAAAAAACGCCGAAACTTAGAGACTGCGCATAGAGAAATGATTTTTTACCTCCGGTATAGCGTGGGCCGCTCAGTCAATAGCCGGAAGGGGGCCGGGTCTTGTGCTCCTGTCGTAGTCTTCATCTGTAGGAAAATCACTCGCCGCGCGCCCAACACGGCATTTAAAAGCGGCCAGAACCGGAGGACACATGGACTTCTCGTATGCCGACCGTGTTCGACATGGAATCTTGTTCCACAGGTTGACATGTCCCGCATCTGGAAAGAGAAAATATATTGGAGCCCCATATCTAAGCAATTCACTTAAGAACAATGCACTGTAAAAAACACCAAAACTTAGGGACTGCACATAGAGAAATGATTTTTCACCTCCGGTATAGCGTGGGCCGCTCAGTCAATAGCCGGAAGGGGGCCGGGTCTTGTGCTCCTGTCGTAGTCTTCATCTGTAGGAAAATCACTCGCCGCGCGCCCAACACGGCATTTAAAAGCGGCCAGAACCGGAGGACACAAGGACTTCTCGTATGCCGACCGTGTTCGACATGGAATCTTGTTCCACAGGTTGACATGTCCCGCATCTGGAAAGAGAAAATATATTGGAGCCCCATATCTAAGCAATTCACTTAAGAACAATGCACTGTAAAAAACACCGAAACTTAGAGACTGCACATAGAGAAATGATTTTTCACCTCCGGTATAGCGTGGGCCGCTCAGTCAATAGCCGGAAGGGGGCCGGGTCTTGTGCTCCTGTCGTCGTCTTCATCTGTAGGAAAATCACTCGCCGCGCGCCCAACACGGCATTTAAAAGCGGCCAGAACCGGAGGACACATGGACTTCTCGTATGCCGACCGTGCTCGACATGGAATCTTGTTCCACAGGTTGACATGTCCCGCATCTGGAAAGAGAACATGTATTGGCGCCCCATGCCTAAGCAATTCACTTAAAAAACAATGCACTGTAAAAAACGCCGAAACTTAGAGACTGCACATAGAGAAATGATTTTTTACCTCCGGTATAGCGTGGGCCGCTCAGTCAATAGCCGGAAGGGGGCCGGGTCTTGTGCTCCTGTCGTCGTCTTCATCTGTAGGAAAATCACTCTCCGCGCGCCCAACACGGCATTTAAAAGCGGCCAGAACCGGAGGACACATGGACTTCTCGTATGCCGACCGTGCTCGACATGGAATCTTGTTCCACACGTTGACATGTCCCGCATCTGGAAAGAGAACATGTATTGGCGCCCCATGCCTAAGCAATTCACTTAAAAAACAATGCACTGTAAAAAACACCAAAACTTAGAGACTGCGCATAGAGAAATGATTTTTCACCTCCGGTATAGCGTGGGCCGCTCAGTCAATAGCCGGAAGGGGGCCGGGTCTTGCGCTTCTGTCGTCGTCTTCTTCTGTAGGAAAATCACTCTCCGCGCGCCCAACACGGCATTTAAAAGCGGCCAGAACCGGAGGACACATGGACTTCTCGTATGCCGACCGTGCTCGACATGGAAACTTGTTCCACAGGTTGACATGTCCCGCATCTGGAAAGAGAAAATATATTGGAGCCCCATGCCTAAGCAATTCACTTAAGAACAATGCACTGTAAAAAACACCAAAACTTACGGACTGCACATAGAGAAATGATTTTTCACCTCCGGTATAGCGTGGGCCGCTCAGTCAATAGCCGGAAGGGGGCCGGGTCTTGTGCTCCTGTCGTCGTCTTCATCTGTAGGAAAATCACTCGCCGCGCGCCCAACACGGCATTTAAAAGCGGCCAGAACCGGAGAACACATGGACTTCTCGTATGCCGACCGCGCTCGACATGGAATCTTGTTCCACAGGTTGACATGTCCCGCATCTGGAAAGAGAACATGTATTGGCGCCCCATGCCTAAGCAATTCACTTAAAAAACAATGCACTGTAAAAAACGCCGAAACTTAGAGACTGCACATAGAGAAATGATTTTTTACCTCCGGTATAGCGTGGGCCGCTCAGTCAATAGCCGGAAGGGGCCGGGTCTTGTGCTCCTGTCGTCGTCTTCATCTTTAGGAAAATCACTCTCCGCGCGCCCAACACGGCATTTAAAAGCGGCCAGAACCGGAGGACACATGGACTTCTCGTATGCCGACCGTGCTCGACATGGAATCTTGTTCCACAGGTTGACATGTCCCGCATCTGGAAAGAGAACATGTATTGGCGCCCAATGCCTAAGCAATTCACTTAAAAAGCAATGCACTGTAAAAAACGCCGAAACTTAGAGACTGCGCATAGAGAAATGATTTTTTACCTCCGGTATAGCGTGGGCCGCTCAGTCAATAGCCGGAAGGGGGCCGGGTCTTGTGCTCCTGTCGTCGTCTTCATCTGTAGGAAAATCACTCTCCGCGCGCCCAACACGGCATTTAAAAGCGGCCAGAACCGGAGGACACATGGACTTCTCGTATGCCGACCGTGCTCGACATGGAATCTTGTTCCACAGGTTGACATGTCCCGCATCTGGAAAGAGAACATGTATTGGCGCCCCATGCCTAAGCAATTCACTTAAAAACAATGCACTGTAAAAAACACCAAAACTTAGAGACTGCACATAGAGAAATGATTTTTTACCTCCGGTATAGCGTGGGCCGCTCAGTGAATAGCCGGAAGGGGGCCGGGTCTTGTGCTCCTGTCGTCGTCTTCATCTGTAGGAAAATCACTCGCCGCGCAGCCAACATGGCATTTAACAGCGGCCAGAACCGGAGGACACATGGACTTCTCGTATGCCGACCGTGCTCGACATGGAATCTTGTTCCACAGGTTGACATGTCCCGCATCTGGAAAGAGAACATGTATTGGCGCCCATGCCTAAGCAATTCACTTAAAAAACAATGCACTGTAAAAAACGCCGAAACTTAGAGACTGCACATACAGAAATGATTTTTTACCTCCGGTATAGCGTGGGCCGCTCAGTCAATAGCCGGAAGGGGGCCGGGTCTTGTGCTCCTGTCGTCGTCTTCATCTGTAGGAAAATCACTCTCCGCGCGCCCAACACGGCATTTAAAAGCGGCCAGAACCGGAGGACACATGGACTTCTCGTATGCCGACCGTGCTCGACATGGAATCTTGTTCCACAGGTTGACATGTCCCGCATCTGGAAAAAGAACATTTATTGGCGCCCCATGCCTAAGCAATTCACTTAAACAACAATGCACTGTAAAAAACGCCTAAACTTAGAGACTGCGCATAGAGAAATGATTTTTTTACCTCCGGTATAGCGTGGGCCGCTCAGTCAATAGCCGGAAGGGGGCCGGGTCTTGTGCTCCTGTCGTCGTCTTCATCTGTAGGAAAATCACTCTCCGCGCGCCCAACACGGCATTTAAAAGCGGCCAGAACCGGAGGACACATGGACTTCTCGTATGCCGACCGTGCTCGACATGGAATCTTGTTCCACAGGTTGACATGTCCCGCATCTGGAAAGAGAACATGTATTGGCGCCACATGCCTAAGCAATTCACTTAAAAAACAATGCACTGTAAAAAACGCCGAAACTTAGAGACTGCGCATAGAGAAATGATTTTTTACCTCCGGTATAGCGTGGGCCGCTCAGTCAATAGCCGGAAGGGGGCCGGGTCTTGTGCTCCTGTCGTCGTCTTCATCTGTAGGAAAATCACTCTCCGCGCGCCCAACACGGCATTTAAAAGCGGCCAGAACCGGAGGACACATGGACTTCTCGTATGCCGACCGTGCTCGACATGGAATCTTGTTCCACAGGTTGACATGTCCCGCATCTGGAAAGAGAACATGTATTGGCGCCACATGCCTAAGCAATTCACTTAAAAACAATGCACTGTAAAAAACGCCGAAACTTAGAGACTGCGCATAGAGAAATGATTTTTTCACCTCCGGTATAGCGTGGGCCGCTCAGTCAATAGCCGGAAGGGGGCCGGGTCTTGTGCTCCTGTCGTCGTCTTCATCTGTAGGAAAATCACTCGCCGCGCGCCCAACACGGCATTTAAAAGCGGCCAGAACCGGAGGACACATGGACTTCTCGTATGCCGACCGCGCTCGACATGGAATCTTGTTCCACAGGTTGACATGTCCCGCATCTGGAAAGAGAACATGTATTGGCGCCCATGCCTAAGCAATTCACTTAAAAAACAATGCACTGTAAAAAACGCCGAAACTTAGAGACTGCGCATAGAGAAATGATTTTTTACCTCCGGTATAGCGTGGGCCGCTCAGTCAATAGCCGGAAGGGGGCCGGGTCTTGTGCTCCTGTCGTCGTCTTCATCTGTAGGAAAATCACTCTCCGCGCGCCCAACACGGCATTTAAAAGCGGCCAGAACCGGAGGACACATGGACTTCTCGTATGCCGACCGCGCTCGACATGGAATCTTGTTCCACAGGTTGACATGTCCCGCATCTGGAAAGAGAACATGTATTGGCGCCCCATGCCTAAGCAATTCACTTAAAAAGCAATGCACTGTAAAAAACGCCGAAACTTAGAGACTGCGCATAGAGAAATGATTTTTTACCTCCGGTATAGCGTGGGCCGCTCAGTCAATAGCCGGAAGGGGGCCGGGTCTTGTGCTCCTGTCGTCGTCTTCATCTGTAGGAAAATCACTCTCCGCGCGCCCAACACGGCATTTAAAAGCGGCCAGAACCGGAGGACACATGGACTTCTCGTATGCCGACCGTGCTCGACATGGAATCTTGTTCCACAGGTTGACATGTCCCGCATCTGGAAAGAGAACATGTATTGGCGCCCCATGCCTAAGCAATTCACTTAAAAAACAATGCACTGTAAAAAACGCCGAAACTTAGAGACTGCACATAGAGAAATGATTTTTTACCTCCGGTATAGCGTGGGCCGCTCAGTCAATAGCCGGAAGGGGGCCGGGTCTTGTGCTCCTGTCGTCGTCTTCATCTGTAGGAAAATCACTCTCCGCGCGCCCAACACGGCATTTAAAAGCGGCCAGAACCGGAGGACACATGGACTTCTCGTATGCCGACCGTGCTCGACATGGAATCTTGTTCCACAGGTTGACATGTCCCGCATCTGGAAAGAGAACATGTATTGGCGCCCCATGCCTAAGCAATTCACTTAAAAAACAATGCACTGTAAAAAACGCCGAAACTTAGAGACTGCGCATAGAGAAATGATTTTTTACCTCCGGTATAGCGTGGGCCGCTCAGTCAATAGCCGGAAGGGGGCCGGGTCTTGTGCTCCTGTCGTCGTCTTCATCTGTAGGAAAATCACTCTCCGCGCGCCCAACACGGCATTTAAAAGCGGCCAGAACCGGAGGACACATGGACTTCTCGTATGCCGACCGTGCTCGACATGGAATCTTGTTCCACAGGTTGACATGTCCCGCATCTGGAAAGAGAACATGTATTGGCGCCCCATGCCTAAGCAATTCACTTAAAAACAATGCACTGTAAAAAACACCTAAACTTAGAGACTGCACATAGAGAAATGATTTTTTACCTCCGGTATAGCGTGGGCCGCTCAGTCAATAGCCGGAAGGGGGCCGGGTCTTGTGCTCCTGTCGTCGTCTTCATCTGTAGGAAAATCACTCGCCGCGCGCCCAACACGGCATTTAAAAGCGGCCAGAACCGGAGGACACATGGACTTCTCGTATGCCGACCGTGCTCGACATGGAATCTTGTTCCACAGGTTGACATGTCCCGCATCTGGAAAGAGAACATGTATTGGCGTCCCATGTCTAAGGAATTCACTTAAAAAACAATGCACTGTAAAAAACGCCGAAACTTAGAGACTGCGCATAGAGAAATGATTTTTTACCTCCGGTATAGCGTGGGCCGCTCAGTCAATAGCCGGAAGGGGGCCGGGTCTTGCGCTTCTGTCGTCGTCTTCTTCTGTAGGAAAATCACTCTCCGCGCGCCCAACACGGCATTTAAAAGCGGCCAGAACCGGAGGACACATGGACTTCTCGTATGCCGACCGTGCTCGACATGGAATCTTGTTCCACAGGTTGACATGTCCCGCATCTGGAAAGAGAAAATATATTGGAGCCCCATGCCTAAGCAATTCACTTAAGAACAATGCACTGTAAAAAACACCAAAACTTAGGGACTGCACATAGAGAAATGATTTTTCACCTCCGGTATAGCGTGGGCCGCTCAGTCAATAGCCGGAAGGGGGCCGGGTCTTGTGCTCCTGTCGTCGTCTTCATCTGTAGGAAAATCACTCGCCGCGCGCCCAACACGGCATTTAAAAGCGGCCAGAACCGGAGGACACATGGACTTCTCGTATGCCGACCGTGCTCGACATGGAATCTTGTTCCACAGGTTGACATGTCCCGCATCTGGAAAGAGAACATGTATTGGCGTCCCATGCCTAAGCAATTCACTTAAAAAACAATGCACTGTAAAAAACGCCGAAACTTAGAGACTGCACATAGAGAAATGATTTTTTACCTCCGGTATAGCGTGGGCCGCTCAGTCAATAGCCGGAAGGGGGCCGGGTCTTGCGCTTCTGTCGTCGTCTTCTTCTGTAGGAAAATCACTCTCCGCGCGCCCAACACGGCATTTAAAAGCGGCCAGAACCGGAGGACACATGGACTTCTCGTATGCCGACCGTGCTCGACATGGAATCTTGTTCCACAGGTTGACATGTCCCGCATCTGGAAAGAGAACATGTATTGGCGCCCCATGCCTAAGCAATTCACTTAAAAAACAATGCACTGTAAAAAACGCCGAAACTTAGAGACTGCGCATAGAGAAATGATTTTTTCACCTCCGGTATAGCGTGGGCCGCTCAGTCAATAGCCGGAAGGGGGCCGGGTCTTGTGCTCCTGTCGTCGTCTTCATCTGTAGGAAAATCACTCGCCGCGCGCCCAACACGGCATTTAAAAGCGGCCAGAACCGGAGGACACATGGACTTCTCGTATGCCGACCGTGCTCGACATGGAATCTTGTTCTACAGGTTGACATGTCCCGCATCTGGAAAGAGAACATGTATTGGCGCCCATGCCTAAGCAATTCACTTAAAAAACAATGCACTGTAAAAAACGCCGAAACTTAGAGACTGCACATAGAGAAATGATTTTTTACCTCCGGTATAGCGTGGGCCGCTCAGTCAATAGCCGGAAGGGGGCCGGGTTTTGTGCTCCTGTCGTCGTCTTCATCTGTAGGAAAATCACTCTCCGCGCGCCCAACACGGCATTTAAAAGCGGCCAGAACCGGAGGACACATGGACTTCTCGTATGCCGACCGTGCTCGACATGGAATCTTGTTCCACAGGTTGACATGTCCCGCATCTGGAAAGAGAACATGTATTGGCGCCCAATGCCTAAGCAATTCACTTAAAAAACAATGCACTGTAAAAAACGCCGAAACTTAGAGAGTGCGCATAGAGAAATGATTTTTTTACCTCCGGTATAGCGTGGGCCGCTCAGTCAATAGCCGGAAGGGGGCCGGGTCTTGTGCTCCTGTCGTCGTCTTCATCTGTAGGAAAATCACTCTCCGCGCGCCCAACACGGCATTTAAAAGCGGCCAGAACCGGAGGACACATGGACTTCTCGTATGCCGACCGTGCTCGACATGGAATCTTGTTCCACAGGTTGACATGTCCCGCATCTGGAAAGAGAACATGTATTGGCGCCCATGCCTAAGCAATTCACTTAAAAAACAATGCACTGTAAAAAACGCCGAAACTTAGAGACTGCGCATAGAGAAATGATTTTTTACCTCCGGTATAGCGTGGGCCGCTCAGTCAATATCCGGAAGGGGGCCGGGTCTTGCGCTTCTGTCGTCGTCTTCATCTGTAGCAAAATCACTCTCCGCGCGCCCAACACGGCATTTAAAAGCGGCCAGAACCGGAGGACACATGGACTTCTCGTATGCCGACCGTGCTCGACATGGAATCTTGTTCCACAGGTTGACATGTCCCGCATCTGGAAAGAGAACATGTATTGGCGCCCAATGCCTAAGCAATTCACTTAAAAAACAATGCACTGTAAAAAACGCCGAAACTTAGAGACTGCACAAAGAGCAATGATTTTTTTACCTCCGGTATAGCGCGGGCCGCTCAGTCAGTAGCCGGAAGGGGGCCGGGTTTTGTGCTCTTGTCGTAGTCTTCATCTGTAGGAAAATCACTCGACGCGCGCCCAACACGGCATTTAAAAGCGGCCAGAACCGGAGGACACATGGACTTCTCGTATGCCGACCGTGCTCGACATGGAATCTTGTTCCACAGGTTGACATGTCCCGCATCTGGAAAGAGAACATGTATTGGCGCCCCATGCCTAAGCAATTCACTTAAAAAACAATGCACTGTAAAAAACGCCGAAACTTAGAGACTGCGCATAGAGAAATGATTTTTTACCTCCGGTATAGCGTGGGCCGCTCAGTCAATAGCCGGAAGGGGGCCGGGTCTTGTGCTCCTGTCGTCGTCTTCATCTGTAGGAAAATCACTCTCCGCGCGCCCAACACGGCATTTAAAAGCGGCCAGAACCGGAGGACACATGGACTTCTCGTATGCCGACCGTGCTCGACATGGAATCTTGTTCCACAGGTTGACATGTCCCGCATCTGGAAAGAGAACATGTATTGGCGCCCAATGCCTAAGCAATTCACTTAAAAAACAATGCACTGTAAAAAACGCCGAAACTTAGAGACTGCGCATAGAGAAATGATTTTTTACCTCCGGTATAGCGTGGGCCGCTCAGTCAATAGCCGGAAGGGGGCCGGGTCTTGTGCTCCTGTCGTCGTCTTCATCTGTAGGAAAATCACTCGCCGCGCGCCCAACACGGCATTTAAAAGCGGCCAGAACCGGAGGACACATGGACTTCTCGTATGCCGACCGTGCTCGACATGGAATCTTGTTCCACAGGTTGACATGTCCCGCATCTGGAAAGAGAACATTTATTGGCGCCCCATGCCTAAGCAATTCACTTAAAAAACAATGCACTGTAAAAAACGCCGAAACTTAGAGACTGCGCATAGAGAAATGATTTTTTACCTCCGGTATAGCGTGGGCCGCTCAGTCAATAGCCGGAAGGGGGCCGGGTCTTGTGCTCCTGTCGTCGTCTTCATCTGTAGGAAAATCACTCTCCGCGCGCCCAACACGGCATTTAAAAGCGGCCAGAACCGGAGGACACATGGACTTCTCGTATGCCGACCGTGCTCGACATGGAATCTTGTTCCACAGGTTGACATGTCCCGCATCTGGAAAGAAAACATGTATTGGCGTCCAATGTCTAAGATATTCACTTAAAAAACAATGCACTGTAAAAAACGCCGAAACTTAGAGACTGCGCATAGAGAAATGATTTTTTACCTCCGGTATAGCGTGGGCCGCTCAGTCAATAGCCGGAAGGGGGCCGGGTCTTGTGCTCCTGTCGTAGTCTTCATCTGTAGGAAAATCACTCGCCGCGCGCCCAACACGGCATTTAAAAGCGGCCAGAACCGGAGGACACATGGACTTCTCGTATGCCGACCGTGCTCGACATGGAATCTTGTTCCACAGGTTGACATGTCCCGCATCTGGAAAGAGAACATGTATTGGCGCCCCATGCCTAAGCAATTCACTTAAAAAACAATGCACTGTAAAAAACGCCGAAACTTAGAGACTGCACATAGAGAAATGATTTTTTACCTCCGGTATAGCGTGGGCCGCTCAGTCAATAGCCGGAAGGGGGCCGGGTCTTGTGCTCCTGTCGTCGTCTTCATCTGTAGGAAAATCACTCGCCGCGCGCCCAACACGGCATTTAAAAGCGGCCAGAACCGGAGGACACATGGACTTCTCGTATGCCGACCGTGCTCGACATGGAATCTTGTTCCACAGGTTGACATGTCCCGCATCTGGAAAGAGAACATGTATTGGCGTCCAATGCCTAAGCAATTCACTTAAAAAACAATGCACTGTAAAAAAACGCCGAAACTTAGAGACTGCACATAGAGAAATGATTTTTTACCTCCGGTATAGCGTGGGCCGCTCAGTCAATAGCCGGAAGGGGGCCGGGTCTTGTGCTCCTGTCGTCGTCTTCATCTGTAGGAAAATCACTCGCCGCGCGCCCAACACGGCATTTAAAAGCGGCCAGAACCGGAGAACACATGGACTTCTCGTATGCCGACCGCGCTCGACATGGAATCTTGTTCCACAGGTTGACATGTCCCGCTTCTGGAAAAAGAACATTTATTGGCGCCCCATGCCTAAGCAATTCACTTAAAAAACAATGCACTGTAAAAAACGCCGAAACTTAGAGACTGCACATACAGAAATGATTTTTTACCTCCGGTATAGCGTGGGCCGCTCAGTCAATAGCCGGAAGGGGGCCGGGTCTTGTGCTCCTGTCGTCGTCTTCATCTGTAGGAAAATCACTCTCCGCGCGCCCAACACGGCATTTAAAAGCGGCCAGTACCGGAGGACACATGGACTTCTCGTATGCCGACCGTGCTCGACATGGAATCTTGTTCTACAGGTTGACATGTCCCGCATCTGGACAGATAACATGTATTGGCGCCCCATGCCTAAGCAATTCACTTAAAAATCAATGCACTGTAAAAAACGCCAAAACATAGAGACTGCACATAGAGAAATTATTTTTTACTTCCAATATAGCGTGTTCCGCTCAGTTAAGGGGTGAAAGGGAGATTAAACCAGCGAGCATTTTGTTTTTTGCGGACCTCTGGATTTTACCATTGGTAATTTAATTGAGAACATCGCTGTCTGTAACAGAGGACTTGAGCCGGTTCCCGAAATATGCCGGATGACACATGTTGTTTATCAATAACATTTTTAATAAACATGTGTTATAATTTTGCCTTTTTGTTTGTTTGTATTGCTTCATTATATTCCTTTTTCGTCTTTGGAGCATAGCGGAAACATATTTTGTGGTCTTGGATGAATAGAATTTTTACCATGCTAGCACATTTTTCGCTATTGCACAAATGTACGTTAAAATTTTAATGTGGAACTCTTTATCCTTTATGTTTTTAACCCTTTAACGCGTGGTGTCCTCGCCGTGAGGACACCAAACTCTGACGTTTTGACTGTTGCAGTCAGGAAGAATAGATTTGATTTCTATACAAATAGTTGCGAGTGTCATAGCTCCACAGGAATCCTTTAGTTTTTAGCACGCCATTTCCTGTAAGAAAAATTGGTCACGAATATTTTTTACAGCACTCACATCTGCTGAAAAACGGAAGAATGCGAGAACAACTGGATAGATTGCCCAATGGTGAAAAACGGGCAGCCGTTTCTATACCTCGACTTAACTACCAGCAAGATGGCGGACGATCGAAACGTTCATCGCGTGCCACAGATCTAGAGATACTTTTTTTGACGAGAGCTGCCCTTGCGCGAGCAGCCAACGGTTGCTCGCGCTATGTGTTACTTTCTTGTAAAAACATATTTACTCAGATGATGTTCGTGCACTTTTAAGAAGCCATAGAGATGCTTTTTGGTGCATTTGCATTAACTTTTGACGTGTATACCTCTTTAAATGTAATCTCATATTGGGGGCAATTCAGTATACAGATGATAAGGAAATCGGGAGATACGGTTAGATGTAGCAGCTACGTAGTTCATTATCTACATCTAAAATTTCAATACACCAGTCGATAGCTAAAGTTTCAGGTTACGTTAAGTGAGGGCTGTGGCTTTTCGCTCTTGGTGGGGAGGGGGGGAGAGCCGCCATTTTGAGGTCGTTTCGCTGCGTCACATAATATCCGTTTAGTAGGAATGTTTACTCGCAGAACATAGAACGTTCGTTTGCGTTTCAACCGTCAGCTCTCGTCAAGATCTATCGATTGAGCATATAAAACAATAGTGTGAAATAGTTATATTGAATATGTATATGGTGTTAAATTAAGAAATTAAAATAAATAATGGAATGTTGGTCTTTGTCGAAGAGCCAAATGAAAATGAGTATACCCGAATAAGGGCCTGATCTCGCTATACACCAGTCGTGATTTTCAGAAACTTTATACGTGTTAAAGAAACTTTATACGTGAAACTTAATGTGTTAATGTCTCGCAGGACCACTCATTTCCCGACTTCATGATCAACGAGTTTAATTTTTCTTAAATTGGAACTTTTTCAACAACGGCAGGTAGTACCTTTATTAATTTAACCTTTATACCAGGAACCTCCTCGATGTATCGTTATACCATTTTTATGATATTTTTCTTATCACTGACCTATCTTTAATAAATTTATAACAGTCATTGTTTTTTTTTTTTTTACTTGATTTCTTTACTCCCTGAACCCGATGAAACTCAAATAAAATTATTGCTGGTTGCCTACGAATTCTCGACAAACACACGGCCGTTCTTCTAGTGTGGTGTTGGTCGATGTCACAGCCAAAACACGTTTCTTGCATCTTCTAGGCTCCTTTTGTGCTGATCTTGAAACGCATTCCGCATTTACTTTGAAATCACTCGTGAAATCGACGTCATTTTGATGTCACGATTTTTAAACCGAGTTAGAAACTCAATATTGGGTTATCAGAACAATTAGATCACGAGCTATGTATTTCTTGAAATTCTCAGTTGTCGGTGAATTTGAAATTTACCTTACAATTACTGCATTTAAAAAAATTTTTATGTACTATGCCGGCGAGATTCTGTTTTTACCCACGGTTGACACTGTCTTTTTAAATTGCCAGACTTTAAAAAAAAATTGGTTGCCAAGGCGATAAAAGAATTGTACATTTCGGATGACATGATGCAAAATGGTGGATAGGCCTGACCACCCGGCAAATTTTATTGAAACTGAATTAAAGAAAAACAAATGAGTATATAATATGATATGGTTTAAAAGGTTATTTTTATTTATGTCAGCATTGCCTTTCGTATTGGAGAACTTAATACGCTGCTGAGAATATTTTTGGTGCTTTACGAAAACATTAACGCTAAAAATAAACTTTACACAAGTTTTCAGTAGCTTTGGTGTAAAGTTTCGTGTTCCATGTTGAATTAAACGCTACTTAAAAGGGATGCTCAGCCAAAAATGTTTGGCGAGAATAAGCTCCCTACGGTCATTCTGCAACGGTTGTAGATCTTAACATCAAGTGCGTTTAATGTTTATTAATCTCTCTGAGATGTATTATTATTGTAAACTAGCAAAATCGAGCCAAAATAAAGGTGAGTGCCTTTCTCCGTTATTTTTATAACCTGTGTTATCGTAGTATATTTTCTCACTCCACACACGTACACACAAAATCGTCACGTACAATATGCTTAGGTGTACACCCGGCGTTACTAAATATTTCATCTTGTCAGTGCATAGTAATCAATTAACCTCCGTCAATGTAGAGTAGTTTGTGGTGTTTAAGAACAGAATTTCGGTACTTACGTATTATCCTGGCGGTCATGCCCGCCAAACTACTTTCCCGTCAAATGCGTTGACAAATTGTTTCAAATCGTATTCAAAACCATTGATAATTTCATATGCAGCGGCATTTCTCTTGCAAATACGAAAACTGTCTCCCTGCTTAAAATCCTGGTTGTAACAACCGCAAAAGAAAATTAAATTTAATAATATCGGTTTATTTACGGGTATTCATAAAAAAATATTGTGTTTATGTTTTCTAGATACAGCGTATAAAATATAGCTATTCAATAGAGATATCAGGGTAAAACTTCTTCGGAAAATCAAAGACGTTCTTAAAACGTAATAACAACTAGAGGGATACTACTATTCAGTGGTTCTTCAGTCTTTTTATACAAACTTTAAACTGAAAAGATGGCACATCAAGAAACTACAATAACCTCATGCTCAATAAAAAAAATTAATTCTCATTAAATTATATTTCAAAGTTTCACCTGACTATGATATTAAATATATTAAAATATGCATTGATTCGTCAGCAAATTTTGCCAAAGAAGTCCAAAAATCTGACAATCATTATAATAATATAATTAATTAATACATATATACTTATATATATATATATATATATATATATATATATATATACACTATCATATTTTATTACATCGCTTATATTATGTATTACAATGCAACAGTTAAACTATTAAGTTCCTCCTACCTTAACCTTAAGCGCTCACTTGGCGACGGCCTTGGCGTAATTTCAACTTTTACACAAATTCTTGAAACTTTGAAGAGCATTTTCTTTTGCCACATACTTCTGTGAAATTTTTTGTGGAAATGACGGTTCCCGCTGAGTTCTCTTTGTTGTGATATTGTTGTGATGTTGTTGGCACCACATTGTTAGTGTTTGTTTGTTATGTAAACAAACGCAACAACTATCTCCCAACAATGATATGACATTGTTACGTCATCTAATGGAAATTATGCTGATATAGGAATTTTATAGAAAATTATGAAAAAAATTGAAAAAAATCAGAAAATTACACAAATAATAAAGTTTTATACACATTCCCCACACTAAATATCAATCAGCATCACGATTTGCAGTCATATGTTAAAGAAAATCTAATAAAAAGCAATATTCTGCCTCCTATTCTCTCAAGCGTTAATCACACTAAACACGCATAATTTTACTCTAAATTCACTATTTCAAATAAAATTACAGAATATTAGATAAATAAAGATGCTCCTCACTCTCTTACACATATTCTTTTTCATTCAATTCCTTCTTTTCCATCGTGAAACCTCCACACAATCATACAGTTCATCCAAAGATTTCTCATTTTCTTTCCAAAAATTTCATATTTTTATTAGCTTCATGCTGGAAATTGATAATTTCTCATTATTTTGCATCGCTTTCATGTAATACCATTACTTTTTCACATAATACCCGACGTAACCATTTAAAAATACACCCAGAAATGTAACGATGCGAGATTTCAAAATTTAGCTCTAGTGTAATTTCAAGCGACTTTCTCGTAAATTTTAAATCTATTTTATAAAATTTACTTAAAATAATTAAATATTTACAAATATGTACTGTTTTTAACTTCGAAAATATAGTAATTTCATGTTTTACTGTGAAAAGTAACTGAAAATGCGTACTACATATATTGACAAGCTCTCATATTTAATCAACTTTCTGTAGTATTTAATAACAAAACATTCGTATTCTATATAAAAGCTGTAAATATTTGCAAATATTTATCGTTTATAGAAAAAAATAAAGGGTAATTTAATGTTTTACATTTAAAAATGCATGAAAATTTAGTTTACTATTTACGATATGTTACCATGTTTAGCAAATTTCTTCTTAAACTCCAGAAATAGACAGACAGATTAGAAAAAGCACATACTTTGCAAATATTTATTACTTTTATCTTGAACATGTCGATAAAATATTGTTTTTGTACAAAAAATTGTAAAACATTGAGATACAAGTTCCTACAAGTTAGCATAAGCTTTTTTATTTTCGATTTTTCCAATAAAAGGTGAGAAAATCGGCAATATTAAATCAAAATAAACTGTTATTAGCAAAATGTAAGTTTTTTTAGTAAAACTATAATTTAGTACCTCAATATTTTCATAAGAAATGGTCTTAATAAAATATAATGCAAGTTTGTTTCAAGTTAAGCGTATGTAGTTTCAGTAAATTTTTGCAGAAAGGTAGCATAAAAAACAGAAATATTGCATTAAAATAAATATACAATAGCAAAATCTTACTGATTCGATATACTTACGCTATAGTTTAAATGATATCATAAGTAAATGTGCAAAAACTTTCGATGTTTTGGTATTCTGCAAGCATCGCATACAAGTATAATTTCAACCGACTTTCTCGTCAATTTTAAATCTATTTTTGTATGCATGATTATACATGCATTTTTAGTGAGTTTCCTCATTAGTTGACAAAAAACAGTCTGTGTGTGTATTACATCGTTAAGTATATATTTACAAAGTTTCAATGATTTTAGAATGTACAAAATAGTTTCCTGTTTTTATAAGTAAAATTGTGAAATATTTCTATAAAAGATACCTTGTTGGGCTCATTCTTAGCCCATTTTCTTATAAAGTGATAGAAAATTAATATGTCTTCAAATACTTATTGTTTCTGGCATAGATAGAATGGTACTTTAACATTTTTAGCTTTAAAAATACACGAGAAACTACCTTACGACATCTTACCATGTTTAATGAACTTAGATTCCATAGCTAACCAAAACTATTTTATTAAAATAAGCATGCGTTTTTACAAATATGTGTTTCTGTCCATCTTGAACAAGTTGGTGACATATCGTTTTTGCACATGAAAAAGAGAAACTTTTTCGAAAAGGTTCCTGCACCTTAGTGTAAACACACTTTTAGTGACGATTCTGTTAAGATATAGTAAACAAAATGTAATATTACACCAGAACAAACTAATATTTACAAAATTTTAATTTCTTTTAGGAAATGTAGCTTAACAATTTGTTTTCAAAAATAAAATTCTTTAAAAAATACGAAACAAGTTGGTTCAGATAAATAAACGTGTATCTCGTCGTAAGTTAATTTTAGTCGTAAGTTAACAAGTCCAATGTGTAATATCACATTAAAATAAATGTGTATTCCCGATATGCTATTGGTTTTAACATGCGTACGTTAGAAATTTATCGCAATCATAATTAGACAGGTAAATTCAGGGTAAACGATACAAACAATTAATAAATAGTCCACGGATTGAATTTTTCCGATCTAAACAAATGCATGTATATAGCACGACTCTTATTTTTGATCAGTTTCCTTTACCGCAAGTAAGTTTCGCTTTCGAACAGCGTATGAGATGCACACCTCCTACCGCCCTTTATATCCTTGTTCGATGGCGCTTCTATAGCGGGAATCATTCTGACGCAATCGAGCGTGTCCACTTCTCGTTTGGGAAAACTTATGTAATTTTAGGGAGTTTAAACTCAAATTTGGTTATCAGAGTACTCCAATATTTTGACAAAACTGTAGTGTATTTAACTCTTATGTTTTGGAAATGTAAACCTCCCTACCCTTAAAATTTCACAACCTTTTAAATGCAAGATTGGTGCACTTATTAGGTTAAGGTTGTTTTTTTATTGTTTTTTCATTCTAATGGACGGGACAGCTGCCTACTTTAGTCTGGACCGCTACGAGATCCGGAGATGTTAGTATTTTCATCATGGGGACGTCTACGAGGCAGGTCGACCTTGCTCCCTATGAATGATCTACTAATGTTGAATCAATTCAAGTGAGAGACCATACATCTGGATTAGCACCCCCAGGGGTATCGTTTGAGCTTGGGAAGGCACTGGAGCCACGATAAATTTTAGGTACACCTTTAGCCCAGACGGTCCGCATTGGACTCAGTCGAGAGAGGACGAAGTACAAGCCGGTGCTGCTTCACTTTCGGTGAAACATTGGGAACCGAACAGGCCCCGACTGGCCAGGTCAGCTGGTCGGCGATTGTAGAGGGGCTCCCAGCCCAAGAGCGCCCCGGTGATGCCCACAAAAATGGACATAATACTTTATAATTGGAATAATTTGGTATATACACCAGAGTAATTTAATTATTTATCGTCGAGAAATCTTACGCTTTTACACAGTGGTGGCTACATTAGACGCTCGAATGTAGCAGATGCGTTGCAGAGTCCAAAAGGCATAACTTTGAACTACCGTAATCCTTGTCCCGTGGTGAACGCAGTCATTTCGCGGTCGTCGGGATGAGTTTCCACTTCCCAGTAACCACTCTTCAGATCCAGAGTGGAAAACCATTCATTCCCCGATAAAGTGTCCAAAGTGTCGTCAATCCTGGGAAAAGGGTAGCTGTCTTTCTTGGTAATGTCATTCAGACGTCTGTAGTCAACGCAGAACTGGGTGGAACCATCCTTCTTCCGGACCAAAACAATTGGCGAGGCCCAGGGACTGGTCGATGGCTCGATGACGTCATCACGATGCATTTCCTCTAAAAGTCCGCTCACCTCTTCTTGCTTAGCAAACGGCAGCCGCCTAGGATCTTGCTTGATGGGAGAATGGCTGCCTGTATCTATCCTATGTTGCGTTAAGCTCGTACGGCCAAAGTCACCCGAAGTATGAGAGAAGAGGTCTTCAAATTCAGCTATTACTTTCTCCGCAACGCTGCTCTGTTCTGCCGTTAACTCCACGTCTTGTAATAATTCATTCGTCAGACACTCAGATGATTTAGCTGTCGTTTGGCTGATGTTCTTATTAATGCAGGTAACAGGAGTGCATGTCGCCAACACTTCATTATCACCTTCAACTTGTCCGTCACATTAGCTACTCTAATTGGAATTTCTGTTCTCGACAAGTCCACAAGTGTTGCTCCCACAAGTACTCCTCTGACGGAATCACTATTGTTTGAGTGTTCGATTAATCCTATCCGGAATTTATTACTTTCTTTAACTGTTCCAGAAATTATAGAATCAGTTTTTGGAGGAAGAGTGATATCAGTCTGGGCTATTATTTGCTGAATAAATAAAACTGCTTCATTTTTAATGTCGAACGCAGCTTTTTCTTCTGAGTCTGAACGAAGCTCATTATTCTTAAAAACCAAGTTAAATTTGTGTGATTTTAAAAAGTCCAGTCCGAGAATAAAGGAGTCCGTAATATAGGTGACATATACCACATGGTCATATCTGGCATTTCCAAAAGTAATTTCCACTCTTGCTTTTCCGCCCACTTCGATCTTGTCACCTGTCACAGTCTGGAGGGTCAGCGAGGGCGGAGTCCACATTGTCTTCAAATTTAATTTCTTGGCCAGATCTGTCCTTATGATGGTTACATTCGCTCCAGTATCAATCACCATGTGGCATTGAGAACCATTAACGTATCCGAGTACAAATAGTTCATCACTGCCGCCATTCAGTGATGAAATCTGCAAGACTTTCAAATGAGGCTTTTGAATATCCCTCAGCTTCTGTTCCTGAAAGTCGTCTCTTTTCCGTCTTCCTTCATGGGCTTCTCTGGTGCATTTATAACTGCAATTTTTACGGCAAGAGTTCTTTTGTGCGTCACAGTATTTTCGTAAATGCCCCTCGCTGTTGCACCTCCAATATTTCACTTTTCTTGGCTCTGACTGTTCTTGTCGTTCCACCAGATTTTCCAGGGTCCGTAATTTATTCACTAATCTCTCCATTTCTCCATCCGTAGGCTCCTGGAATGACACAGCTCTAACATTATGCCGCTCTTTTCTTACGACCAGCTGAGCTGCCTCTAGCTTCATGGCGAATACGAGAGCGGACCTGAGATCTTTGTAATCCGCCAAGATCAATGCTTTCTGAATTTCAGAGTCCAAGAGGCCACCAATAAAATGTTGCACTGTAACTTCTTCTCGAACGTTATCAGGATAACTGCCATAGGCTAGATGACACAGCCTATCTATGTCGGAAACCAGGTCCTGGAGGGTCTCGCCAGGTCTTTGCATCCTTGACTTAAGTTGTATTCTACCATACTCTTTCTGGCACTTCTCTCCGAATTTCATCTCCAAGGCACTTGCGAGGGCGTCAAAATCTCCTATCTTCGTCGCTCCAATAGTTTGCAATACGTTAATTGCACCTCCACTAAGGGAAGCGGTCAGTTGGTTCGCTTTCTCGGACTCGCTCCAACCATTGGCTTTGGCGACGATTAATAATTGGGTCTTGTTGGCTTCCCAGGGAGTCTTTCCGTCATAAGTGGTTAGTTTCACTGCTGGGCCCCCTCAGGGGGAGCACCTTCTTTAGGTACTTACGGGTGTCGCAATCCCGGGGCCCCAGCGATCTATCCCTTCTCTGTTGCTTACTCTACTCTCTCCTTAGCTGTTTCCTTCCTTTTCTCCCTCGGTGTGGTTTCCTCTCAGGAGGTGAGGGCCCCCCTTCAGAAGCTGTGGCCGCTCTGTGCCATTAGCTTCTGTTGGCGGGTAAACTGCCCACGGGTTTGCCGTGCGTGGAGACCTGTGTCCCCGGAAATGGGGATCCTGGTAATTGAGGTGTTTTTCCGTAGGGGAAATCATCTGAATGGCATTTCCAATGGGACGGAAAAATTATCAACACATTACTTTGGCCTCGGCTTCGGGTAAACAGGAGGAACACAGTGTTCCCCTGTGTATCAATCGGCTGGTGGTACTGATTCGGTCAACTGCTAGGGTTCAAGCAATCGGTCTTCCGCTGGGCACGTCGTAAAGGGTAGACGCTGCTTACAGGGTTGTACTGTGCGCGTATAGACTCGGTTAGCACTGATGCACGTTTATGCATCCCCTAGTTGGGCTCCATGGTGGGTGGTGCGGCCGAGTCCGAAATTCTTTTTCCCAAAATGGCGACCCAAAACTTTTCTTCCCAACCAAACACACGGAAATCGACATTGACAGAAAGCTCAAGGACACAGTTAAATAGCACTGATACAGCAATATTTTTTATAATAAAATGTAATGAAGGCAACTTTAACCAAACCTCACCTTTCCTGATCCAGAAAAACATAACAGCTATGGTAGGAGAAGTAGAAAAAATAAAAAAATTACGATCTGGAGACCTTTTAATACAAGTATCTGACAACCAACAAGCAACTAATATAAAGAAAATAACCAACTTTGCCTTAAAATCTGTTACTGTCTCACCTCATATTTTTCTTAATACTTCTCGTAGTGTAATTTCGGAACCTGATCTTAAGCACTGCTCTGAAGCAGAGATCCTGGAAAACTTACAATCTCAAAACGTTTGTGCTGTTCGTAGAATCTCCATTCGCCGCAACAATCAAACTATTGGAACACACCACATTATACTACCCTTTCAGTCCCCTAAAATACCAACCCATATAAAAGCCGGCTATCTGTCCTGTCCTGTGAGACCCTATATACCCAATCCAGTTCGTTGCTTCCAATGTCAAAGATTTGGTCACACCAAGACTTCCTGTCGTGGTTCTCCTACTTGCGCCCGCTGCGGTAGTTCTGGACACGACAGCGAATCTTGTTCAGCTCCCCCTAAATGCATCAACTGCAGAGAAGATCATCCCTCCTATTCACGCTTATGTCCTGAATGGTCCTTCGAAAAAGAGATCCAGTCCTTGCGTGCCTTGCAAGGATTTTCCTATCCTGAAGCCCGTAAATTAATTGAAACCCGTACACCGAAACCCGGTTTGACTTATGCTACCGCAACAAAATCCACTAGATCAATAGCTATCCAAACAATCTCACCTAAAGTTGAACTTGTATCTCCTTGTACCTTAAAAGCAGTAATAAATAAATCAGTATCCCCAAAACCTGAATCTTCAACATCCACCCAAACTACAAAACCTAAGAAAAAGCTACAAAGCAACAACAATACTCAAACAAAACCACAAATATCCAAATGCAACTCTTATAAATCAAAATATGCCCGTTCTAAAATAAAATCTGTTCCCCGCCAACCGCACATAGATGACACAATTTTATCACTAGCTCCTTCAGAATCGGATATCTCAGATGAAGAAATGGAAGATGAGGTAGCCAACCCTCCAAGTGACTCATTAGGGATTATAAAAACACCGTTCAATGCCCTTAATCCCATATAACTATGGCCCTGCTGCTCTCTTGGAACTGCCACGGTTTCTTGAATAAAACTGACGACCTAAAAATCTTGATTTACAGTCATAATCCTGCCTGCCTTGCTCTGCAAGAGACTTTTCTTCAGACCCATAGACATCTTAAAATCCACTCATATTCTATCCTCCGAAGACTACGAACTTCGAGATAGGGCTTCTGGTGGAGTTGCCCTACTCATAAACAATAGTTATCATTACATGACAGTTACTCTTAATACAAGTCTTCAAGCAGTCGCTGTACGAATACACCTCAAACAACTCACCACTATTTGCAGTATTTACCTCCCTCCGAATGAAACCATAAGCCAAACTTCACTTAACAATCTGATTGAGCAACTCCCCTCACCATTCCTACTCATAGGGGACATGAACGCCCACAGCCCCCTATGGGGCAATAAAAACACCAATCACAGAGGCCAACAAATCGAACAGCTTATAACTGACTTCTCCCTATGCATCCTGAATAATGGTGATGATACATACTTTCATCACCCAAATAAAACTTTTCATGCCATAGATATTGCTCTCTGTTCTCCTTCCCTGCTTCCGCTATACAATTTCTCTGTATCCAGTGACCTTCACAATACTGATCACTTTCCTATATTTCTCTCGCCATTATATCAGAATTCTAACCAAAACATTAGTATGTCTTACTATGCTCAAAATAGAGCTGACTGGCCTACCTTCAGTGCTCTGTCTGAAATCTCCTCAGATATCATTGAAGGCCCCATCAATGAGGTCGTCAAAAAAATTACCCACATCATCATTAGTGCAGCAGACGCTAGCATTCCTAAAGCCGGCACTCGGGTCAGAAAAAACAAAAAACCGTGGTGGGCTGACGAATGCATTGTTGCCAAAAAGCAGCAGAAAAAAGCATGGGATATCTTTCGGCGGTACCCCACCACCGAAAATCTTACTAAGTATAAAAAAGCCAAGGCCTGTGCACGTAAAATTAGGCGGCAATCCCAAAAAGAGTCGTGGATATCATATGTCTCCAGTATCTCCACCTCAACTTCTAGTAAAGAGCTATGGACGAAAGCAAAAAGAGCCATGGGCATATATAACAACCACTCTATATCCTGCCTTTCTATCAATAACAATATAATTTCTGACACAAAAGACATAGCAAATGCAATTGGTCAAACACTTGCTTCCACCTCCAGCAATAACTCCTATCCAAATACCTTCCTTCGACATAAAGAACATCTCGAACAGCATAATCTGAACTTTAAAACCTCACTTCATTTGTCTAATAATAGTACCTTTACCATCGAAGAATTAAATAAAGCCTTAAAACAATCTCCAAATACATCTCCAGGGCCTGACAAAATAACGTATGAAATGCTTAAACACCTTTTCCACAACTCACTGATCAGGCTTCTTCAACTTTACAATAGAATCTGGGATGAACATACTTTTCCTTCCTCTTGGAGGAATGCCTATGTCATCCCTTTTCCAAAACCTGGAAAAGACACCACTAACCCAAAAAACTATCGGCCCATAGCTCTTACTAGTTGCCTTGCAAATTGATGGAAAGAATGGTCAATGCCCGGTTAGTTTACATTCTGGAAACAGAGAACCATATACACCCTTACCAGAGCGGTTTCCGAAAGGGCAGATGAACCATAGATAACATCTTAAGCTTGGAGACAGAAATCCGTAATGCTTTTTTGAGGAGGAACCGTATGGTTTCTGTTTTCTTTGATATTGAAAAAGCATATGATCGGACGTGGAGGTACGGTATTCTCAAAGACTTGCATAACCTAGGCCTCCGAGGTCACCTGCCTGTTTTTATTAAGAACTTCCTCAATCTTCGTAATTTTAAGGTCCGCATTAATGGCACACTCTCTGATAATTTTGTACAAGAAGAGGGAGTGCCGCAGGGTTCTGTTCTCAGCGTCACTCTCTTTTCCATAAAAATTAATGGCATTCTTAATGAACTCCTGCCAACAGTTAACGGCACCTTGTACGTAGATGACCTCCAAGTCTCTTGCCAAGGGAAGGGCATGCGCTGCATTGAGCGACAGTTGCAAACTACGATCAACCGTATTCTAAAGTGGAGTAATAGCAACGGCTACAGCTTTTCTGCAGAAAAAACTGTTGCTGTACATTTCTGTCGGAGACGTGGGATCCATCCTGATCCAGAACTTTTTCTGGATAGGATCAAAATAGAAGTTCATGACTCCATTAAATTTTTAGGTATATATCTTGACAAGAAACTAACGTTTCGAGACCATATTTATTACATTAAGGAGAAATGTGAAAAGAATTTGAATATTCTAAAGATGCTCTCTAATACATCTTGGGGGGCAGACCGTGATGCTATGTTGCGAATTTACCGTGCTGTTATCCGGTCTAGAATAGACTATTCCTGCTGTGTGTACGGATCAGCTTGTAAATCTATTTTAGAGAAACTTGACACTGTGAATCGTACTGCACTACGTATTTGTTCAGGTGCCTTTCGAACCTCGCCTATTCAAAGTCTATATGTGACATGTCATAAGCCTTCACTCAACCATATACGTCATAAGCTGTCATTGAACGCATACTTCCGCATCCTTTCTCACCATTCACACCCTTTAAAAAATTCTCTAATTGACACTTATCTGGATTGCTTTTATCGGAATCGCCCATCTTGCACACCTCCTTTCGGACATAGAATTCGCAGTAGTCTTACTGGTACCCAGTTAGTAGATGTGAAAGTCTCTACCTGCTCTCTGTCTGCAATTCCATCCTGGGACACCTGCCATATCTCCTACTTACAGCCATTCAAAGGCTTCACGAAACAAAACACTGACCCCCCAAATATATCAACAGCTTTTCCATGACCACCAAGCTAAGTATTATAATTATGAATATCTGTACACTGATGGGTCCAAATCTGAGAGCCATGTTGGTTTTGCCTATTCAAATGGCTCTCACTCTTGTAGCTACACTCTCCCCACTTTCTGCTCAGTTTTTACAGCAGAACTCCTCGCTATTTATGAAAGCCTCCGTTTTATTTCTAGCTCAAATAAAAAGTGCTTTATAATTTACTCAGACTCTTTAAGTGTTCTAGAAAATCTCAAATCTGGCTCCCCTCCTAATAGTTATATTGCTAAAGTCCTCCATACGCACAGACAACTTATAAATAGCGGGTATGATATTCTTTACTGCTGGGTACCAAGCCACATTGGGATACAGGGCAATGAGCATGCTGACTCTTTAGCTAAACATGCTACATTCCCTTTTACTTGCCCTTTGCCTTACAGTGATATAAAAGCGGAAATTTCTTATTCAATAAAGGACAAATGGACCAATGACTGGAACACCGAAACAGAAAATAAACTTCATTCAATACACCCGACTCTCACCTACTGGCCCTCTTGTCCCAACCGCAAGCAGGACGTTACTCTGACACGTCTTCGCATCGGGCACACAAGACTTACCCATAAACACCTACTCCTAGGTGAACCTGCTCCAGATTGTCCCCACTGTCATACCCATCTCACCATTCGTCATATTTTAACATCTTACACAGCTTTTAATACATTTTACCAAAGTTATTTTAACTGTTCTTATCCAAAACTTCACGATATACTGGGTGAAACCCCACATTATAATCTCTTTACTTTCCTTCAGCGTATTCATTTTCTTCATTTGTTGTGAAGTGAGTGTTCCTGACATGCATCTGGATGGGGGCCCCCATCCAGATGTCCTCGACTCTTTTATCTACATTTTACCTTTCTACAATTTGCTATTATCGTTTTTAGGTTTTTACGTTTCTTGGATTTTAATATTACTTGTTTTATACAACACCTTTTAGCCTGAAAAAGCCTTGTTTTAATATTTTACACCTCGTATTTAATATTATACACATTGTCTGGCACAGTATGTCCTTTTTGGACCTTGTGCCATTAAACATCAACCAACCAACCAACCAACCTTCACTGCTGGGCGGTGTGACGACATCCTGATGTTTTCTGGTAGTTTCCCCAGCTTGATGAGAGAGTCCAGTTTTTCTTCAATTTTATTCTCAAATTCTTCACGCAATTCTTTGACGTTTCTCTCATGACTTCTTCTAGGAGTTACACTCTTTTCTCCACTTCCTCTAACCCGGTTTTCATCTCTTCGTGAGCGGTTTTTAACTTATCTAATCCGGTTTCTATTTTTCTTTCTCCATCTTCCACTTTCTTCTCTAGTCCGACCAATCCGGCTTCAATTTTCTTCTCTAAATCAGCTTGTCCGGTTTTCATCTCATCTTGCGCGGTTTTCATCTCTTCTAATCCGGTTTTCACCTCATCGTGTGCAGCTTTCATTTCGTCTTGTCCGGCTTCAATTTTCTTTTCTAAATCGGCTTTCATCTCGTCTTGTCCGGATTTCATCTCCTTCATCATCTCCATGAGCTTTTGAAGTTGTCCTTCCATTTTTCCTCTTGTCAAAACCCCAAAAGTGAGGAGAAAGTGAATAAGTCCCCAAAAGTGAGGAGATCTAAGCCCTAGGGCCAATATTTCTCGAGATTTATAGAAACCCATAGAAAAACAACGGGAAAACCTAAACCTCCGTATCTCCGGTTCTAATTGGCCGATTTTGATGCAACAAAAAGCAAAATTTATCTATTTGAAGCGTAGAATACGAATTTTAAACCATTTTAAGCCCCAGAGCAGCGGGTTGCCGCGCAAATTCGTAACACTATTTTGTCTACGCGATCTTGTCAACAGGTTTTGCAGATATGAACAGTTACGGTGAAGATAGTCTCAAATGTGTTTGCCATATAACGTGAAGACGGTGAGAGGTCGTTAATAAAATGATGAAAGTCACACAAGGTTTGCAATTTTTGATAATTGATCTCTAAATTTGGTGCTAAACCGTGACAATTTATTATAAATATATTTCGAGTATACTTAGAAAACGCTTGGCGAATATTGTAAAATAGTTTTAGTAGGTGATTTTAATATAGATTTTAATTCGGAAGAAATGTTTTACAGAACAAAGAAGACAAATACAGTACACTCATAGATTATGATACGCTCTCCAAATGGTATTTATAAAGGTGAAGTATAGTTTGACTATATGCATGGCGAAAATTGTTAAACAGTTTTTCTAGGCGATTTTAATATAGATTTCTATTCCGAAGAAGTGTTTTATGGAACAAGGAAGAAAAATACGGTACACTCATGGATTATGATGCCCATTCCAAACAGTATTTAAAATGTCTATGCGATATAGCTGGAATATGCCAGGCGAAGATTGTAAAACAACTTCAGTAGGTGATTTTAAGATAGATTTCGATTCCAAAGATGTGTTTTATGGTACAAGAAACAGTTGATTCGTATTTTAACGCCCCCACTCTCGCCAACCTAAAAAATCCCCGCACTTTGGCGAGCTTTACAGTCATCGCTCTCTAGGAGTTATGCACAAGTTTCAACGCTCCCAAAAGAACTAGATGAAAAGTAAAGTGAACAAATTAGCGATCAACGCACCAGTTAAGGAATTTGAAGACTCTTAATTATTAAAACTACATTAATTGGCAACCCAAAATAAATAAAAATGCAACGGAGTGCTATACTTACATGATGTTCCAAATCACTATTTTAATTCTAAATTACGATTGCCACATAAGTACAAAAAATCGTCAAGATGACTGCATATGCTTAATTATCGCCACCTTGGTGAGATTCGGGCTGTTAAAGTTGGAATCAACACGGCAAGGCAAAGACAAACACGGCACACTCATGGATTATGATGCACATTCGAAACAATATTTAAAACGGTGAAGTATAGTTGTAATATACTCGGAGAAGATTGTAAAATAGTTTTAGTAGGTGATTTTAAGATGGATTTCGATTCCAAAGATGGTTTTTATGAAACAAGGAAGAAAAATACGGCACACTCATGAATAATGATACACTTTCCAACTTAATTGAATAAGGAAGAAAAATAGAGACGACGCAAAAATTATGATACGATTTAATGTATAGCACTTTAGTGCGTATTTAAAATCTGAAAGTGTTTCAGATTTTCTTCCTTTTTTAAAAACTTTCAGCTCTTTGCGGCACTTCAAGATGTTATAGTATTGCAGTCAAATTTTTTAACGTTCTCATTAAAGGTTATCTCCTGAAAGGCAACTTTTCCCCAAAATTACTGATATAAAATCTAAAAATAAAAAAATTAGGTCATTTTCCTTCCACCCTGTCCTACAATGTATATTATTTAAAACACGCAGGTTATATTTTTATTTTAAAGTTTGTTGTAATATTGAGAGCTTATTTTTCCTAATCCAAAATTTCTTTCACTTTTATAATTTTGCATGAATATTTCATTTGCAAAATTTTGCCCATTTCCCAGATGTTCAGAGAGCTAGGTTTTTCAATAAGGTGCAATAAAAATCCTCTTAATCTTTGGAATTATAACTTAAAATAAAAATTTCACCTCTACATTAAATTAGGCAATTTTAGAGTATTTCTAAAGCACCTATCATTTGCTGAAAACGGATGGTTTTGTGGGGGGAGGGGGGGTTGAAAAGGGTTGGAGGATTTTTTTACATGCTAAGTTAAAATTGCTATACAGTTTTAAGACTTTGTGTTGTGTTTAATAAGTAGATAAACCCTTAAGAAATAAAAATATACAGCGCATAATAAATATCATTTAACCAAATATGACAATTTGAATTGTCTTTTAGATTCAGGTTTTTTTTTTCAAACTGTATTTATTATTATTTCGTATATAAGTATCCTTTATGTGTGTTATTTTACAAGGCATTGATTATTATCTCCTAAACACCAGCTTCTTTTGAGTGATTTCTTTCATAATAAAGAGAGTTTTTCTCCCGAAACATGTGTTCCGATCCATAAGTTCCTTTCGGGTGTGTCATTTTACAAATTTTTAATTATTTTATGCTATACTCTGCGAAATTTTTTAAGAACTTTGGTTACATTTGGAAACATATTTTTTCATTTAAAAGTCAACAGTTAAAATCGTATATGCGTATAAAATCGCGAGTACAAATTTAAAGAGCATTAAACAGAAATAAACAGAATTAATTATAAGAAAAATATTTTTAACGTTTTACAGAAGTTACTTTAATTTTTATTTATTTACATATTTATACAGACTATATCTTATTTTCTGGAAAAAAAAAAAAAAAAATGTGCAAATGTGTTTATGATTGGACAGAAGCATTCTCATTTACTGAACTTATTTATTTGTTGAAAATTTTTGTAGTCAGCGCAATTTAAGCCCAGAATAATATCACACAACAACGCAAATATATTTTTCGTAAGTAAAAAAGTCTCCAGATTTATCATTGAAATGAATGTATTTTATAGCCACTAACCATTGCTTCAAGAATCAATCCTTTGGTTTAGCCATCCTGCAAGAATTGCACATTTTACGTGATTTAAAAATGGAAATATAATAAAACTGTTGCCTATAAGTTCATCTGTCAGTCTGTTTTGTCCGCGTAAACAGAAAATGTAAAACTAATTTAAGAGAGAATATTATAGTAGAATAAATTGTGAGAGAAAATTATTTTAAGTTGAGAAAGCTTTCTTGTTAAAAAACAATAAGAAGACATTTCACGCTTTTTAACACAAACTTCACGATAAAAACCATCATTGTTTGTGGAAATGTAAACGCTGAAATATATCCCATATGAATGAACTTAATTTAATTTTTTACATCAGATGTTAAGTGAAGAATTCACATTCACAATTTAAAGGCAAAACAATTCAAGTGCTTTGTATGATGCATTTATCAAACTCATATTCCTTCTTCTACTTTAACTTTCTACCGCAGTTAATCTTAAATCAAAATATATAATCATTAAAAAAACTGTCACGTTTAACATCTGATTATAACAGCTCGTATTAATTCTCCTTGAAATTCGTTAACTTGCTATTACTTCCGGCATCTCTTTCCTCGAGGAACACCTGCTTCAGAATACAGAAAATTCTGAAATGCATTTTTTATAACTCCTTTCTTATTTTATTCCCCGTTGCATGCTGGGAGTTATTTTGAATGCTCGCTGGTGCGTCTGAAAAGATTTCTATATTTCGTGAATGAGCACTCACACAAACACAGGTGAAAAAGGCCTCGTCTGAACGCTTCCCCTCTATACATCTCTCTCTTCAGGAACTTTTTCTTCTCGGGCAGCAACTGCTTTATAAAAATATACGCCAAGCCAAATCTTATTTGCAGATTGTACTGCACCGTTCAGGATGTGTTATTAAGAGGACAGGGCTGATTTTGAAAGAGAGAAGAGCGGAATAAATTTGCTGGAAAAGTTCTTGGAGCGTACAGGAGAAACGTCGAAGCGACTTTTCGAGCGAGATTGCACGTCGAGATAGATATAAGAAGGGATTTGTTTATTCTGTCTGGATGGAGAGATATATAGAGAGAAGGGGGCTCACGTGGAATTATTTTTGGAACGTAAATCAAGGGAATTTTAATTTTAGTCTTGTAAGCGTGTGGTTTAGAAAAATATCGTTAGCCTTGCCTTTGGTATTGAGACAGGTTAATCCAGATACGTATAAACAGAAAACTGCATGTTTTCTTCATCTTTTTTCTCCCCACATACACTGTAATAAATAACTGCAATTTTACAACACATATTGCTGCAAAATAATACAGCACAAGTGCTGCAGCTTTGGAATACAGCACCATGTTTTATAGATCTATTCATGAAATGACGTATATAAGTTTATATATATATATAAACTTATTTATTTTAAAATTTTAAATAATTATATTCTCAGAGATTTCAGAGACACATTTTCGAAAGCTTCCGAAAGCGTTAGAAATTTTGCACTTCTGTGCAAAAAACTACAGAAAAGATTGCAGCTACTTCAAACTGTGTAGATTAAGGTGGGGTAAAATGACTAAACATTTTTCTAATAAAAATGTAAATAGTTTGTATTTAAATTACTGTTTTATGCTCTATATTTTCGGTAGGTAACATTTATATTCATTAAAAGGTTTATTAGGAGAATTCGGGAACATATAATATTAACTAAGGCTAACTGTGTACCCATTTTACCCCTTCAAGCTAAAATATAAATGAAAAGAAAAAGTTTCCAGAAACTTACCTTTTCTAAGAAGACATTTAGACCTCTTGTAAATTAAATATATTAACAGAACATCTCATATTTTCAGGAATGTGTTAGTTTCACATATGTATTTGCAGACACACGAAAAGAGCATGGATTAAATAAGCATATAAAAGCTGATATTTAATTTACAAAGGCAATAAATAAACTTTTTAATAAGGATATATCTCGTCAACGAATCTCTGAAAATGTAGGTTAGAAAAAGAAATGTCATCAAAAAACAATTCATTTAAATTTTTGCTTAAAAATAAATAACAAATCATTTTTCGACTACACTTTACTTCACTATACTCTAAGTATTTTTGTCCAGTTTCGTATGCATATGAAAAGAATATTTTAGCTTGTGAATAGATGAAAAATGACAGTTCTGCGCCACCCCGTTTGAGCCGCCGTAGCATGCGCAACCCATGTTATTTCAATGGTTTATTTTGCCCCTGAGCATGTTCGGCAGGGCAAATTTTCCTCTGCGCATGGATTTTCACAGAAGAAGCCTCAGAAAGAGGTCGTCAGCCTGCAGAAAGAGGTCTCGCGTCACCTAAAAAAAACGACTTTTTGGGAGATGAAGATAAGATAAGGTTTGGTGAAATTTTTAGGTATTTCACGACGCCGACGTCAATCACCTTTTCTTACGTGTACTGAAGAGGGGATAATTTGGAGGATAATCCGAAGTATCAAATTTATCTAAGTGTTGGGCTAATGATTTCATTATTGAAGATAAAAATTAAAATTATTTTTTAGTTACTTCAATGACATGATTTAATCACGCAATTTTTTTACAGAACAGTAGAAGTAATTGTGCTTATTGTTAGGTGACTTTTTTAGAGAAAAAATGGTATATAGTGATATTGGTTCTATCATTAAACCTTTTTAACAAGTATTAGCATTGATAAATTTAAAAAAGAGTCTGTCATTATTGAAGATAATGATTAAATTTCGATTTAGTTAGTACAAAAAATGTTAATAGAAGGTTTTATTTTTTTTACGTTTATATGTCTGTCATTTACTTTTCTACATCATTTGTAAGACTTTCCTCTCTTACTTTGGCAGATTTCTGTTGCAATCTGCCAAAAAGTACAGGAATTTAGATGCAGAGAAACTCTTTATTATTTAGAGTCGATTGTAAACCAGTGAAGGGCATTCCTTGGTGCATGTGGATGTCTTGAAAAATTTGATAAGAAACATTTGATTTTTTTTTTCAATTTTTATTTTAATTTCATTTGACTAAAGATTTGTTGCAGATAAGTTCAACATCTGAAAATTCCGATTTTATCAAATAATACAAAACTTAAAACGTTGTCCTTGAACAATTTCAAACATGTTTAATATTAAGTCAATAAAAATTTTATGCGCCGATCATAAGTATATGTCTATTCTGCGAAAGTAGACAAAATATAATATTTTCCTTATGTTCACCGCTTAACGCGAATGCACATAACTTTATATTTATTCCGTGCAGACGTAAGAATATTCTCCGACATCAGACCTTGAGTAAACATGTATTGCTGTGTGGGAAAAATCCTTCCACATGAGAGGATTGCCGGAGCGACTTTGGCATATCAAGTATTCAGTAAGCCGCATCATCAACCAGAGGAAAATGACTCGAATGGCAGATGTAGTCATCTTTTCCCTAGAATCATACATCACATATCCCTCCCTCCTTTTGCTACATTGTCGCGAGATAAGAAACCGGAGGTTATTTACTGCAGTCTCTGGAATATTCATTGAAGTAAAGACGGGTCTATTTTATAAAGGGAAATATTTTGCACTGTGCACTGGGGGGGAGAAGAAAGATTTTAGTTCTAATTTCATGGCTGAAAAAGAAATGTACTATTTTACAGTAAGTGTTCTTTAATATTCTATTTTATAGCAATTTCTGTCACAGGGCTTCATCTACATAATAAATGAAAGTCCAAAATGTATAAGTTCAATAGTATCACTACATTTACACTTTATATGAGAAAACACAACATACCAAAATCTAAGAAATTTAAGTAATGTTTGACTACATTAAAATGTTTATTAAAGAAATTAAACTATTAATAATGCAAAAAAATACGCGTTTTATTCTTATAAATAACTTCTTATTCTTAAATGTGCTCTGCTATGCAGTTGAACATTACTTAAATGTTTTAGTTTTTGGTATCTTTTACTATTTTACTTTGTTAATTTCTATGTAGTAGATATAATTTTAAGAGTTTTTAACACCAATATTTAAAAAAATATTTACAAGTCGCATATGCATCAAGTTACTTATGTGGTATTAAAAAAAAAACAATACTAAGTTCACTACCCCGAGGAAGTAACTAAAATGCAGTACGTTAAATTATCTAATGTTTAAAAAACGACAATTCCAATATCTAGCACTTCAAAAAAAGAAAAAAAAAAGAAATACTAAGTCCACTACATTAAAAAAATATCAAACTTCATCACTTCTATGAAATAAACAAAGCATAAATCTTTCAGTTTATTTCATAAAAATACTCAACAATTTGTAAGAGCATAAAATATATCTAAGTACAAAACGTCTAAAAAGAAAAATTACAACTTCATCTGATCAAGGGCGGATTAAAGGGGAGGACGGAGGGGGTGACCGCTCCCCCCGAGTAAAAGAAATTAATGTAAAAGATCCTAGTTTACCTCCATAAAATGGATGTATATGTCAATCAATCTTTTAATTAACCGCCCCCACCGACAAACTAACCTGCTCCCCCTCCCCCGAAAAACTTGCATTAATCCGTCACTGCATCTGATGTAGTTTACTAAATATTTTTAAAATGGTATTTTTGAAAATATTTGTCCTTAATTTTCCATAGACATAAATTATACTAAATTTAGTTACTTAAGATTTTAAAAAGGTAAAAAACTCTTAAGTCCATTATCTTGAAAGATTAACTAAAATGTCTTAAGTTGATGTTCTAAAAAAAGATATTTTTGCATATTTGCCACTCTAGAAAAAAATATTAAGTTCTTACGATTAATTCTTAAGTTTTAAGTTCTTAAGTACAGATGTGTTAGTTCATTACGTGAAAATAGTCAATGCCGCGTCAGAACACAAAATACATTTTAATTCAAAATGATCAAGGGTGTCCTTAGTACATTTTAATTCAAAATGTACTAAGTAGTTTGAACACATGGCACATAAAAATAAAAATGGATTACTTTCTTTCTTTAATTTTAAAGTAATATTTATCCTAAAATATTTTTCTTTCCTAACTCTGTAACTTATAAAAAAAGAAAAACCGCAACTTCAGCAGCTGTAGTGTGTAAAATATTATCTAAGAACTTTTACTTGGTGTGTCTGAAAAATATTCGACGTCCGTAATTTCGTATAGGCATAAATTAGAGTAATTTTGAATAGATAAAATTTTAAAAAGGTAAGTTTATAATGTTGCTTTAAAATTATTGGTTACTTGAGAACAAATTCTAAAGTTCGTTTAGATGCATTTTGATGAATTGGACTTTACGGAGAGACATTTCCGGTCAAAGAGGACTATTACGAACGGAGTCTGCAATTTTTCAGTGAACGGGATATATAGAGAGGCGGATAAAAACACCTTTTCAAAGTGAACTTGGAAGTTAAAGAAAACTTTTTAAGAGGGAAAGAGTTTCGAACGAAACTTCTTAAGTGGGTTATTTTAACATTGGGAGATTAGGAAAATAAACGAGAACCGAAAATGTGAACTTGTTAAGCGGGAAAACATCTTAAGCGGGTTTTACTATATATATATATATATATATATATATATATATATATATATATATATATATATATATATATATATATATATATAAGATTAAAATGATACCAATCCTCTCAATCACTTAAATTTATCCTTTGTTATAAGAAAAAATACATATAAACCGCTAAATATCTCAAGAAGTGTTAAGTAGCTTCATTGGTATTATATATCTAGTTTATCAATATTATACCTATTTTTATCGTACGTCAGTAAAAAAAGTGAAATTAATCCGGATGATGATATGAAATAGCCAGCTGAGATGGTGAATCAGAAGTAAAATATTTAAAAATGTTTACTTTGCTTTCCTGATCTGCTAGCTTTGTTTTCATCATTCAAAAATTTGCAGTAGAAGATTCATCAAGGATTTTTTCAAGTAAGTAAGATCTTAATTTCCGATAACTTAATTTGTATTTCTTGTACAGCGTGATAGTTAGACTTCAGGTCTAAAACTGGAATTTTATTTACACGCTTGTAACTTATTTTATCGTAAAGTTCTAAAAAACATAAAGTCTTATACGAAAATTATCATGTAACCGCGATTTCTAATCTATACTAACTAAATCAAACTTTAATTTTTATCTTCAATAATGAAAGATTTTTTTAAAAAAATATATCAAGACTAATACTCATTTAAAAGGTTTAATTATATAACCAATGCCACTGTATACCATTTTATCTCTAAGCAATTCGCAGAGTCACTTTAACAATAAACACAATTATTTCTAGTATTCTGTAAAAAGTTGGCGCGATTTAATCATGTCATTCAACTAAAACCTAACTTTACTTTTAATCTTCAATAATGAATTCATTAGTTTGTAATGGTCCATCACATAGATATATTTGATTCAACAGATTATCCTCCAAATCATCTCCTCTTCAGTACACGTAACAAAAGGAAGATTGGAATCGGCTTCATAAAATACCTACAAAAAATTCACCAAAACCTTATCATATCTTTAGCTCCCACAAAATTGATTATTTATTGATTCAAGACCTCTTTCTTCAGGTACTGAAAAACCGCGCACAGTGGAAGTATTGCCCTGCCCGCCATGCTCAGGGAAACAAAAAAAAAAAAACATAGAAAGAACATGGGTTGCGGGTTGTAGCGGCCCAAACGAAGTTTCGCAGAACAGTAATTTTTCATCTACTCTTATCTCTTTCTCAGATAAGTAGATTTTTGTCCTTTGCACAAATATTTAAATTTGAGAAGAAGAAAATACAACAAAATTAACATAAAATTAATTAAAATACAGAGTTTTGCGAGTAGGTATTGCAGGAGTTAGTTCAAAACGTTTTCTTATTATCTCATATTATAAAAGGCAGTTATTACTTGCTTTTAAAACAGCATTTTTTGAACAATATTAAGGTAAAACTTTTAAAAAGTATGAAATGTTTTATATTCAGGTTCCGTGGCAGTGGGATTGTTGTGGTAATGTCTTTTAAGATTAACACCAAGCACGTTCGATATAACTTCTCAAATCCATTTATAAGACTATTCCATGCATTAAAACGAACAAAATTTAGCATACTTTTCTCAACATGTTTTACCTTTGCAAATCCCTAATAACAATAGGTGGGGTGACGGACGTACAGGGGACAATTTTTAGATTTTTATATTAATCCTAAAAATATTTTAAAAACAGAATATCAAACTAATGTATTATTCTTCCTGATCTATTGGCTATCCTAATTTATTTTAGTTCAATTGTAAGAAAAGCCTTTATGCAGTAAAAAAAAAAAAAAAAAAAAAACATTTTTCTTAAGTACTTTTCTGTTGACCCACTGTACCCACTGGGTCACCAAACGTTGTACAGTGGTTCAGCTAACGAGAAACACAATAAGAGATTTTTTTTCACTCGATAGTAAGTAATTTAAAATTTTATATTGCCTGACAGTGTTTACCATTAAGAGTCCTCTGTAGTCGGCTTGCGGATATTCAAGTCCCAATGCTTTGCTATGGATAAAAGTGTATGGATAAAGTGCTATGGATAAAAGATATTTTATTACAGTCTGAAAAGTAACATACATTCTAGACTGCAATAAAATCTCTTCGGTTAAATTAACTCAAATCTGATTCGCGCAATCCTTGCGAATAGTTCTCAAGATTCAAACAGGAAAATTTCATTTAAAAATACCTAATACTTTTTGAGAAAAATAATTAGGCGTTAAGGCACCTTTCTCCATAGCAAAGCATTGGGACTTGAATCTCCGCAAGCCGACTTCAGAGGACTCTTAAGTTAGATATTAAAGTAGCACATAGTTTCTAAGGTAAATCTTAATTTTATGGTTTTGAAATATACACTTACTAAATTTGTTAATAAAATTAAAGAAAAAGGTTTTAGATAGGTAATTTAATTTTAAATACAATTAAATTTATATAATTTAAGTTTTATAATTTTTTAAGATATTAAATCAAAAACTATGATTTTACAGTGCGATTTTACAGCAGAAGTCAACTTTTTCACTGTTCTCTCTGTTACTTGCAATACATTTGGTTCTGGCAACTTTCTCACAATATCTTTACTGTCTGCCTCATGAAAGATAAGTGCATGACCCTGCTGTATTCCTTTCACTTCAAATTCATTTCCCTTTTTGCCTACGACTTCAGTATTACAGTGTTTAAAATTGCATTTTTTTGCCGTAGACCTTGAATAATACAAAATATCCAACGACAACAATAAAATCTTCTACAACATTGAATTCCAAATCCTCAGTCTGATACACTAGAAGATTCTTTTCATTCTTCCTCTTCTTCGGTTGAGTTATTCTTGTAATTGCTTGCATTTTTTTTTCTCTCCTGTTTCATATCATTAGGTATTTCATACTTCTTTTTCCAATCATCTAATTTTGGATTGCGACTTTCACAGGTGTTATCTAAGAATTTCTGATTTTTTTACGTTGCCTCTCAAACAGTTTTTTTTTAGCTCTCTAACAGTTTTTTCTCCTTCGCATGAGTTAGAAAAAAGATATTACGATCTCTGGAGTCATTTTTTGTTTTACGTAATTTGCTTGAGAAACTGAAGATACTGTGGCTGATGTGGAAGACTTATTTAGATAAATTTAGATTATCCAAAGATCAAAAAATAAGAAACTTGCTGAAAGTCAATAAATATATAAATGGGGGTACAATGGGTCACTGACCCACTATGTCTCATTTCAGGTGACCCAATGTGCCCACATGAACCGAGGTATAATTTTTCACCTCAAAATTCCAAATCCTTAAATCGTTCACTTAGATACAACCTAATAGAAAAGAAGGTAATTTAGACTATATAAGTATACCACGTAGCTTTTACTTGACAAATTTAAGGTGTATTAACATAAATTCTTATTTTCTTCAAATTCCATGCAGATGATCAGAAAACACAAAAAGGCTCTTTCTTCCGCCATAATCAAAGTGGGATATTTTACTTTTTGCACAAAGTTAAGTTGTTTTATACCTAATTTAAATAATGTTCTCACTTGAAGACTATTTACTGAATTACAAATATCTTCAATGACACACAGTACACTGTGGCCCACTGTACTCGGCTCTCCCCTACTTAGTTTTGAACAGGGGTTAATTTTCCAGTTTTACTACACCAGTATAATATAAAATTGACATTTAAACTACTAATAAGTAAGTAAGACTAATGTATAAAAACAAATATATAAATGAAACTGTTTTCATAGTAGATAACTTCGATTTGTTTATTCGTGAAAAATTCTCATCTTATTCCGTAGAGATTTTGAATAAAAATAAGCAGTGGTGAGGCACATAGGAAATATAAAAGTCGGCAAAAGTAATACACCATTTACGGAAGCTCTGTCATATTTTTCCCCAAGAAATATTTACGAAACCATATAATAATTTAAAAACTTCTCAATTCTAATATTTATTTTATATTATTTTAGAGCAAAATTATTAAAAGTACTTCTGAAACAAAATTGAATTTTGCTCCAGGAGGATGTTTTTACGAAGACTGTACCCCTTAAAGTGTATTTGATTACGTTCTATGCGAAGTAAATATTACACATAAATCGAATGAAAATTTTTATGGTCTACAAAATAAGAGCAAAGAAAAACACACTCTTACTGCTGAAATTGAATTTCAATCTGAAGAAAAAGTATTTTTGTTTAAAAAAAATTAACTTTTGAACACATCCGGGGATTCCTAAGTGAATTTCTGTAATATAATTTAAAGCAAGTTTAAACAAAATAATAATATTGTGAATTTTCCAAATTGTTTATCAAAAGCGGCATAAAGCAGAAAAATAAATTTTATTATGTTTTTATACGATTTGCTGGAATGTATTATTTCCTTAATTGTTCATGAAACATGCAGAGTGGATCAGCAGATATTAATCCTGCCTAAATCGCCATTACACGGAAGTTAGTAAGCTGAAAAGGAAGAGAAAAAAATCTAGAAGTTAAATACAGAATAACTCGAGACTTAATCCATGCTAAGCCGGAATGGAGTTAATGCGAAAGGTCTATTATGACCCAGAATATAAAACAAGAACTGTGGTATTAATTATGCACTTCAAGGGAAAAAAAAAGGATTATTGAACTTAGTACTGGGGATTTTGTTATTTATATCTATTTTTTCTGGAAAATTTCTTTCTTAAGCTTTCGTAGTAAATGTTAAAGGTGGAACAGTTAAAAACTGCAAGTTTAACCGCGTTTCATTTATTTTCCTTACGTTAGTTGGGAAAAGTTTGCATGTATTTTATTCAATAAGTCTTACATTTGATACAAGTATTTTTTTTTCAGCAAATATAGTTATGTTCAAAGAAGAATAAAAATTTATAGCCACAGATAATTCATCATGTCTAATAATGTTCAACTACAACAGCTCAAAAATGCAGAACAATTCAGTAGACGCAGAAACGTCTGTTAAGGGTATAGTCAGAGCCTTATAATCGCATGGGCAAATCGGGACTTTGCCCAGGGCACCCGGCTCGAAAGAGAGCCCCCACTTTAAAATGTTGTTCCGAAATATTCTTTTTTATATCAAAATTTTATGAAAAATAAGATAAAAATCACAGATGGGCCCCCCCCCCAAACTCATCAATGCCCGGGGACGCTGTTGGTCATAATCAGGCCCTGGGTATAGTTACACCAAGACGGTTCGAAATGCATGGGGGAGGGGGGGTCGGAAACTTCGTCTTCATGTACATTTAAATAATCACTTTGGAAAATGTGTTTATTGTTCAACTAATATTGAACTTTCCGACCACTGTTTACAAAAAACTAAAGCATCTTTCGCAGACAGCACTTGATAAAAATTGTTAATTCCGATTTTTTTTCATTACATTGATGAAACTGTCGGAAGAGTGCCTATTGTTTATGAAACTTGGTTTTGAAATTAGCCACATACTCTTCAACCCCTCTTCCAAAGTGCTTATTAACAGGTGCACGACAAGGACATTTCTGATCCCACATCGGTTTGTGATTCTATGCCGTCTTGTTGTATCCTACCCCTCTAAAAGTTTGTCCCTCTCATTTTAATCACCCTGTATTAACCAATCTTAGACTACCGGATTATAAGCGAATTAAATAGAAATTCATGACTGTAAAAATGTGAAAATAGTGATTTTTTTCTCCAGAAATTCACACATTTGTTGATCCATCTGAGAGACTTTACCTTCTTCATTCAAGCAGGAACTATGGATATTTCACACTAGAATGCATAACAGCCATCTGAAGTCCACGTGCTACTAAAACGAATTTTTATGTGGATTTTAATTTTTTGGAACGCCGTCTAAATATTCCTTTTTGCTGTACTTCGAAACACTCATTAAAAAAACATTTTATTTCCCAAACCGCTTTCTTCATTGAGAATGAATTAAAAAATTGAATAAAAAACACTATGCAGATTTTTAACATAAAGTCGTAAATATGGTGATGCCATTGAACTTTTACAGCTTGGACTCTCATTTATTATGTAGATGACACCCTGTGACTGAAATTGCTATAAAATAAGAATAGTAAAGAACACTTACTGTAAAACAGTACATTTCTCTTTCAGCGAGGATATTAGAACTGAAATCTTTCTTCTCCCTCCCAGTGAACAGTGCAAAATATTTCCTTTTATAAAATAGACCCGTCTTTACTTCAATGAATATTCCAGAGACTGCAGTAAATATCTCCCGGTTTCTTATCTCGCGACAATGTAGCAAAAGGAGGGAGGGATATGTGATGTATGATTCCAGGGAAAAGATGACTACATCTGCCATTCGAGTCATTTTCCTCTGGTTGATGATGCGGCTTACTGAATACTTGATATGCCAAAGTCGCTCCGGCAATCCTCTCATATGGAAGGATTTTTCCCACACAGCAATACTTGTTTACTCAAGGTCTGATGTCGGAGCATATACTTACGTCTGCACGGAATAAATGAAAAGCTATGTGTATTCTTGTTAACGTCTGAGGAAAATAATCGGTTTTGTTTACTTTTGTAGAATACACATATGCGTATGATCTTCAGATAAAATTTTTATTGACTTAATATTAAAATTGTTCGATATTGTTCAAAGACAACGCTTTAAGTTATGCTCCCTGTCAGGGCACGAAATTAGCAGTCGTTAGTCGTATTTTGCAACTGTCATTTTTGTTTTGACGACCGGGATTTAAGAAGCAGTCGTCAGTTTTGACGCCTAACATTTTGCCCGAGACAGGAGACTAAAAATCAACTATTTTAGCATCGGCCGACTCCGGTGACTTTTTAAACAAAAATACCGCGAAAAACGAATATTTTACGAATTCTGGGGGACTTTTTTTTATTGTCTAGACGACTTTTTTTTCAAAATGTGCTGAAAAAATATAAATGTAAATTTCCGTGAAAAAAACTTTTGCTTTCGTAAGTACCGCTCCGTGGCAGAAAGAGAACGATCCTCTGCAGACAGTCTTCTGTGGATGAAAAACGCGCGAAGACCACTTTCTTGTCTTCGCGGATGTGTAATCATTTAAATCGCACCTTTTTTAATGTAAACAAATAGAGGAACTTAAAGAAATTTAGCCATAATTTTTTAACTCCATGCATATTAATGAAGTTGATCGGAGGAAACTACGAGCTCGCGTTTGCCATATTGGATTCTTTCTGCAAATGAGTGTTTTAACGGTAGCTCGGCTCGTATGGCACGGCGGTGTGGGAAGATGCAATGATAATACTTGATATCAATATTGATGAACGCACGAGATCCTTTTAAATAAGGCAGTGTAAAAGTTATTTGGATTAGTAGATAATATTCATTAATTAAATATAATTATTTACCGCGGGAGAGTACAGGTTTACGGCCCGGACGCCATCTTGGATTTTATTTGCCGCGGCGCGTTGCAGCGCCGCAATAACGGCTGATTAAGTGCAGCAGTTCGTGATTGAAAACAATACATGGATTGACTGCAATTAATTAATGCAATTCCGTGAAAAAGCGAAAGAAGATTTATTTATTTATTTGTGCGTGTGTGTGTGGGTGGGGGGGGGGGGGGGTGACATTAGAAAAACGTCTGGATTTGGGGAAAATCTAAATTTCGGACTTCCGGCCTAAATTAGGATAATTCAAATAAAAATATTATTTGAATAAAAATGTTATTTGATGGTTTAAACTTAATAAAATTTATATTTTTTAAATAAAACTCCTTCATAAGATAATGTAAATAAAAAAAAACATAAATTGAATTAGTTATTAGAAAATATAAAAAAAACTTTTTATTTAAAACAAAAATTTTAATAATTAAGGTAAAGTTCAGTTTGTAATAAAATATGTTTTAAGTTATTTAATCCTAACTTAATATTATGAATGCGAAAGTGAGTTTGTTTGTTTGTTTGTTTATGACGCTTTCACGCCTAAACCGCTGAATCGATTAGGGTGCATTTTGGTTTAGATATAGATGGGACCCTGGAGATGGTTATAGGCTACTTAGAATTTTAGATTTTTAATTAATTTTTTAATTATTAATTAAACACCTTTTTACGTTGCCATGCTTGGCGAGTTTCGCCCGTATCAAATGATTCATGTTTTGAGCTAACAAGAATGCTATTACTTCAACAAATTAGCGCTTGCATTTGAAAAAGATTAAATAATACGGAAATTAAGCCAGTTTTATGCCAAATCTATCTATCTGTAATAACAAAAATGAATGTTCTCCAGACAAATCTACAGAAAACAGAGCTTTGAAAATTTGAGCATGACTGAGCCCATAACTTCGGTAAAGTGCCTGGCTCCTGAGCATTTCAAAGTCCTGAGGCTCAGAATTTTGAAATTTTAACTACTTTTCTAACTATTAATTAAAAGCTATTTTATCGCCCGCACAAAATGATTTATGCTTTTAAAATAAAGCAGAAGTTCTATTTGCAAAATGACATGCATTTGAAAAACATGAAAATTATGTTGATTTTACGCCAAAATAAAAAGCATAAGTAAAGAAAAGGGTACTTACGTATTATCCCGGCGATTTTTTGCCGAAATAAATGTCGTGCACATGAAATTATTAATGGTTTTGAATACGATTGGCAATAGTTTGGCAACTCATTTGACGAAAATACAGTTTGGCGGGAATGACCGCCGTACGTATACCGTAATACGTATCGTTACGGATAATACGTAAGTACCAAGAAAAGTCCAGAAAGTTCATAAATTCTTAAAGTTCATAAATTTCCAAATCCTACCAATAATTTAAATGTGAACTTTTGTGTGTTTGGATGTTTTTGACTGAATCACACAAAAATGGTTGAACGGATTTGAAAAAATTTGTAATGAAAATAGCTTATGCCCTGGATTAACATGCAGGCAGCCTTTCAAGCATATAGCATAAATAATTCTTTTACAAAGAGACTCAAAATAATTCTAATGCATTGCGCTCTATGAAAATTTTGTAGCTACTAAACCGATTCTAAAACTTTTTTCACTGATTGAAGTTACATTATTTCTGAGTATTATTGTTTGTTTGTTTTTGGATTAAGACCGATTGACTGCACTAGGGTCCTAGGCCTATATGGCGAATTCCTCTGTGGGGGACTTTCTAAGGGATCCTAGCCCGTATTTACGCGAGGTTTTTTAGAAAACCACGGAAAACTGGGAGTGGCTAGGTCGACAGGCGCGTTCGGGGTTTGAACCTGGCACCTCCCGCCTTGCAGTTTTGAGAGCAGAACTTCTTAGACACTGGTGGCATCCTAAGTGTTATAGGCTACCTTTAATGCATTTATCACAGATAGTTCTTTTACAGGGATTCTAATAAGAATTACATTACGCTCTATGTGCATGTCTGTAAGTACTGAACCGATTCCTAAACTTTTTTTACTGATAGTAAGCTACACTATTCTTGAGTACTATAGGCTAAAATTCATGCATGTAGCGTAAATATTTCCTTTACAGGAATACTCAAAATAATTGTAATACATTTACGCTCTCTGGGTATCTCTGTAACTACAGAACCTATTCTAAAACTTTTTCACTAATAGAAAGCTGCTCTATTCCTGCCTCTTTTTGCCAAATGCCTGAAAAAAATCTAAATTTAGTAACTCTGCATATTCTCTTATTTTAAATGAAGTATACTACCATGCATTATACTTCATTTGAAACAAGTAAAAAGCAAATAATATTTAAATGCAGTTTCTTTTGTCGCAACAATATTTGTTATTCACACATGCTACATTTCTCTCGGGCCTAATTCTGAAGACAACGCGGACGAAGTCGCGGGTAGCAACTAGTTAAAAATAATTTTTAGTAAGATAAAATAGCTATGTAAAATAATAAATTCTTCTTGGTGATATTGAAAGCTTTCATAGACCCTCTCCCAACTTCAGTTCAACCCACTGAGAATACAAATACATATTTCCACAATTTTAACATGTACTACCTGCTTACTGTGGTGGTTGATCAGGTGACATTTTGAAGCTAGTACACGTTTACTGCATAAGTTTATCTATCATAGGCATTGTAGTTATATAGAAACAATTTATAAAATACTTCTAAACTAAAACTAAAGACTACGTTCTTGTAAAATGTATCATAATATTTTATTCTGGATGCATAGGTGGAAAGCCATAAAAATTGATTTTATATTTACTTACTATTTATTAGTATCTTAATTTTAATAGTCCTGATCTTCTTTATTATTACTGTACATAATCATTAAGCCTACCTGTTTATAGTTTATGCATATAAACAAAACAAAGGTTTTCGAAACTGCACCTGAACGAGACAGTTTGTCAACCGGGAAACAAAAGTTAGGTGCCATTGACGCCTAGATTTTTGCTCCCAATTTCTCACCCTGCTCCCTGTACATTATGGGAAATTGCAGCAACAATCTAAACAAAACTGCGGGATCCACATTTTATGCGTCTACCTGTGGTTTTGTTCAATATTGTCCAGCATTTTTGCTGTGAGAAAAGGCTTATAAATGACGTAGAAAAATATATAACTGATTTATAAACATAAAAAACCCGCCTATTTACTTTTTTAAATATTTTACTTAACGAAGGTGATCTAAATTTGTTTGTGTGCTTGGTACTTCTTCCTACAGTATCCACATCCTTTCCAAAAGAATACTTTCAAGAAAATGTTTACTTCTTGAGTGAGCATCTGCATTTTTTTTTACTTTTAAATTTCTAATACACATTATTTATTGAGTACTATTAATTTCCACGTTAGAAGTTATTTTGTTTGACATTTGTTCTGCGAATTTGATCATTTTCCCTCTGAATATTTTCTGGAGCTATTCAAAAGTTTTAGAACTTTACGCCAAGGAAAATATTTAAAATATATAACTCATAAATAAATTTTCCGCAAATAAATCATTTTATACTCCTTTTCTTCTCTAAACTCGAACTTCGTTCAAACTCGTTCAATTAAAAACTTTTGCATTCAGACTTCGGCACAGATTTATTTAGAAAAATAAACCAAATATACATTCCATGCACATTCCAGGCGCATGCTTTCAAAAGAAATATAGAACTTCAGAATGTATTTCCATCAGCTTCTTTGAAAGTATTATGAAAAACCTAGAGAATTTTTAAGAATCTTGACGCACCTGAAAATACGGGAGCATAAATTTTAGCTACATTGACATTTTCGCTCTTGTATCGCACTGTTCCAATACACAGATGTTTTATGTGTGTTTCAGGAATAACTGTCCATGATTTAGAATACTGAATTATTGAACAGCAGATGAGGTTGACAAAAAAAAAAATTAAAGATGTTATGTAAAGTATGGTTTAGTACTCACTATTTTGAAAGAATTCTTGTATGAAAATTTAAACTACCATGCTTATTTATTCTTGCCGAATGAAAGACTAAGGCATAAGAGTATAAAATGCTTAACATTTTTTTTTCATACGTAATTTGGGAAGTATCTGTGGTAGAGTGGGTAATGGTTCAAACCAGAATAGACAAGCTAACAAACATTATTAAAGTGTCAAATTTCCCCTACTATCAACACCCTTGTATAAATTAATGCTAACAAGATACGTTTTTCAAAGAGTAATATCAAAAATAGAAAGAGTAACACTTTATTTATGTTAAAGTACAATTACATACCCGTTAAATTTCATAGTTTTTAAAGTCGTTGCATAATGTGCGATTAACACTATTACGTACTTTGTTAATAGTGTTGCTGAAAACTGCTTAGTTTTAGGGTTCGCAGCTTAAACATCCAGTATGTATGGCAAGCTCTGGTAAATAGTCCAGTTGACCAATCACACATTTAATTAGTTCTAGAAGTTTGGCGAACAATCTTCAGCATGCAGTTCACAGGAATTAACAATAAATTAATTTATTAAGAGTCGGCTAACAACTGGCTTATTAAAATACTGTATACATCATACAATAAAATCTTTCCACAGTTTAAAACTCTGATGAAATTCTCAAGCGGAACTATCAACTGATTCTCAGCATACAGCAATGGATAATTCAAAAACAGCTTTCAAAATAAATCTTCTCAAAACATGCAGGGAAGCGTCGTTTTCAAAACCGCAATACAAAGACGCCGAGCGTTTTGTCTCTCAGCAGCTAACGCTTACACAGCGAGCGAGACTGCGAACTGAAGTTTTTGGGCATGCATTGCGCTTCTCATATAGTTTCTCAAAACATGCGGGGAGGGGAAGCGTCGTTTTCAATACCGCAATACAAAGACGCCGAGCGTTTTGTCTCTCAGCAGCTAACGTTTACACAGCGAGCGAGACTGCGAACTGCAGTGCTTCGGCATGCATTGCGCTTCTCATATAGCTTCTCAAAACATGCGGGGAAGCGTCGTTTTCAATACCGCAATACAAAGACGCCGAGTGTTTTGTCTCTCAGCAGCTAACGTTTGCACAGCGAGCGGGACTGCGAACTGAAGTGCTTGGGCATGGCATTGGGCTTCTCATACAGTTTCTCATAACCTTCGAGCAATTATCAAGAGAAACATTTCTAGAAAACCCCCTATCGTGCAACTTGATTACATAATGCTATTATGTAGTGCAAATGCAGGAAAATAAACATCACAGTCCTCATTAGTAAAATCACACAAAATGTCCCTAGCTAGGTGACCTTTGTGACTTTGTTCGTCCTTATATGGCTTTTCTTAATATATTGTAGCAGTGGAAAAGGAATTTTCTTCCATGCATAGCCAAAAGAACTCCTTGCTTTCGAAAATTTCAACAGGATGTTTTAAATTTAATAATGTAAATTACTGCAAATAGAAACAACGTAAATGAATTTGATGCTGTACCAGCAATTGAGCATATTTTATCACAAGCCCTGGCATGCGGCACATCTAAGGTAGGTTCTAACGAAAGTTTTCCGCCATATCTGCTTGGAAAACTAACTTCTAACTCCTTTGATAACTGTCAGTGGTTAATTACCGATCTTTTTCCACAAGTTCTCGCAGGCTGGCCTCATCAACATCAATAAACCAGCCAAAGCTCGCTGCTTCTTGAATGTCATAGTCCTTGTTTAAGAACTTTCGGTACCACACCCGCACAGTGTCACTTGATACAGCAATAGTACTTAAAGCTGTACACATAATTCGTTGATATTCTCTAGCTGACTTTTTGCAACAGAACTGGAAATAAATGGTGGCTCTAATCTGCTAGAGTGATAGTTCCATTTGAAATACCATGTATTTAATGATAACTATATTTTTTACTGTTTTCACAACACAGTGTTATAAAGTAAGTCTCTTTATTACCAAAAATCGCTTGACAAAATATGAGCAAATACGCCGCTGCGAACTGTGTGCTGACGATGTTTGCGGTGGCGGGAAACTTTCGTTACAACCTAATAATAATAAAAGAACAATATAACAAATGTAAAGGGAAGAATTTCAATTACAAATTTTTGATTAATATTCTCCTACAATTTTATTTCCTATTATGCGTTGCGTAGCACTGTGAGGTCTTTTTTTTGTTATATAATGCATTTGATATTCATAAATGCAATATGGAAAAAAATAAAAAGAGGATGCGTGAAAATTTCCTACACTCGCCCTTGTGAATAGATCATATTTTGCTGATTTTGCGAAGACTGGTTTAAAATTTATATTTTCTACCGATAATGAGTGTTTAAAAATACATACTTGAGCACAGATCCAACAAGACTAAAGTCGATCCGCATAATGAGCCCATATTTTACATTCCGAAAATAATTCGATAGCTTTTTTGAAAGTCTGCAAAACTTCAAAACCCAGACTGAAAATAATAAAGGTAGAGAGTGATGTTTCCCACATGAGACGAAGTAGTGTATTTCGGACTCAAAATTGAGCTTTTGCTCCTGCTTTTAAAGTATTTCTGCCAGCATATTTTTAGACAAGGAGTTTTAATACACGTTTGAGTCTGTCATAACTTGTGTAATAATAAAAACACATAAGTAACAAAACACTGGCTACAGTAAATACAAAGAAAATAGTAACACTATAGGAATAGTTGCATGCAAAACGTATCAGTATTAAACAGCTAATGTTTCATAATGGTATGATATGATGCCTTTGTGATGTTTTATTTTGTTTAAAACATGGGGTGGTAAAATGGGGTATGGTGTATGGTGTGGTAAAATGAGTAAATTTTTTAATCAAAAATATAAATACGCTGTTTCTTAATGGCATTTCTTTTGTAACCAATATTTTCACACATTAATTGCTAAGATTTATACTCATTAAAAAGTTTTGTTTATTGCATTTGGAAGCATAATATAAGCTTTTATCTTCTTACTGAATCTAAGTTCTTTTTTTTTCGTAAATCATTTGAGAAACTTATACATTTCTGAAAATTTTGAGTTCTGTAGTTACTTTTAATTTACAAAAAGGTATAAACATCTTATTTTCAGAAAAAAGTAAATATGTTTTTAAAGTATTCTTCTATTTATACTTTAGTGTACCGGGGTAAAATGAGTATTTTCAACAGAAGAAGGATTTTTTTCCTGATAGTTTTTTTTATATTATATTTAGGATGTCAAGTTTTAATAAATGATAATCTTTTAATATCGATTTTAATGTGTTGAAAAATCACAGTGTTGTCCAGAAAAAGTACTGATGATATATTTGAATTAAATAAACCAAAAATTTCATTTTTCTAATTCTTTCGTTTAATTTAGTTAATAGATAATCCATTAAAATATTTTTAAATCACTTAAAAATGATAGTTATTGTTTGAGAATTTCATCTTTTAACTCTTCATTTTTATACATTTAAAATACTTTCCTTAAACAGAGTAACCAGGGATTATAAACCAATCATAAATGCAGTTGTCTGGTCATTAGTAAAATGCCAATTTAATTAATAAATTTCCTTTTTTTATCAAAACTGATGACACACAATGTCAAATGAAGTATAATAATGTAATAGCTTTTTAATTAAATGCATTTCAGTCTGAATTTAAAACGCATATATTTGCAAATTCAAATGAGTTGAAATGCATTTTATTTGATAACTTTATAAAAATAAAATATGTATAACCAACATGTTCTACAACCTTCCAACTGTTCTATAATTTTATTTTTATTGCCTCACATAAAATATGTTTTTTAAATATGAAATGAAGCCTTTAAGTGTACACATGTAACCAAAATCTTCAAAGAAGAACATTCTTAGAGTTTTGCATTGCTTTCTATTTCATTTCAAACTGAAATGATTTTTATAACGTACAGAGCATATACCTTATTTTCATTTTATTTGCGTTTGTGAGATACTTAGAAACATATGAGGAACGTGTTTCTGATTCCAAATGATAGTTGTATGCTTGTTGGATGCAATATTTTCGCGTAAAAACATATAAAAGCGAATACTTATCCAATAACTATACACATTAGGTTTTACAATTGTAAACATTGCAAAATCTAGCAGCAGTTAAGGGAAAATATTTTTTCTTTTAGCACGCAATGTTATACCACTGAATGAGCACCGAATTTATTATTGTAGCGTACTGAATATAAAACGAACTTTTTTCCTCTGAAAAATATATATTGGGTGTCTTAAGTTGCGGTAAAGTTTTTCACTTTTTTATAGGAAATCAAGAAATCAATACTATTTAAGAGGGAAAAGACACAATTTTCTAGTAGAGATGGAATATTATAAGAAATGTGGGAATGATCTAGCTGTCAGTGGAAGATTCAGAAAAAATGAGGGGATGCATATAAAAGCATTTAATAGGAACTGGATCATCCTTTTTTCGGATTCATTTTCAATTTTGAACCAAGGTTTTAATCCTTTGTTCATATCACTGAATATATGCAGAGGACAACGCTGTGTCCTGGGGAATCATTCAAAGATCCTTCCTGGGAAGGAGTTTTCGCCAGAGTCTTTCCAATGATGAGGGAGAACACGTTATACCTCGATTTAGCGGTGGATTACACTTCTTAACGTCTCACACTAGGTTTCTTGGTTAAATTATGCTCAGGAGGAAAGAGAAATGACGGCATCATCCTCCTTCACCATAATATCCACCTAGGCAAGAGACAAGGCTGAAAAGTTGTGGCAACTTTGGTCGTAGAAAAGACATTGATATACCGCTATAAATATGAATAAAAGGTTTTGATAAATATGTATTCAGGCTATCATTAATGATCTTTGAACTCGTATTGCAAAAGGAATGTACCGGGTAAAAGAAACGCAAAATTAATATTATTTTTTGAAGTACTGGAAAATAGAAATATATCATAAAGTAAAAATAATGGGAACTTTTAATATAAGTTTTCTGGCAGGAAGATATTCAGACTGTTTGGTGGTCGGTCAGAGTTCCGCAGAAATACCGCTAGAGCCTAACCCTCTTCTTCAACCAGCTCTCCTACCGATATCTCAAAAGGTAAATTTAGTTTTAAAACTTAGATTTCTAAAACTTTCGGTTTATTCTTAAAAGTAATTAAAAATTAAAAGCAGAAAAACGACTGCGTTTAGAGAAACATTTATGTAGAATATAGCATCTCCAATTCGTAAATGTGACAGCAGTAATCTCAAGTGCTTGTGACCTGCAAATGGACCACAAGTCTTCTGGGACATTGTTCGAAAACAATAAAAGCATGAATTTTAAGTTTAAAAATCACTAGTTTAAAGAGTAATTTACATTAGGAGAAAAGTAACCGTTGTTGCAAGTACTAGTGAATGGCAAGACAATGACTCTAAAGGAAAAAAGAATTTTTCATAATGCCTTTGTCAGTCAAGGAAACATTTTAATTAAACTTTTATTCGTCAAAGAGCTGACAGAGATTAAAATACTAATTCATCTGATTCTCATATTAAAATGGTATTGTAGCTCTGCGAAGTTTTGTACACACGTAAAACAGGAAATCCTCCTTGTTAATATAAACGTTACTGCAGTTCTATGCCAAAGATTTTTTTCTCTTTATGAAAAATGACCATTTTCTGAAAAGTCACTAAATCTATTGCAATAATTTCAGACTTTTTTTAGTTACTAAAGATATTTAAAAATATTTTAGAATATTTAATACTCCACACTTTATATTCTGACATAGTGATATGCTATTCATATAAATACCGTCACCGTCAAATAAGCAAGTTTTATAATCTTACACTTGACAAAATTATGTCTCAACAATGTTACGTTATGCAGAAATTGTTATGTGCAATATTATTGATGAAAAATCTCGAGTATAATATTTTTGTTTATTCGTGTTAAAATCCTAAAAGTAAAAAAAATCTTATTCCTTAATTCATCGTGATACTTAATATCCTACATTTATCTTGTCTCCTCCTTGATTATCTGTTGGCGATATTTTTTCCATGATTTTCATCATCTGCATCAGACTGTTCAAGATTAATCTTCTTACTTTCCATCATTTGCACCGGGCAATTAAACATCCATCCAAATTTTATCTTTCCAGATACGTAAAAATTAATTTTATTTTATTTCTCTGAACTATTATCTGTTTCTTATTGGCAAAATATCAGGGGAATTTAATAAATGGATATTTCTACTTTTTTGGAAATGCTCTAAACATTACTAGAAATTACAGGATAATACATACGAAGAAATATGTGTAGTAATTGCAATAAAGTTAATTTGAAAATCTAAAAATAATAGTCTAACATTAATGTACATGTATGTTCAAATATTATATTCATGTTATCTCATGTATACTTGTGGTACTACAGGCTCGTCAGAAGAGGGCTTATTTTATTAACACAAAGAAAAAACCGGTAATCCATGAAATTCTTGATTTAAAATGTTACAAATATGAGTCAACTGTTCAAGCACAACTGCTTTGTCATTAAAAACTTGTTAAACGTTTGTTTGAATTTAATGTAAAAAAGGGCATTATACTCTGGTACACCTAACGTTTCACTCCTTAGGAGTGATTAGTCACTCGTTTTACTTTACAGTATAATACAGATAAATAACATAATTATGAGGCAGTGGATACATATTAGGAAACAACCAACAGATAAGGACAGATGACCAACAGATAAGGAAAGGTGTATTATTTATAGTTATTAGAATGTATTTAAAATATATCTGGCAAACCTTAAGAAGACGCTTAATACACCATTTTAGACTACTACAAAACAACCAATTGTAAAGAGAAATTCCGTTTATTTTTATCCACTGAAGTTAAAGAAGATGGTGTACGAGAAAAATGTTATTCTTATGCAAATGCAATACTAAAATGTTTAATTCACTAACACAGCAAAATACATCTATATTAATAAAATAACGGTTGTGTTATTCAATACGTGAAGATTCAATCAGTCAACAACTAGTTCCTTGTGCGTTCAATATGCCAGTACTTTGATGCAATCAGCAAATTCATGAATACAAATAACTCAATCTTAATTGTATCCAAGCATGATAGATTTAAAGCATCGATCCAAAATTTCTCCTTTTTACTTGTGACCACAATTTGATGGAGCTTTTCGAATAGAATCGAATTACACCATACCTCAAAGTCGGCAAATATGGTTCTTGGTTCCGTAAGTGCACTTAAAGATAAAACTTCTGTAGGAATGAAACTTTGAGAGATTTTTCACTTCTCCTATTTTGAAGTCTGAACAAGCCAGTGCTCATTGCTACACAATTTAATAATAGTTCTTTCTTTATTTGCTTTAAATTCCTTTGATTTTGGTACAGTTCAATGAATGGTGTATAATAAATTATTTTCTGTATTCTGCTAATGAGGTATAAAATTGGAATGAAAAAATTTAAATAAGCTTCCATAAAATTATTGTGGTAAATTTGAATTGAAAATCTACTGATTTCCGTGATTTTAGCAATATATTGTAATTTTCAACATTTCAAACTTGTTCTAAAAGAGAACAAAATGATCAAAATGAGATTTTTTCCGTCAGTAATTTAACATAACGAAATAAAAATTGCATTTCAGTTGTCTGCCAGAGATATTTTCTTTTAAATTCACGTCACATTCTGGCGTTAAGATTTTATATTTACATTAGATTTTGTAAATAGCAAGTCTATGACGAGAAAAGCACTTCATGTAGGAAATACGTTTTTAGTTCTTCAGAATGCAAAATGTTGATAGTTGACTTCATTTCAAAACTAATTTTGAAATTAAAAAAAGTGCCTTCGAGATAATTTATCCAACCGACTTGACATTTTGCACAGCTGTTGAAAAAAGCAAGAAAAAATGTACTGATAAATGTAATGAAGAAAAAATGTACTGATTCTTACTGTCTATAATTTGGCGTTTCAACCAAAATAAGTTTCCATCATTGTAAATGGTAAATATTTTGAAATACCTATAAGATCACTCAGTTTGACGCTAATAAAATAAACATTTTTTTTTCCTGCATAAACCCATAATTACTATCTATGATGGGTTAGGTTTTGCTACCGCAGTAATTGTAATGGCAAATTACACAAAATGAAATAAGGAATTTTAATTATTAAGAGGGTAAAAATGAAAAAAGATGAAAAGTACTGAGGGTAATTTTAAGTTTGCCGACATTTCTTTTTTTAATATGCCATAATTTCAACAAAAATATGTTAAATTAATGAAAAACCTGCTCGAAAAATAAGCATAAAAAATTCAGCACAGAAAACGTAACTTCCTCTGATGTCGTTTTAAATCAGAACATTTTGCTAATTTTGTAATTTTTTATCCTTGCATTTTTATTAGTCTTATCAAAATGAGAATGTTTAATGAAAATAAAGACTTGTCTAATGGTATAAAATGCAGAATTAAAAAAAATATTTTTCTCTTTACTTATTTATTTTGCATTTGTATCAGTATTAACTGATACTCAACTATGAAACTCAGATTCCCGTTCGGAGAACGGGGGGGGGGGGGCTTTAATGTACAGCAAGAAAATGTATTTTAAAATGAAAATAATATAATTCCTAAAATACAGTGATATATACTTAAAATGCAGTGAGCATGCATCAGATACTAGCCAAAAAGGCAAATGTCACTTGCGTCTCATTATCGACTAATAGCATTATTTCTGGTTTATTCTGATAAATGGGATTTGCTAGATTGAATAGAGATAGCTTTCCATTTGATTATATTCTTTGCTTCCTGTCACCCGTATGATGGATTTTCTAGTAACACACGAAGATGAATGGGATGATTGGTGGAGAAAGTAAAATCATGTTACTCCGGTATCATGCTGCTATGTTTAGCATTATTACGGGGCACCGGAATATGGATACTTTCGGCCTTCCTGCATATGCTTAATATATATGCTCAATGAATTGTTCTTTTTTACCTGTAAGAGTTCACGCTGCATGTGGCTTTATTTTGGTTCAGCATTTAAAAGTTCTTTCTACAGAGTCGGACTAAAGCAAAACCAGTAGTGGCAGCTGCCCTGGACCCTCCGAATGAAGGGGATTGGGCTGAAATCGAGAAAGTATACAATTTTCTAGAGCAGAAATGCATGAATTTAATATGCATGACATATATATTGTTACGAACTTTCAAACTGACTTGATTTTTAGGGTTTAAATTTAGGCTGTAATTCCTATTATACGACTCTTATTAAAATTGCATTTCGTTGCATGTATATCGTTTAACTAGAACATGAAGTAGGGCATTTAGGGTTTTCTCATTGTTTAAATTAGTGCTTTGCTGTTTCTCGTCAAATATTGGCTATACTGCGTACCTGACTTCAGGTTTGGAAACTTAATTTTGGTGTCGATTTTGGCGATATTTCAACAAATATTCGGCGAATCTTGTAGAAATTTGGTGCGAATTTTTTTATGAGGCTTATAATGTTTAATTTTTTCCAGCATAAATATTTAACAATAACATTAGTATTTCGCAATCAATGTTCTTGATTGGTGGGGGCTATTCCAGAAATGGAATCGCCTGGAACTTGCTGGATAGTTCAGAGTGATTATATAAGGGCCGATCATATCAAAGCATATAAGTATTGAGTGAATTCGTAGAATTCACTCAATACTTATATACTTATATACTTATATCAGTACTTATATACTTATATCAGTATTGAGTGAATTCGTAGAATTCACTCAATGAGCCGTATACATCTGCTTTGAAAAGCTCTGATTCTTTGTTTTAAGGAGCTTACTCTGAGGCTGTTTATAAATTCTTTATTGCTGTATGGATTGCTGGAAGGATTTTACTGTCCATGAAATACAGTATGACTCTCTTTTCAGCTGACTGTAGAAAGTGAGTTTTTGTCTTTTAATTTATGTGAACTGTTGTGCTGAAGATTGTTCGTCAAAGTTCTAGAACCAATAAAATTTGTTGTTGTTCTTTGTGCGATTATGGCAACGCTACGCTAGGGCAATCTGCCAAGGATGGGGGTTCCTTGGTAGAAGGACTTTCAATGGGATTCGAACGCGTATTCACGTTACATCTGGAGAAAACCTACCAAAACTCCAGACCGTTGGATCGACAGCCGCGCGATGGTACCCGATCCCGGGACCTTCACACTTCAGCCGTCTACCATTATCAGTGACGTAACCACTGTGCCATGGTGAAGACAAAAAAAAAATTGTGTTTCGTTCTGATCAACAGGGCTGTTTACTAGAGCTTCTTACCCACCCTGACTTTTAAGCTACGAACCCAAAAACTAAGCAAAGTTTTCCGAAACAATATGATCAATATTCACGAAAAACTGTTTTTTTTTTTATGTTTGCTTGAATGCGTATTCCTGCATCAATATGAAAGGAGACGGCATGACCGATGTCTGCCCTGGGGCTCATGTAGATTATGTCAAACTCAGTAGAATCTGTTGGTCTGTATTGTAACATGAACGCCGTTCTTTCAGTAAATGATGAACATCTCCTTTTCAAATACCTGAATGATTCTAGACTTTTAAATATTTATGCGTCTTCACATACAATACAATGCACTTTTATAAATTGCATAAGCATAAACAGAGTTGTGAAACAGACAGGAAAACATATTAAACGTGTATAGTTCTTTCACATACTTTCCAAAATGAATAATAGTATGCCGCTCGATTTTGATGGTCAAACCCTAACCGTAAGAATCTGGCCGATGCAATTAGTAAAAAGCATTAGGACAGTAAAACACTTAAAAATATATAACACAATATCAAGATATTAACTTATTTACAGAATTTGTTCCTTAAAATCCAGTTACTTTATTATTATTATTATTTGTTTACAAACGTTTATAATTTATAAACTTTAGCGTCAAAACATTTTATTCAACTATTTCAACTCAACGTTACTTTAAAAATATTTTTAGAAAGTGACAAATGGAATGCTTATAAATATACATTAGAAAAATATTTCATTTCTTATGAATGTAGACATCTTTATAGTTTCTGTTTTCTGTCAGAGCGTAGAATCCAGATTGTAATGGCATATTGGAAATGCAATGGTATTTTAAAAATACATCTTTAAACCATTAACGCCCAGCTATCTATTTTTAGACCGACACGAAATTTGTGAGTCACTCAAATATTTAACCATTATTTTATTTTCCTAGTTTAATTTCTTGAATACAAAATTTGATATATGAAAAATACTCAGCGGTAACAAATTTAAATGAGAATATTTCCCTGTCTTATTCACATTTTTAGAAAAAGATTTACGTTCTTCGTACCACACAAATGTCGGAAATTTATTTATCACTTCTGGCATCAACATAAATTTGAGAATGTGCTGGAAAAGTTGGGTGCTAATGGGTTAATGTGATTTTCTAAAAATATCAATCAACAAATCACTCTATATCAATTTACAAATCAATCTATAAAAAAACTTTATATTAAAAGTACCAACGAATATAAATACATTCAAAATCAATTGAAAAAAGTATTTAACAATTATTTTTACATAAGTCTATATTTTTGTTCTATTATTTACCCATATTTGCAAGCATATAAGCTTATGTAAATCGTTTTATTTAATCATGAACTGTAGATTTAAAGGTAAATATTGACTGTTAGCAGGACAGCATTCATACCAATGCCGCCCATAAGCGAAATTGAAACCTTCGGCCCACAGCAGGTTCTTTTTTACTTTTACATCTCCGCTTCTAGTGCATTATCAGCTTTAAAAGTGTAGTTTATAGAAAAAAGTGACTTGGATGGCCCATAACTAGGAAAATTTTCAGAAGTGATGCAATGTTAATATGAGGTGGATTTTTAAATGACACAAACTCATGTTATATTGGCGGGATGGCATCAATAGTAAGTTGCCATGGCAAATGACTTAAGGCACGGAAAGTGACCAGTTTGGGCAAAATGTATGCATTCGTGGGTAAATACCTTTTAATGTGGACGAAAAGCAAGTGATCTGCATCAGCTGCAATGCCCTCTAAGAATATAGAAAAAAAGAGATAAAGGTAAGAGAATCTGAAGCACTTTCAGATTTTAAATACGCACTACAGTGCTATATATTAAAAGCATATCAGAATCCATGCGTCTTCCTTATTTTCTTCCCTTGTTCTATTAAGTTGGAAATTGTATCATTAGTCATGACTGTGCCGTATTTTTCTCCCTTGATCCGTAAAACAGACAATTGGAATCGAAATCTATCTTAAAATCGCCTAACAAAACTGTTTTAAAATTCATCCAAGCATATTCCAACTGTACTTCACCGTTTTAAATACTATTTGGAATGTGCATCATAAACCATAAGTCTACCGTATTTGTCTTTCTTGTGCTGATTTCTACTTTAACGCCCCCACTCTCGTCACGGTGGCGATAATGAAACATATGCAGTTACAACGGCGCCTTTTTCTATTTATGTGGCAACCGTAATTCTGAATTAAACTAGCGATTTGGAACAACATGGAAGCACAGCATTCCATTATTTATTTATTTATTTTGGGTAGCCAATTAAAGTAGTTTTAATAATTAAGTGTCTTCAAATTCCTTAACCGTAGAATTTATTGCTAATTTGTTCATAGTTTTCATCTAGTTTTTTTTCATCTAGTTTTCTAGTTGTTAGTTCATGACTGCAAAGATTGCCAAAGTGCGGCAATTTTTTTTAGGTTGGCGAGAGTAGGGGACGTTAAAATAGGAATCAACATTTCTTGTTCCATAAAACGAATTTTTGGAATAGAAATCTGCCTTTACAATCTGCGCCAAGCATATTCCAACTATACTTCACAATTTTAAATACATTTTGCAATGGGTATCATGATCCATGAGTGTGCCGTGTTTGTCTTTTTTGTTCCATAAAACACATATTTGGAATAGAAATCTATAACCTTGTGCGACTTTAAACATTTTATTCTCGCCTATCTCCACGTTATCTGGCAAACTCATTTGAAAAGATCTTTACTGTGACAGTTCATCCGTACAAAACCTGTCTACAAATCATGTCGTCAAAGTCGCGTAGACAAAAATCTGGGATTGAATGAAGTAGCACCCTAGTTCTAAAAAGGATAAACAAATTCCGCACTTAAAATTTTGTCGCTTTAGAAATAAAGTCCTGACTGTTAGTTAGCTTCATTAATGGAAACATTTACTCTTGAAGCATTTAAATGCTGAAACATCTACATTAATCCATGTTATTTGCAACATTTTTCACAACAAGCGAACACGGCAAACGTTTCCGACTGTCATTTTGGCTTCCTTTGTGCATGCAACGGATATCGGATCGCTCATGATTGAATTATCGCTCATGAGAGTATATTTCGAGGCAGAAACCTATTTATATGGGCTTAATTTTATTTATTCTTCATTTCCACAGCTGGACTGTTACAGCGTATTTTCACCTTCTGCTTTATATCGGACGGAGTAAGAAACTCCTGAAAAAACACTCAAAATACTGGTGTTAAACGATAAAGTAATTAAAAAACTTTGTAAAAAACACACATAAGAAGTAAAAGGAAAGAGGATACGCGTTTCGTTCAAAAATCGTTCAAAATTCGTTCAATTTTTGAACGAAACGCGTATCCTCTTTCCTTTTACTTCTTATGTGTGTTTTTTACAAAGTTTTTTAATTACTTTAAGAAACTCCTGACTATCCTCCCCGATAACGATGTGGGTATGCATTACACGCCGCTCCGCAAGTCAAGGGGGGAAAAATCGATCTTTGCCCTCTCTTTCCACCATCCGATGTCCAGGAGGAACCTGCTATTCATGAAAACTTTATTCCCGTCTTCGGCTCTGGATTCAGGAGATCGATGCCTCTGTCGGGTGTCAGGAGGACTCATTATTTATGTGTCCTCAACAGATGAGAAGATATTGACGTGTTTGAAATCGACAAAAATACTCGTGTATTTATCTCAATGAGGTGCATCTCGGAAATTTATCGGCTTGCTCATTACACAATATTGCAGATGAAATCATTTGATTTTATACATAGCATGTTTTGCTGTTGTGAATTTAATGAATGACGTTAAGTGTTTACCGAAATCTCATTTCTGAAACATATGATTGTATTACAGCTACAAAAGGTGCCCTATAATTTTAGAGAAAAAGGAAAAGTACCTGATAAGTGAAAATTTAATCAGAAATGCAAAAGAATTTTCCTTTAACATTTAACTTTGATCAAAAACAATACTTACTACTGTAGACGACTGAGAGACAAAAATTAGTTGAAGGAAATACAGTAAAGTCGTTATATCAGACTTTAAAAATAAAAGAACTCAATGTTTTTTTTGATACTCTAAGACAGCAAAAATTAAATAAAGCATCAATTTCGTCCCCTAATTTAATTTTTGTTTTCTATATTGAAAATAAGAAGAAGAATTTGACATATGGGATTGAAGAAAGCTTTGAAAATATCATTGTTAAATCGCCTTGCTTCAAACAAAGACGGATGTACTTTGTATCAAAATTAAATAGTACCAGGTTACCGAGCCATGCTCAGAATCTAAAGGCTCCTTAAGTGTAAAATAATTATACGTAAATGCCTGGGCACGTATCAATAATCTTCATGGTTGCCAAAGATTTTCATCGCTGTCGGATCACCCATACATTATCAGGTAAGCTTTGGTCGGCATTCAATGTTACAATGGCATATACTTTGTTTTGAAGAGGGATGCTAAATATTCGATGGTCGGTGCCATCAGAGTTGAGCAAAAAGTAGTTTAACGTAAGGTGCCTCCTTTCCTTCTGTAGCAGATCAGCGAGGGTATCAGCGAAGATCTTGGGCGATGCATTCACTAACAGCGTCTTCATTACTTCAGAAATATATCTGTCCATATTGAGGACGTTCAAATTCAGCATCAAGAATTTGAGTTGGTTGAACTGTCAGATGAAGGAGTTTATAAAAAATATTCATCAAGTCTGTTACACACTGTTCGCAACGTAGTAGTACACACCAAAATCGTTAATAGTTTCACTCGTCATATACTGTGAGCAAAGCCATTGTAAAGTATGCTTTCAAATTTCGAATTCTTTGAAAGAGGGGTGACATCGAAGAAACAACCACACCAATTCATTAGGAAATTCGGAATGTCCTACATATATCTTACAGTCCCCAAAATGGTTTCGGTTAATTTTTGTTTTTACTCTTCAGAAAAATGCAAAGCTCCAGGGTGAATGCAATCCATGTTAAAAAGTTTTAAACTATGATAATAAGTACCCACATTTGTGGCAGCTTTGTAGATACTTAGACTGTTTACCCGAAGTATTTGTCGACGTCTAGCTGTTCCTGTCGTTCATCTGTTTCATCTGCTTGTGTTTGAACTGCACGTTCACACATTTGGGCTAAGTGCTGCTGTCGGTGATCATATGTTTCCACAGCTCGTTTTTGAGCTACACTTCCATGCATTTACGTCTTTATAATACATCTATGATGATAATTCTTTACGATTGAAATTGTAAATTTCTCTATAGTGCTTCAATTCAAACATAAAATACTTATTTTCTTCTAATTCAAAGCATGCATAAGCATGCATGCAAAGCATGCATTCAAAGCATACATCATACATAAACAAATTCTACAAGCGTAAATTCAATCTTATAGATGCCATAAAAGTATAATCTTACATAAATATGCTTTAAACATAATTTTATTTTATAAACTCACGCTTAAGAAAATAAAAAGTGTAACGCAATTTAAATTATTAGTACAAAAGGACACTTCGAAATCATGAAATCAAAAACAGAATAGATCAAAAATATTCTTTTACAATAACCCTAACAACTACTTAAACGTTGAAAATAATAGAACAAACGGATAGACTGAAGAAAATGGACTTCTAACCTCGAATAAATCAAAAATACATCGCTCCTATGTAGTTACGCTGATCCCTGACTCTGTCACAATTCCAGTTCAACCACTCAAAATAAAACTTGGGTCCTAATAAAACCCGGAATAACATCCAAACAGACTAAAAATGTATTGTCTAATAACATAAAATTTACACGGTTCGTTGGTGTGATCAGCCTGAAAATTATCATAATTATGTAAAAAAAAAAAAAAAAGAAAGAAAGAAAGAAAATAAAAAAAGAAAGAAAAAATCTGATAATCCACCCGTTTCCTGATTTTTAAGCGGTTTTTTTTTTGTATTTTTAGCTCTATTTCATTTAAGAGAATAAAAAAAGGCTAATCATTTGAGTGTCAGAAATATCTATTGCAAGTGACATTCACGTTACATTGAAGTCACGGTTATCAGGCTTTGGAGGAAAAATTACGATTCCAATTCGCTTAAGATAGCTTTTCTAAATTACTACTCAGTTTAACTTTTTTTTCAAAAATAAAACGGTTTTCTATGCATTAAGCATGGATATAGGAGAGGATGTTGATACCAAACGAAATGTTTCGAATACGAAATGTTTCTGCAGATTATACAATTCGAATTTCGATGTATAATAAAAATTGAATATGAAGTTATTTGATTTTAAGTGGGTAAATATTAAATATTCTGAGTGTAGACATTCTATCGCCCGCTGTAATTGTCTCCACAAAGGGCTTTATCCTTTAGTTTAATGACAGAACATAACAGAAAACAACACAGTCTAATCCGCGTCTAAATAAGAATTGAAAATTTATTAGAAAAAATCTTAGTAACCAGATTTCAGCCTCCCAATTTACTGCTTCCACATATGGACAACTCCCAGCCAGCGGCCGGATGGGGCCCGCCATGGCTTTTGGACCAGCCCTCACGACAAGTCAAAACCCTGTATAAAACCTATATAAAACATTCAAACTACCATATAAATCCGAATTATACGGCCCGCGATTTCGCTAACATCCTGAAGTCAGGCCCAGGAGGCCACTATCGTTAAGTTCTGCCCGCAACTTTTAAAAGGTTGTCCATAAGATGATAAAATAAATGAGTTGAAATCATCAACTGCAGTGAATGAAAACTAAACTGATGGCTGATCATCTGCAAAATTAATTTGAATATCGGCTGCGAGCCCAATTTAGGAATCGATCGTATCATTTTTTCATCGGAGTTTCGAACATCGTTTCATTATAAACGGTTGACCCATTCCAAAAAAAAAAAAAAAAAAAAAAAATCATCAGGGTAACTACATTTAAATATTTATCGTCAACTTGGCGGAATAAGGCAGTTAAAATAGAATTCAACCTAGTGCCGTTATTTAAAAAAAAAAAAAAAAAAAATGGAATTTTCATGTTACGTCACAGGATCTTTTTTCTTACTGTGAATGGCTGAAAAGGGTGTCATTTTCATTTAAAGTATTCGGCTAAGCTGAAACTTTTATGCACTTTTGAAATTCGCATCATATGGATCAATAAAACACATGAAAAATCTTTATTGTTTTAGTATATACGCGAAAATACATTTAGCTTTACGTTAGTTACAAAAGGATAATTGTAATAAATTCAGGCAATTTTTCACATAAGATTTACGAATAGTTTTGTATTAATAACTACGAATTAAGAATTATTAAATTATTTACGTATATTCCATCAAGGTGCTTGCGGGGATGGCAACGAAGACTCTTTTCTCTTTTTCTTTCGCTGGTTGCCAGGACGATATTTTGAAATAAAAATAACTTTTTAATTCTTAACAAATTTATGTAGCTGAATGGTGTAATATATCTAGTTACTAAAATATTTATTTGTCTGTGTGCTGAATATCAAGTTCCATTTATTTTGTTTCTTTGCGAAATTAATTTTTACTATTATATATCGATGGCGTGTATTTTTTAATCCGCCCTAATCTTATTTGAGCGTCCCTTTTAAGAAGATTGCATCCAGTGTGTTTTTCAAACGCTCAATAGATGGCGGTACCGTCCAAAAATTTTAAATTTTAAATTTTGAGCGTTTTAGAGTTTTTTCAATTAATTCACCTAGCTCAATCGTTTCAGGCGCCCAAAAACCCCCAGGTACGAAATTAAAAAAGAATCCTTAGAGCAGTTTTCGAGATCGCTCGGACATACACACACACACACACACACACACACACAAACATTCCTCGTTTAATATAAGAGCGGATAAGAAAAAAAAAGACTCTTATAAAGTTCCGACAATCCTGAATACAAATGAAACAGAAAGTTAATAATTTCCTGTGTAATTTGTAAGCCTTTCCTATTGAGAATATTTACGTAAAAACGTTTACATATCCAATAAATGATGTTAAGAAATAATCACTGGACTGGACAATGGCTATAAAATTAGTTTTAAGATTTTCATTTTCGCTTTGTGAAAACACATCATAGCCACGCCAATGCTCAGAAAATATATACATATCGAGAATGTTTCTTAAATATTCGTAAATATATAATAAATATTTAATATCATATATATTATTTCTCAAAGGTGTTTTTTTCTGTCGCGTCTAGATCTCATTAAATACTTGACCAAAAAATTTTTTAAAAATACCCAGTTAAAGCTTATAATTTCTATTTTTGACGAAAAATATGCAAAACTTCTGGAAAAACCTTTTTGTAATTAAAAAAATAAAAAACAAATCATATAATTATTTTTCAAAGGTGTTTTTTTCTGGCGTGGCAAGATCTCATTAAATACGTGCAAATGGAAAAAAATGGAAAAAAATGTAACAGACTCCATGGTTCCAGGTTGCCATGGAGTCAGATGAATATACTTTCTTTAAAAATGAGTGGCAACGACAGATAAAAAATGTAAGAAAAATAGAACAGCTCAGAGTTGTTATTATGTTTTTTGTATAGATTGCATGGATGATTGAAGGTAACAAGAAATATAGGTTTTTTTGTAAATAGTTTGTAAAATATATATTTAAATGAGGTTAAAAGAACTTCTTATTTTGTCTTTCATTTCAGATTCAGGAGTATTCTCATCGGCCATTTTCTCGAAGGTTTGGCGACATTTTTCTGGCGTTCTCGGGTGGGTGGCTTGAATTGAAACGGGCGCAGCTAGATCTCATTAAATACGTGACCGAAAAAAAATATACAAAAAATACGCAGTTAAAGCTTATAATTTCTACTTTTGACGAAAACAGCGCCACCTGTTGGTGACACATGTTTTTTTTTTTTTTTTTTACTCTCTATGAAATGCAAAAATGTACAGAAGATGGCATTTGAATACCCCTAATACTATCGATATATGATAGTATTAGGGGTACTTTAAATGTAAGAGGCGCCATCTTCGATATGGAGATCAGTGGTGCAAACTGTAAATATATATACCAATATATACGTATATTTATATATTGATATACAATTAACATTGCGCCCCCGGGTGGGCAGCTTGAATTGAAACGGGCGCGGCTAGATCTTCTCATGAAATACATGACTAAAAAAAGTACAAAATATACCCAGTTAAAAACTTATAATTTCTACTTTTGACGAAAATAGCGCCATCTGTTGGTGACACATGTTTTTTATTCTCTATGAAATGCAAAAATGTACAGAAGATGGCGTTTGAATAGCCCTAATACTACCGATATATTCAACTTTAAATGTAAGAGGCGCCACCTTCGATATAGAGGTCAGTGCTGCAAACTGCAATTATATATACCAATATATATATTATTTATATATTGATATACAATTAACATTAAGTAGATTTACTGTATGCTTATAACTATTAACTGCTAATATTGTTTTTAAAGAGGTTTCTCTCTATTCTAAAAAAAAGTAAAGGCCGCTGGCGCTGTCAAAGCTTGTTGACCTAACTCCACCTAAACCGTAGGGATTTGAGTTTCGACTAAGGTGCCCACAGATTCGAAAAGTTCCGACGAACCTGCTAAGCTGATTTAAATTTCGAAAATCGAATTATTTTAGAAGATATTAATAAAAAACTGAAAAAATAAACCGAATGGTTGCCAGATTTGGCATAAAATCATTCATTCCTTTGCAACAAAGCGTTTCCAAGTATCTAGAATCGCGCGAAATTTACAAACATGAGTTAGAATTATGCCCATTTTACGCCAAAATAAAAACTATATGAAATAAGTAACTCAAAATGTGTTACACAAAGTTGACAATTTTCAAATAGTAAGTTCGCTTAGACAACAGGAGTTTAGAATTAGCGATTATTCGTTTTTTCAAAACACAATAACTAAATCTTGAAAATGAAAGATAATTAAAATGCAGATTATTTTAAAGCCGGTTCTCGTCCAGCTGGATTATTTGCTACCAGTAGAAATATTTGGCGGCGTTAACTATGCCATTATAGCAGTTATAGCACACTTTGGATATTTACTAGCGCGACGAGATGGTATAATTCGTGGTGTTAAGTACGCCAATCTGCAAACGATTATGTAAATGAAAATATGGATAACGGTTTTCCGGTAACCTTAAATGAACAGTAAATATAGGTTGTGAGCATGTGTAAATCGCCAAATAATGAAAAGTCGCCATGGGTGGCAGGCTATTCTACTTGTTCCGTAGCTTTATATTAGCTTTACATGTACGCAAATCGCCAAATAATGAAAAATCGCCATGGGTGGCAAATTCGCAAGGTGTCCAATACGTTTTACATTATTAAAAATACAGCTGAAACATATGTTCTGATTTTATTACGCTTTAGCTCCTAATTAATATAACTTTTGAATGGCAACATTAAATATCATTGTGCTTCTGAGGAGTGCAAATAATTTTTCCAGCGATTATAAGCGGAGTCCGCACTCCAGGTGGAGTATAGCTCAGGACCCGTACAACAAGGATTCCCATAACAAAATATCTTCCGTGTTATGAGGGGGAGGGAGTCTACTGTAGTGTGAAGTTTAAATTTGTATGTACCAATGAAGATGCAAGAACCAAGCAATGTGTAGCTCGGTAACATTCTATCTGATCCAATCTTCGGGTTTTGTCTGTTGAAATTATGTCTTTTTTACGAATAAGCCTGATTAGGGCCGAATGCCTCTTACGAGAAAGCGAGCGTAGCGAGTCTGGGGGGCCTTTGCCCCTAGTTATAAAATAAAAAAGTTAAAATAAATTTATTTCTGTTAAAATAAATCTCTACTTTTGAATGATTTCCAATCAAACATCTAACTGACCCGTGAAAATATTTAACAGAATATTATGTACTTATAGACACATTTATTCATTTTCACACAACATTATTTATAGTTGTAGTATTAAATACAATATTGTGCGAAATTTTCGCACGTGTCAGCTAGTTATAATTATATAAATTAATATATAAATATATAAATATTTCTTAAATATAAAACTAAAATGTGAAATAATAAGTGCATCAGATTTTTTTATGAAAAATATTTACATATTTTCTAAATCTACCAAAATCAACGTGCATTATAGTAAAATAAATAAGCACTACTGAGTTTACGAGGTTTGTAACTTTGTCTAGTTTTTTTTTTTTTTTTTTTTTTTATGTTGCCATATCTATGGGTATTAGAAATTTGGCAGTTTACTTTCAAATACCAGAAGTGTAACAGTTTAGATTAAAAGAAAAACAATTGACAAGTTTGTCACCGTTTCACAATTTCACAACTCTATTGCAATCAGAAAATGTACTATAGTTTTATTTTTTTATAATGTTCAACAATAAAGTTTGGAAAATTCTTAACTTTATCTAAAATGCGCGATCTATCAAGCGAAATGTTTGGGCAATAAAATTGAAGTTAATTTTCATTGTATTATTAATTTTTCCAGTTTCTCCCGCTCAATAAATAACTCAATGAATGACGATTATTGTCAAACGGGTTTCCTTGAGACAAAAAAGTATTTCAACTTTCTCCTGCTACACCAGATCATGTAAAAGCTCCCATATATATTTGCTTTGCTATCGACTTCTCGATGCATTAGATTTAGACGTGCTTTGCAAACAAAGGGGAAAAAATCGATCTTTATTCTCCCTTATAATGTCCAAATGGCACTATTCATGAAAACTTCATTCCCGTCTTTGGATCTCTGTGCAAACGATATCAATGCTTCTGTCAGATGTCAAGACTCATTATCCCCGTGTCCTCAACAGATGCGGAGATGTTTACAGTGAGTTGGGAACTAGGAAAATAAACTGGACTATCTCAGTGTATGCAGAACTCAAGACTGCTGTGGCACACAGCTACGATTGAAAATGTACGGAGACAGATGGATTTACGCAGAAACTAAAATAAACTAGTTTTTGCATTGCAAATCTATAGGGATTGTTTTAACTTGCAATAACATTTTATTTTCCTTTTTACCTTCGTGAATTTTTAGCCAAACTCCATTATTCCAAAACTGTAAACTATTTTGAATTTAAAGCTTTACTGTAACACAATATTAACGAAATTGTTCTAAATGCTAATTGTTTTAAATGGGCAGTAAACTCAGTAAGAGCTAATTAAGAACTTATGGCAACTGCCAGTCTGATAAGGGCTTTTCTGTTTTCTTTCAGATAATAAGACAAATATGTTAGAAAGATTTGATTAACAGTTTAATGAACGAGAATAGACGAAACTTCATGCTTAACATGTACCAATAAAACCTAAGATGGTGAGTCCTATTTTGACAGTTTTAAAATCGCGGTATTTAGAAGGTAAATGATAAAAATATTTATTAGCAGGACCAAAAGGTGGTGATTGCAAGGCAAGTTTCAAGAAATGATTCCCATAAAAAGCATAATATTATACACCATCAATGTAAGTATGATAGTTCAACGTTTCACCATATAATGGAGCTAAAATTAGCTGCATCCTTCCTATGGAGAAACATTTCACCATGATTTGGTTTGATTGATCGGTTTAAGCTCCAAATTATGGTTCAACGTTTCTCCATAGAAAGGATGCAGATAATTCAGCACCATTTTATGATGAAATATTAACTACTTTTATTAACAGTGTATAGTTTGAAAAATAAGAAAATTGCAAATGGTGTACAACTGTAAAAACAGCAAATTTCTTACTCTAATCTTTGGCATTCTTGCAGAATTTCTCAAGGATTATTAAAAACAATATTTCTACTGTCAATTAGAAAATATGTTTTTTAAAGGGTTATTTTCACTCTCTCTGTTATATTTGAACATTTGCACTCTCACTGTTAATAATATAAGATAATAGCCTTTGTGAAGGTAATTAGACAGGGTTCGAGAAAAATATGCCTGCTCTCAATATATTTAACTTTTGTCCACTTAAAATAAATAACTTCATATTCGATTTTTATTATATATAGAAATCGAAATTTCATTTTCTTCCAAATACGTGCGAAAACTTTTCGCATTCGAAAGATTTCGTTTCGCTAGGAATATTCCCTCTTATATCGATGTTCCATCCAGAGGAAGCCATTCTCTTTCTGAAAAAGTTTGAAATGAGTAATCTAGAAAAACTTTTTTAAAAGAAATGGAATCGCAATTTTCCCTTCAATACCTGATAACCGCCACATCTGTATGACGTCATTATCACTCACGACATCTAATTTTGTCAGGCAAATCACTATTTTTTTTTACTATCAGAAGTAAAATAGAGCTTAAAATAGCGAAAAATCGCTTGAAAATTAAGGAACGGATGGATTTCCGTATTTTTAAAGTAGCGCATATTTTATTTTTATACATAATTATAAAAAATTTCTAGCGGATCTACAGATGTTGTAGATTTATCTAAATCTATAACAAAATCTACAAATGTTGTAGATTTTATTACGTTTTTCATGCTTAACTTTTTTATCTTTTTATAGCAATGGTGCTAAAGTTTTATATTCCAGCGGTTGAACCGAAATTGCTCCAGAGTCAGTGAGTCAGGGACCAACGTAACTACATAGCACGATACTATAATTATTTTATTTACTTATATCCTCATTTATACCTCCAGAAAACCAAAGCATCAGAGTAAATTAAAAGGAGTACATATCTTTGAAAGTTTATAAGTAACAACATAATACTCATTTTTAAATACAGCAACTGAAGGATTAAAAAAAAAAATCAAGCATCTAGTTAAAAACATTAGTCATTTGGTTTTCAAAATGAGCAACAAGATTAATAGCAACCATTCAAAACCACAAAACCTGAAATTTACGCAGTTGGCGCAAAAGCTAGCCTTGCACTTCAAAACTTCACTTTCTCCCCGCATTTCAAGGGAAATAGAGCCGTGTCATTGAAATGTTGCAAGGAATATACCCGGGTGCATTGCGGTTCATCCATTAGGCTAATTGAGTTAAAGGAATAACCGTTTGTTTGTCATAACGAACTAAAATTCTTAGGGGCAGGTGATGGATGCGATTGTCTAATTAGCAAAGGGATTGTAACTGAAATAACTTGTTGTATTTAGTGAAGTGTTATACTGTCTGCTTATTAATTAAGTTTGTTTAATTAGTTTCTCATATAGCATCGATTTATGACTCGGATTTTAGTAAACATTTTTCAAAATGACAATAACATTTATTCAGTAAGAGAAAAAAAAAAATAAGTTACTGTGCAGGAGAATTAAAAGAGAGAGACAGAGAAAAGAAGAAGAAGTACGTACCTTAAGTGATTTCTTTTCTTTTTGCCTTACACAAAGCCTGTTTTGACTAAATTTTTAGTTTTATAATTAAACCTATCGTTTAATATCAATTATAAAATTTGGAAGGACTATACTGAATTTTTACTTTAAAAATTCTTATTAAAAGCGATATACATTTTGCTCTCAATAGATTTATTGAGTCTTGCTCCCTAGATATAAAAATTTATTTGTTTTCGGTAAAAATTCTGTGAGTGTTAGCAGTATTAACTTATTAAATTTTATCATTATTAATTATAAAATGAATGTAATAGTGGCAGAATGACAGCAACTAATCTACGATCCCTTGAAGTTCTATTATATTTGCAGAAATATCCAAAACTGCTGATACGAATAGAACTAATTTTCCTTTTTCTCAGAACGAGGGGTGAGTTGAAGAACATTGATTCTAATTAAAACACAAATAGAACAAGAATTTAATGTAATAAAATACAGATATTATATATTTCCATACAATTTTTTAAGAAAAAAGAAGGAAAGATAGTGGCGGAATAAGAGGACAAAAACTACAGTCCCAAACTATAATAAAGGAATTTTGTGAATTAAAATAAAAGACCAGCTTTTAACAAAGTAACGACGTCTTTAACGAAACATTGATTAAACACTCTCCATCTGTTTAGCAGCAGTAAAAATAAACAAGATTTAGGAAAGAAAAATAACATGCGGGAGCCAACGTTATTATCCTCATCAGACCCGATAAAATTCTCTTCGCAAATTAAACTGCAGTCTCATAATTGTTTTTAAAAAACCTATTGTACTTAAAAACGACAAATAGAACCGTTTCTCTGTTTCAGTAGTAAAAAGTTACTATCGCGCATAAACAGAGCCTTATTATCGCATGGGAAAATCAGGACTTCGCCCAGGGCCCCCGGTTCGAAAGGTCCCTCAATTTCAAATGTTGTTCTGAAATATTCTTTTATGTGTCAAAATTTTATGAAAAGGAAGACAAATTTCATAGATGGGGATCCCCAAATTCATCAATGCTCAAGGCCCCTGTTGGTCATAATCGGCCCTGCGCATAAGCGAAGACAGTCAAGACTTTTAAAGGTAAATGATGCACACTTGATCTACCTACTTATAGCACAGTGCTATGCTTTAAATTTGCAAGAAAAAATAGCACTCGAATTCACGTTGTATTCTTCAATCAACCTGACTGCAGAACTTTAGCAAAATTATTAACTTTACGCTGTCAATAAAAGTAGCTAAGAATGATGAATTAGCCGCACCTTTCTATGGAGAAACTTTGAACCATGATTTGGTGCTTCAACTGATAAATGGAACCATAACATGGTCAAAATTTCCTCCATGGAAGAGACGCAGCTAATTTATCTCCATTGCATTGTGAAACGTTGAACTATTTCTATTAACGGTGTGCATTCGCATCCCCGTATTAACTAAAGGAGAACTTTGAAGTCTGCGAATGGAATTAATAACAGGAAATAAATAAGACGTTCGTGTAAATTAAAATCAATTTTTAATATTTTTCATTTACAGTAATTTAAAACTTTTACCTATTCAAAATTGGAAATTTCAAAGGTTTTTAAAAAATTAAATCTCAATAATTATTAAATTTCTGCATACGTACACACAACAACTCAAGATAATTTATAGGGTTCTTTTGCGATTGTATTTGTTTTTAAGTTTTGAAAAAATACATTATTATGATTGCATAAAGAAAAGTATTACGAAAATAAAAACGATTCGATTTTTTTTTCGGAACGATTAAAAAAAGTACTTCACAATAACATGTTTTTAAAGAAACACCTTAAACTAAAATACTGTGAAAGAGTTTTATAAAAACAAAATTTATACGTAAAAATTTGCCTTATAGTTTTTTCAAATGTTTTATGGATTTTATTTGAAATCCCTCCTTACTTCAATTTCCTTTTTTAAGATAAAATGCGTCAGAAATAAGATTTGTTTTTCAGAGTAAAAAGTAGAATTTGAACATAGTAGAATTATCTAGTACATCGAATTTTTGCTATTCAGTACCTATCTTTTGTTATCGAAAACGCGGGAGTAACTTATTTGGTAGATCAGGAGATATTTTATTTTAATTTAAAAATGAAAATAACTGGTTATGAAAAGAACGACGCAATATTATGTGATACTTTTCGCATTGAAAAAGGAGAATTAAAACTCTAACATGGATAAGTTTTCTTAAATTAGAAATATTTTTAAGACCTATTTTTTTAAAGAAATCTAAACAGTCATATTTTTTTTGCTTATTTTTATACGATGATGCTCTTGTTTCTAGCATCAGATTTCAGTGTAGTTTTCACTGATTAAGATTTTAAATTTATGGTCAGTAGAAAAAAAAAATTCTACGGGATTTTGGAAGGAATGCAACGGGAATAGAAAGAACACAAACTTTTTGTTTGTGTTCTTTCTAATATCGTTGAAATATTAACGAAGGACATTTCATAAAACAGCAGAAAAATAATACAGAAAAAGGAATGAAAAATATGATTTAATTCTCTAAAATTAATATCATGCACTGTCTTACAATTTTGTTTTGCAGATATACTATTTCATTTCAAGCATTTTTCAATTTTTTCCTAAAGTAAATATTTTTTAAAGTGTCTCTCAGATATAATGCAGCTCTACCGAAACGATTGTTGCTCAATTACTGCATTTATTAATGAATAATTTTTGTTGTTAAATTAATAAAAATTGCCAGAAGAATTATAGTGGCAAACGCATGTTCATGTATTTTAGAAAAACGCAATTCCAAACTTTTAATGTATTATGTTCATTCTACAAAAAGTAGACACAGAAAATAAAACGTAAAACTTCTCAAGTTAAATTTTTATGTCTACTATTTAGCAATGTTATTGTTAGTGACACCTTTTAAATGAAAGTTTCGTAAGATTTCCCTTAAAGATAATCAATCATATTACATGTCGTTAATGTGACACCCAAAACATTTTCCAAGATTTTATTTTACTTATTTATTTTGCATGTAAATTATTTTACTTTCCAATTACTGCAGTTCAAAACGAATAAATTTTCTATGTGTGCTTTTCTAATACATCTTCTGAATATACAGCCGGTTTTGTAACGAAGATGAAGCAGAGAAAAGACCTCGGTAAAGTAAATGATTTATTCAACTGTTAAAAAAAGCGATTTTGCAAATAAAATTCAATTTGTCTTCAAGTAGCTTGCTGTAGTTCGGAGATGAACTGATTTTTATGCCGTACAAAATGGTTATTGAATATGTATGGTACACACCTTTTAATGACGTCCATTGATTGTGAAACCCATCTACAATCTATGAACTTACTTCAGTCTGTTTCTTCATACTTTGATCTGCAAGTGTAAAGAGTTCTGTATCACTTTCTTTCTAAATGATCCTGGACTATTAAATTATAGACACTGGAATAGAGTAGCGTTTATGTGTATTTTATAAATAAGGCTCGTGGCTCATGAACAAAACAAAATAAATACAGCCTTAAAATTATTACCTACGAGAGGTTTTCTGATTATTTTTAGTGTGAAATTAAAAAGAATAATGTTGAGTTCTCTATTATCTTCATGAATTTTCTATTGCTTGATATAAAACAATAATTCAAAATACAAAACTTTCATAGATATATTTTTAAATTTCAAAAATATTTTCCTACAACTTAAGTGGAATCAGTAAAACCCAGGGAACAAATATTTTGAGATATTATAGTTTTCTAAGACTCCCTAACACGGGATATGCGTATTTTTAATTGTTTCAGTAGGGAGATAGTTTATTTCATATCTATTTTTACAATATTTCTTATAATTGTGATTAACTATGTATTTGTAAAACTTATAGTGAAAAACCCCACTAAATTGACTTGCTTGTATATGATTTGTTGGCAGTAAAAAAAAAAAAAAACCTCTATTTCAACGAAGTCTATGATATGTTAACGGTTTTAAATTCTTGTTATTTTCTTCTCTCTCCAGAAAATCCATCTCGTGTATGTTTATATAATTAATTTTGAAACTTTTCAAGAGGTATAAAATGTACACAGTTATTTTCAATGAAAAAATTTTGTTTAATATTTGTTAAACTCTTGATAATATCCTTCAAGATATATTATCATACATGAATATTGTAAATAAATACAGAAACATCTCGAGTATTTAAATAATCATATGCAAATTAAGATATTTTATTTTCAGTTTCAGAAAGTGGGAAAATTCTTCAGGAAATTGAAAGGATGCTATTTGATTTTAATTTAAAAATTTTCATCTCCCGCTTTGAAATTCCGTTCCTCCCATTTTGTTGTTATTCAACAAGTAATAACTGTGTGAAGAAAAATGTTGTTTTGCATTCTCTTTTCAAAGGTTAGCATTATTGAAGTTGAAATTTTAGATTCAAAAATGGAAGCCATTGGAATTTGAATAAAAGATCTTAAAGGCTTTCTATACAAGGTGTCCCAGAATTAGTGGGACAAATTTTAAGGACACGTGATGAAGATTCAGAATCCCACAGGAATGTGGGGTCAGAAACGTATTTTTGTAGCTGTTAATAATCACTTTGGAACAAGTGCTGAAATAATAGTGAACTTTCAGACGGCCCTGTTCATCCAAAACTAATGTATCTTTCGTAGAAAACATTTAGCTAAAATTTATAGTTTAAAGATCCTATTTCGTTTCATGGATGAAAATTTTGAATAAAAGCCAGTTTTCTCTGAAACTTGGTTAAGAAATTAGACAGACACTTCGGCTCTTTCTCTAAAGGGATTAGTAACAGGTAAGGGAAAACGGGGTTTTTGACCACGCATTGCTCTAAGATTCTGAATCATTATTATGTGCCCTACCTCCCCATAAAGTTTATCACAGTAATCCTGGAACACCCTGTATGTTCAGAGACTTGAAAGAATTGCAAAACTCATTTAATGACTCCTCTCGATGATCATGCTTTCGTAATGCTATATGATTCTCAGAGATGAACTTTTTAATTCATTTGTGCCCAGTCTTTTTGCGACTTTCTTCGATTTTTGCTCATGCCAGCAATAATAGATAAATTTCTGATGTCAACTTCTTGAACAAGGGATGATTTCTTTTAAAATTACTATGCATTAAAATTGAAAATTCAATATCCTTCTTGGTCACGTTAAAATATTTTGTGGAGTTGAGGTTCAATACTCGCGATTAAAGTCTAGGAAAAATTTATAACGTTTTCGACTGATATCGAAAATGCAGTCCCAAAACAGGGGCACAAGGCATAAATGGATTAATACATACTTTTAGATTAAATTGCATGGTATAATAACTATTCCCTTAGAATTTAAATGGGGATACAATATTTGTAATACATTAATTCAACACTCTAATTCCATGCTTCAAATATTTTCAAAATGAAATTTTATGTAGAATTGATTTCTGCTAAGTTATTCACAATCTGTAGATTTATACGTTTGTTGTGTGTGAAATAACATTGCAGTGCGCACCATAATTTTATAAATGCATTTAGATGCTACTCTAATATTAGAATTTAGAAGAGTACGCTACATGTTGCATATACTACTTCAGATTAGGGATGTTTGTCTCTAGAGTGTGAAACTTTAAAACCAAATTGAATTCTTAGAATACGTGGCATGTTAGGCTTATATATCGGTGTTTGATAGTTAAATGATTAAATATATTATACTCACAAGAAGATAATTAATTATTTTGTATTGCCGTATGCATTAAACGAATTTAATATACTTACAATGCTATAATGATGATATTATTTATTTCTTGTCTTAATAAAGTACTTATATTATCATTATGACTTAAAGTCATATCATTCAGCTTATTTTATCCTATCTTCTAATGAAAAATTAAATAAATAAATAAAATCTTAAACTTTGCAACGGAGCATTACAAAATTTTATCCGAATAATCGAATTGTCTAAAACAATATTAGAAGTAATACATGTTAGTTATCAAGATAGTCTCAACAACATGAAGCTGTGGAGAGAATTGATCCAATTACTCTGGAAATTTTCTCACTTCTGCGAATGTGAAGAGAAGCCTTCATTGAACTGTTCTCGCTCTCTATTGCATTTAAAATACTCTGAGTGCTTTTGCGGATTTTTTCCAACTTTCGGTATGTTATTGCTGACAAAATTAGTTCGATGCATTTGCTTCCGAAATGCAGATATTTATTGATAAATAGTTCAAATAATCGAGTTATCAGGTGTGATTAAGTTAAAAGAAATAAGAACTTTGTTAAAAAAATACACATAAAATGATACTTATAATAAGAGCTTTTTTCACAAAGTTTTTATTTATTTTAAAGTCTAACGCCAGTGTTGTGAGTGTCTTTTCCGTATGATTAATTTTAGTTTATCTCGCTTATACCCATACGTTTTGGTTTAGTGCTACCATCCCTTTTTTCTACTCTCTTGAGTTTCCTGATTGAATCCTCTGAAGTGTATATTGTCCAAATACTTTTATATTTAGAACGGCCTCCAGGCCCCTTTGAGTAGCGGAAGTTTACCTTTGTAACCGTGTATAAGTATAACAAATTCTAAGTTTCTTTTCGTCGTGGAGTTTACTTGACATAGAAGATTTATATATTCTTGTAAACCAAGCATGAAAAAAATGCATGCATTAGAAAAGCATGTGCTATAATTTTTTAATCTTTGGTGTTAGGGAATTAGCTGTCTTAATGCATTATGTATATAGGTTATTTGAAATTGTTTGTTCAGTAAGGTTCATAAATTTTCAGATTAACTGTTTACTTCCAACTAGAAAAGTTTTCTAATGAAATGCAATTAATTTTGTTGTCGTGCGTTTTATAAAATGCAACATATTTGAAAGAGAGGGAGGGAGAGTTTCTTTTATTGAGATTCTCGATACAAAAGGCTGAAAAATAAAAATGAAGTCCAACCTTTGAAAAACCCTTTTCAAAATAAATAAATAAATAGAATAATATGCATGTATAAAATTATTAATGAGATATAGAAAATTAACTATTGATCTCTTTTGGAGAATTACTCTTCTTTAAGAAACTCAGTTTAAAATTTAATTGTGGGGTCATGTTGGAACTGAACGCAAAACTTTTCTTTTTAGTTTTAGTAAACAGTTAATATATTAAAAAATTATTTTATCTCTACTCGTTTGTATTTACAGAAAAGAGGAATATAATATACATTACATTTCATTTATAAGAATTAAAAGCAGTATATCTGAGGAAAATTGGGTTTAATGACATGATGACGATCAGTATTCCTTTCAAGTTCGACTGCAAGAAAGTAAATGCATTTTTATGTTTATCGTTCTTTACTTACTCTAGATATTTAACTTTTGTTAACAATAAAAGATTTAAACTCTCTTGAAGCGAAAATAGACATCAAAATATTAAAAATAATATTGGTTTTGAATCATTGCCCAAAATAGGAAATATATAATAGGAAATATCCAAAATAGGAACATATTTAGCTACATCAGTATTAAATAAAACACATTCATAGTATTAAATAAACCACAGTCATAGTATTAAATAAAATACATTCATATTCAGGATTTAATATCTATAAAATATATTTACAAGTATGATTTTTATGTATAATTATAAGATGATTTTTTATTATTTATTTTTTTTATTTTTATTTTTATTTTTATTTTTATTTTTTGACACAACTACGCACTAAAGTATCAATTTGAATTTTGTTTTTTTTTTTCAGACACGGACGCTATCTTTACTCCCAAAAAGAGTAATAATTATAGTAATGTTGCTACGCGTTGCGACATGGGGCCCCGTAGGAAAAAAATCATACTCTGGTGCTATTTTGGTAGTATGATATATAGGTTGTAACAAAGAATGATCTGCAAGTCGTCGATTGGAACTTACACTGCGGGGTTGAAACGTATGCTGTGATTTGCGAGATCACTCCTCCTCTGGAATGGATGAAACCCCGAATTTCGATGATACTTTGCTGACAGCAGTTGGAACGGATAGCATGCACACGATTGTTGTGAAATACGCCATCACATATAGCCTAGTCAAAAGTAAGTCCGTTACAAGAGCCGTCATGAAAATGCCCCATTTTGTGGAAAATCACTTTCATTTAAGGCCTGGACTTGCTGTAACCTTTTCTTACGCTGATCATACCATACCGCTATATGGTTGGCACCCATCGATTGAAATTTTTTGTTGTACTCTAGTAAAAGAAATATAATTACCAAATAAGTTCATTTCAATAAAAACTGTAGCATAGTACGTATTCATACCTTATAACAATTTTGAGTCAAGCTGTACACATGTTTACGACAGTAAAAGCACAAACAGGTGGATTTATGGACTGACAGATAAAATGAAAGCATCAACACTTCGAAGAGCTAAAAAGTATGTAATATTTTTCTTCTTCACAGCGAACCGTTTAAAAATCTTAATTTGAGGTCCGGTGCGAAACTACAATAAAAATTTTAAATACGGTCCTGACCGTTTGTAACTTATTATGTAATGCCCAGCCCAAGCTATTTAATCCAATATATGATTCTGAAAAAATATCATTTTAATATTGGTTTTATATTTTTGATTGGTGATGAATAATCGTTAAAAAACACGATGATTGATGTCTACTAAAACAATATATATTTATAATTTTAAACTAAAATTCATTGCTATGTTGTAGACCCCGCAATTTGTGATTTGAACTATTACATAACTCATGTATGTAATTAGACTCGAGTTTTTGAACACTAGATAATTCATTACGAGACCAACTGATCAATTGTTGCATGTTAATAGCATCATAATAGCTGCTATCAAAATTTAAGTGCAAGAGTGACGTCTGTTCAATAAGATCAATCATGACTGTTCCTTTTTTAATGGCACTGGAAACGGAAAAATGTTTAAAACCCATTTTGTATGAAGATGTAAAATAAGCAAACATGTTGGCGTTTTTAATCTTAACAATCTATTATTTACTTAAAAACAGTGGTGTGTGCTTCCTTCTAAAGATGGACTATCTCACTCCAATAAAAAAAACGGAAGGGAATTTTTCGTTGATTTATTTTTAGAGGTCTTTTTTTCTATTTCCGGAATGATCCATATCTGCCAGTTCCAGAATGTTAGCCCCTAAAAAAGTCGTACGACCAAGGCACCCCAATCGTAAGCAAATACCCCTCGGGCAGGTTTACCTTAATACACACAATACACAGAATGTTATGACAATACATATATGAAAACTGATATTGATCGGGCTTCTCAGCTAACCAATATTGTCCAGAGAATTCGCCACTGCTTTCTATTAAATAAACAATATAAGTCCAAATCGGCCCTTGAAGAAAAAGGCTAGAGGGCTTGTATGCTATTTATTGAATCTGTAATTCGTTCAGGCTGCTGGTAGTTCAATGCCTTAAAGACTGTCTCTATTCGATTTGTTGATATTAGCTCTCGATGGTTTATTTTGCAAAGTTTTTTTTCTTACTTTGTGTTTTAAATACCAGTTACTTTGAGTTTTTTTTTCTTATTTACTGAAGTGATTTGGCTCGTTGAGCGTCCGCCTCGTGTGGTTCAAGTCGCGGCAAGCCCTAACTAAAGTAACGGTCTCCACTTCTTCAGTGAATCGAGACAACTACTTGACCCTCGGTTGCTTTTAGTGGATACGCACCTTAGCATGGGCTGTGGAAATGTTGAGTTATTCTCCTATCGGAAAGCATACTATTAGAAAATAACTCCTGAAGGTCTAATTACCTTCAGAAGAGAATTTTAAAGAGAGTCTATCTTAGCCCCGCTGTTTTCAGAGTCATAAAAGAGGCCTTGCTTCTCTTCTTACGGTTGGTTAAACCAGACTGAACTGGTTGCAAATGGTCTGCAAGGCAGTTGACTGCTTGTCCACTATTTTAGCGATTAAGCTGTTAAACGAATAGCAAGAAAAGTGTCCCTGGTAAAGTCTTATCACTTCTGTTTTCTGCTGTATCGCTGTTTGCTGTGCTCTTTTTCGTATTCGAATACTTTTGTCTCTCGCGTCAATTATCAGATGAATGACAAATTCTGCGAGAAGCCATGTTTCATACACTTGATATAAAAACTCTCTTTCGTAACTCGCCGTTGTATTTCCGGGCAGACATATTGGGGAAAGTCGTTTATTTTGAAGTCGGGGTAAAGGTCTGATGCTTGAGCAGACATCAATGTAGTAGGAAAAAATATCTTGCAGTGGAATGTATGGTAAGAATTGATGCAGTGAGGTGCTTGTTAGTTTACTAGGATGCTTAATTTACGTCCTGAATCGTGCAACTAAAAAGAAAATAATAATCGGGTAGATTGCCCAATGAAGTAACTTGACATACTTTAAAAAAAACTAAAAATTTTTCATAAATAATCACAAACTTTCATTTTCATTTATCAAATATCTCCACCAGAGCTGCAATACATACCCAGACTCTTTTTTTCTTAACTCCTCGTTAGACCTTTTGCAAAATGTCACGGGAAAATTTAAAGAACAAACTGAAAAGTAGAAAATTAAAATCAGTATTGGTCTCAAAATTAGAATTTGTCTGTGTCTACATTAAACTCAATCATTTTAGAGGAAAAAGTATAATTTCTCAGTAGACCGCTAGGTGTCACTTTAAACGGCTCATCACGTAGTCCCGCTTGTATTAAGCAAGTTAAAATCTTGGTTTGCCATTCCGCATTAATCACTCTACCTTGAAGAATTCACATTTATTTCACTCAGCTTAACTAATATTCTTTATTTTAAAATTTCATTAAATGATAGTACTTTTCTATGTTTATTGACCATACTGAAGAATTTGGGGTGTTTTCCCTGGATCACAATAATTTTAACCTGTGAAAAGTGCATATCGACCATTAAATTGATTTCTGAGTTTTGATCCCAAATAATACAAAACATATTAAAAGGATAATAACCATCCACTTTTTCGAGTAGAAGGGTAGAAATACTTCTACCCAATATGATACTCCTTGTGTAAATCTAAAGCTATTTTGTGACTTCAGTGAAAAATGAATTAGAAATCCTGTAAATATCAGCGATAGTTTACTGGAATTTTCATAATTTTCTCGCCACTCATAGATACATTCACTGTGCATTTTAAGTGGAAGTCCTCTCACTTTCCGATTCAACTATTAACGACCCTATTATAAATATTCTATAACAAGCATCTTCATTACAATGAGCAGGGATGAATTAAAACCAAACGATGTGCAGATAATTACTTTTGCTGTCTGTTGCATTTTCCGCTTTTGACTGTCGAGGATGTTTTCGGAAACGTCTTGCTATAAATAGAACGACAATCGAACGGAAGGATGTTTCTGTCAACCAAGCACAGTGTTGATGAGGATTCTGTAACAAATGGTTTTTATGGCGTTTTATTTCTTTCAAAGCGAAAGATTTGAAACTCTGTTAGAATAATATCAACATATACGTAATTTTTCAGGCGTCCGTGAATGATCGATAACAAGTACATTTTTTTTTTTTAAACTGAAAAGTAAAATTTAGGTATTCATCGAAATTTACTATTATATATTAATAGCGTTATAAAATTTATAGAATGTTACCATTGTGTAAATCACACGGTCTGTCCCAAAGTAATGAAAAAAAAGTACATCAATGAATTAATCTTACAAAGAAAAATAGTAATAATGTTCGAAGCCTTATCCACCAATAGAGTGAATCCAGAATTGAGGACAGTTGTTGTAGCAATGATTGAACTTATTTTGCGAGATGTTGCGAAGTACTGTCTTTACGGCTATCTTGTTTATCTTGGAGTGCGTTAAAATGTCGTGTGGTTCTTTGATGTCCATCTTGTGATTGTTTTATTTTATTTTTTTGTCCAGCCAAGAAAAAAAAAACCAGCTAAATAAATAAATAAATATAATTAAATAAAATAAAAAAATCACAGTGGGACGTGTTGTTACTATATGTTGAATTGAGAAACATGGAGATGAGAACAATATTCAACGAGTTTATTTTTTTCAGTTGTTTCATAGATGGCTGCATCTTTAGGGTAGCGAGCCGCAGTCACAACGACTCATTGTTAGGCCGCTGGGCATGGACTGTGAAATATGGGTAGTTGTGCGGTCATTTGAGTACATCACTGACGATCCAATGCACATTTCTCAGACAACAATTTTCCTTGGTGATGTAATAGAAGTGTAGAAAATTTATTCTCATTACTTTTTCTAGTAGCTATCCTTAATCGGCCTTAACCGGCCTATCATCGGTGCCTAGGATAGTCATTGTCTCATTATTATTGATCAGCCTTAATTTTTTACATGTTTATCGTTTTTCGATGATCGGATCTTTAGGCACAGGTGGGATCGGTGGAATTGTGTAAAGCCGGCAAACCGGTCCATATTCCGGATTTTCTCCCAAGATCCTGAACGGTTTCTGATCTTTATTCCCTCATAATTGTGCGGAAACTGCTAATTGGTTAGGTTAGTCATTAGGCGAGACGAAGTGACCAGACAGGAGACAACAAGAGGTCATTTAATAATTCCCTCTGCCCCGAATGCTAACGGAAGCACGTACTAGCGACTTTTGGAGTGCCAAAATTTCTCTTAACTTAATTTGGGCGAGTTAACAGCTAGTTTTATGAGATTTTTTACTGTTTTTAATGCAGGTTTTAGGAGAATTCAGACCTATTTGTGAGAATCATTGTAATCATTGTAAAATACCTCAGTGTTGAATTAAAACCTCGTAAAACGCAAATAATTATCTTCGCTATTCAGTGTATTTTCGCTTTTGATTTTAGAGGAATGTTTACGGAGACATCTTTATATAAATGTATCGCAACAAATGAAACGAAAGATGTTGCTGACAAATCACTCTTCGGGCTCAGTGATGGATGCAAAAATGTTTCAAGAGAAAGGCGATTAGTGTGACAAAGAAAATAATCAGAAACGGATCACATTTCTTTTTTATTGTTGATTTTCAATCTTGAACTTATGTTCGACTGGTTTTATATCATCTTTAAAAAAACAGAACAGCGAAGAATCTCCTTCCGTGACTAATGTTGCTTACCAAATAGTCTTTTGAATGTGCCACCGAAACTCACGCAATGTCTGAGGGTCCCGCAGAGCATTGAAAGAACCATTGACAGTTAACAGAATGTTAGGCTAGTACTTTTATGGAAACTTCGCAATTAGCCTAGCTAGTAGCCTAACCCAATTACACTCTCCTGCTATATATATACATATTGTAACGAAATTTTGGGGTGATATGCTCTGCGGGGTATTAATATTGGCTGAAATTCGTATTCTACGTATTCCTATTTTATTCGTATTACAAATAATTAAAAATTGTCTTTTGTTACTCGTAAATCGTTTAACTAGAACGCGAGAGGGAGAGTTTCGGCTTTCCAATTTGTTTACCATAGGGTTTGGCATTTTCTTGTTAAATGTTTCTGTTCATGTCAATATATTGCTTAGTTGACTTGAATTTTGGGGACTTGTTCTTGACGATAAATTTCCCCATATTTCGCCAAAAACTCGCCATGTCGGCATTTTGCGCGATTTTAATAATGAGATCTGTAATGCTTGCTTTCCTGCATAAGTATTACGCAATAGCATATGTATTAGGCAATCAAGATGCGCAATTGTTGGAAGTTATTTCGGAAATGGAACATAATGAAAATACTCGAAAATTCGGACAGACTATATAAGAAGGGCACATCTTGACCAAGAAGTTTAGTTTTGAGTCAATTATTGTAGAACGATCTACGCTGAGAGCTGTGTCTAAGTTCTTCATTGTTGTATGCTGAAAAGTAACTGAGAGTTTCGTTCTTCTCCAGAAGTTTCAACCGAAGCATTAACGGTTATGCTAAAATAATAACATTAATGTCAGGTAAAATTTATTCTCAAAAGCATAGAATTAATTCACTATATTATACTCCATTGCATCCACTAATAATAACCATATAGAACAGTATAACTGTGTAATGATATATACAACATTTAAAATTCCTCATCAGTAAAATAATGTACATACATATATTTAAGTTATGATTTAAATTAAAACTACGAATAAATATAATTATCTTTATATTAACAAGAGAATTTACTGTAATCGTTTACATGGTTTATCAAGGTAAAACAGCAACTTTTAAGTTGTAGATAAAAGTTCATATTTAATTAATCTTATAAACCCCTAAACTACAAAACTCAAAGCAGAGCACGGGGAAAATATTTATTTCTCTTTGCGCTTTGTATCATTTACTAAATAGTTAAGTTGCTATAACACGGAAATTTGAATTCAAAGGAAAGATGATTTTCTCCATTGTGTTTTATAAAATAAACGAACAACTACACTTTTCTTTTCTCAACCTCTAGATTAGAATATAATGGAAACAACGCATTTTAACTACATCTAAATCTAAACGTGCATTTAATATTTCTGGGAGAAATCTCAGTGCATTACAGCGTGGCGAACTAAGTCGGAGAACAAACAAGATTTCCCAGATATCTTTTACGACCCATGAAGGCCCTTTAATGTTCGCCATAAAAAGCCTTTGCACAGTACAGAACGTGCCTGGAAAGCACTTTCAGGACTAAACTGTAGTTAGACTGTTAACACTCTTATGCGTCAGAACATATATTTATGGAGAAAGACATTGGCATATGCAATGCCGACGACAATCTTCATAAAATTTCATCCGTAAGTGGAGCACATAAAAATTATTTTCGAGTACAATGTAAGGAGTTATAAACAGTTTTTAAGCAATTTGAAGTACTTCTTTCAATGTGTTTTACAATTGCATTGAAAAATGTTAATCCGAATTTCTAAAACACTTCTATAACCGAATTCATAAGAAAACCTTAATTTGTTATTATTTTCATTCTTTCTTTTTCTTTTTTAAAAACATTATCCGTTTTTCCTGCCACTTCAAGAAAACTGTTCTATTGTGAGAGCTTCCTCAACCATCGGAGCTAGTCAAAAACGTATATGGAAGAGGGGGGGATGAGGGTTGGGGGGGTCTGGAACACCCGTAGTTTACGCACAAGTAATTATAGCCAAAAATTTACCTTTTGAATTTATCGCTCAAAATAGTGTAGAAAAAACTATTTAAATTTTATGTAAATTTTGAAAACTTTATATTAAAATTATAAAAAATTGTAATAATTTTGTAAATTTTGTAATTCAGTGAGTAACAAACTCAATTTATTATAAAGAAATAAAGATTATGTGCTATTGAAATTTTTTAGTTTGTGTTATAGTAAAATTTACAGTCAGTTACATTTTATAATAATAATGGACACTCCTCTCACCTTGGCTTGAATCTTTTAATGTTTTAGTGAAGTTTAGCTACGCTCGTGGAACTAGGCTGTTCTATTTCTAAACAGATGTCCTTTTCCTGTTTAAGCGATGCTACATAAAAAAAATTTCCTTCTCAGGCCAGGTGCTCTTGCCTAAAAACGAACTGTAATTATTAGAATTTTCTCGATGGAGATGATTGAAGATCTAAGCGTTCGAACTTGAAATGGTTTTTTGAACAGTTTTGTTTTAGAAGTTAATATCGATCAATTCTCTTAAGACACTTTTATAAAAATCTGATACTGTTACATCGATGGCATTTAAAACAGATATTAGTCCGGCACAAAGAAATCGGTTCTATATAAGTTCTATAATCAGGACCAAAGGAATTCTCATACTAACATTCCTTTGCCCATTTAATGCCAAGCTTTTGTTTCAATGAAACACTTTTTAAATTTATAATTTATAGCGTTCTAATGACTAGAGAGAGGTCTTATAACTTAAGCTCGTTTTTTTTTTTCCAAAATATCATTATGCTTGTTTATTCTGGTCTCGTAATAAAATATTCTACATTCACCACTTGGACAATTTGCATTTAGCTCAAGATTTTACTAACAGTACAGTAAAGATAGATAAAAAATGATAAAAACCCAGACATCCAAAAAAAAAAGTTCTATCCTGCGGCAAAGTATTTTAGTACTCTTCCTTTAGTAAGTGGTAAAAAGTTGCAGGACTTTGAGCGTCGGGTTTCCCCGGGGTAAAGGCCAATACTGACTTCCCCAATTTATATGTACATTGACGGGGAAAAAAATCCCAAGAAATAGCAGTTTATCGCAAGGCAATTACCTGAGGCCCTAGTATTAGGGTATGAAACCTCCCACAAATAATGCAGTTTAAGATCAGTTAGTGAGTAGTTGCGGCTCATATGTATTTCTTAAAATCACTGTAAATTGTGAGCTTCACAGCGCAAGGAATTACCCGAAAGTACTTTCAAAATTCAACTCCTAACGTGAAAAATGACATTTCTCACAGTTTACTTGCGATGAGCTTGGATACTGTTAAACATTTTTAAATCGAAAATGGCGATGTTGGGTAAGGTGAAGAGGAGTTCGTTGATGGCCAGCAAGAAAACTACAAATAACGAATCAGGTGCAAATCTTGGACAGCTGATCAACGATCCAGCTGGGATAATAATGGAACGAAAGGCAGGCCCTAAAAATGCGATTTTTTAATAAACTTTATTATCTACGGTGTTTCTTAATTTTTGTATCTAATCAAGTTTTGCTTCATTATGGGGGATATGTCATTAATTCTTTTTGCGTTATTCGTGCCATTTCCTTATTAACTAAGTGAAATTGTCATCCTGCATTTTTTTTTTGGGGGGGGGGGTGGAGAAAGAAAAAAACCCTTCATATTAATTTATTTGTCAAAAAAATACAGCGGAGTAACCCACGGGGTAATATGACGAAAAACTTTTTTATTGTTATCATTTTATTGTTATAATTTTATTTTATTTCATTTTGTTTGGAATATTTCGCCTTCATGCAAGAGCAGAAATAATCGTTTCATTCTTTTTAATAAACACAAAGGTTCAGAGAAGTTTTTCTGTAAATTTCAGACTTTTAAATCACGTTCTGAATTCATATAAAAATATTTAAATCTTAAGTCTGTCATCTTACCCCACTTTCCGTTATATTTATATTAATAGATGGAGCTTTTAGCAGCTACACCATATTAGAAGAGTACAATTACTTTTTGTAAACGACGTTATTTGTACCATATATTAGTATCAGATGTATATTTTTAAAACTATAATAATGTTTTAAATGATGTACTTATAAATGGTTACCGAAAGATTCATTTCTTGAATATATCACGTGCGTACTTCCTTATTTTTAGTCAATTAATGTTTCGAATTCCTATTAACAACTGAACAAACTTTTTCTAAACATAAAGTAAAAAGTTAAGCGCATATAACTATACTTTACTATAAGTATACTTAACTCATGAATTGCGAATGATGAAGCATCTAATGCACGTTTTAAAATGAAGTTACATCGTACGGAAACAGGAATTTACTTGAAGGTTAAAATTGTATACATATTTGCAGAATGCGTCTGAAATGGAATTTCATTAAAGTTAGAATAATATTTAATGGAAAAACATAATTAAATTTCCATCAGCTTTTACATATAAAGGTTTGCTGTCATATATTTAGTTGAAAAGTTGAATTAGACATTTCGTTATTTCAGTTTTAAGTATACTAAGTACTTATTTGTTTTTAAAATTGTGTTTTAAATGCTGAAGTTTGTATTTAATAAAAGCAGTTTGAATTAAATATATTACATACCCTACGAAATTGTAATATTTTAAATAAGTGCATTATTGAAAAAAAATACACGTTTTTAGTAATTTTTTAAAAAATCTATCTCTTTTTAACATGCTAAAAAGTATTATGCCACAATTTGTATTTAGTATGCAAGTATGCAATATGTCAAGTATGCAATCTTTCGCTCTAACGTACACATGCTGAAAAAATGAATTTTGTAAATTTTGTAATAGAAGCATTACTTATGAAAAGAGCCTGTAACATATCATTCACAGGATGACTCATACCTTCTTACATACATACGTGAGATAGGCATTGAATGTTTTCACGAAGAACACATTAAACATGTAAAGATTATTTTCCAACTTTACATGATACACTTGTATTTTTTATTTTCGGAATACCATTTTGTAATGTGATGATGTTTTACAAACAATTTTTCGTTATTTTTGGCACTTTGAAACAAAGTTGAAGGGTATTCATTGGTTCGGTTTTTCTGCCTCCCTGATGGTTTTTATGTCTGGTCTGTAATGTTACCTTTAAGCAATATTTTTTTTTGTGGTTTTCCACAACTGATCTAAGAAAACACATTTTAAATAACTGATAATTTATAAAAAACATTCGATAAGCTCAAAAATAAAATGTTCAGTCTTTTAAAGGAAAAAATTATCAGACCTTTACTTATAATGATTAGCACTGAACCGATATGCGTAGGTGTGAACGTCCTACGTATATTATCAATACCTATATTATAAATCAATATCGACATTTCAAACACGAAATGCATCATTGAAACATTTTCCAAATGCATACAACAGGCTAAAACCGGAAAAGCCGCGAAAAGTACTCGAAAGTATTTGATATGCAGTGGAGAGTGGGAAGAATAGTGCGATGGAGTCTCAAATCTCTAGCGCTACTTTACACTCTTTTCACAGAAGTGTGAAAATTTCCCAGAATATTGGATAAATCTCTCCCACCACAACGCTGTAGAGTAAAGAATATCCCACTAGCTTAGAAGCATTATTTCAGAAGTGGTTTTAGAAAAGTAGAATGTGCTGATTCAAATAAAACTTCCGCCAAAGTTTTATGGTGTAGCGTTATAAAATTTAAAAAAAAAATGCTTTTCGCTTTGAAGAGTAGACTGAGTATCTATAAAAAATGCATGTGATAATAAAGTAGCAGTTTATAGATTTTTTTTAATTAAGTAAAATACTAAAAAAAAAGGACATAGAATTTAAAAGATAGTTTTAAGTATACTGTATAACACCATGATTTATTTATTTTTTACTGCGATTTATACGTACTGATGAAAACTGTCCATGCGCTATATAATATAATTTAAGATTAATATAGTACACATATTTTGCTATTTGTTTTAGTATTGCATTCCATATTTTTGAATTAATCATTAGATTTTTAGCCAATTAATCTTACACATACAGTATCTAGTTATACAATATGCCCTCTAAAGTCTTCTGTCATCTAATTCAATGCGGAATGGTGAGAGATGTAGTCATAACAGTGGGGTCTAGGTTTTGTAAAGTCGTATGCGCCATTAATGTAAGTAGTTGTATACTCCATTAATGTAAGTAGTTGTATACGCCATTAATGTAAGTAATCTATTCACCATTCTATACGAAATAGAGTATAGAATGGTGAGAGATGTAATCATAATAGTGGGGTCTAGGTATAGTAAAGTTTCTATACGCCACACAATGAAACCACGTACAGCACCACCTTCTAGCTACATCGGAGTTAGCGCTCTTATCTCAAAAATGGGACGAGACGAAGGGAAAAAGACAGTTGCAAAGTTATTCAAGAAAAAGTGTGTTTTTTTCTTTTTAAATCATCGATTTAAAAAGAAAAAACTCCTTACTCACTTTAATACGCACGTTAATGATCACAATAATGCCACAAATGGAAAGCATAAAACGCCCACTTGCTCGGTCGCGTTCTCCAACTCTCCCCTAACCTGACATAACTCTCATTTATCCATCACTCTCATGCTGTTTTCCCTCCACAACAATATGCATTTGTCTTCTGGACTCTCATTTTTGCAGCACATTGTAGAACATGGTAGGTGACACACTGGAAGAAGAATCAGAAATGCTTTTGATACTTTGCATTTTACGGCTTCAACTTTTAATATTATTGTACACGAAGCCTTTTATTACTGAATTGAGGATTCAACAAAACTTTGTAAGAGACTTTTACCGTTTTTAAGATATAAACGCTAACTCAGAATTTAAATGCCAGGTGGAGCTGTAAGCGGTTTCATTACGTAGCGTATATTTAATTTGCTATACACATATCCCACTATTAAGACTAATGCTCTCACCGTTCTACAGTTTTTGGTGTGATGGTGGACTTTAGGGAGCCCACTGTACGTACATGCATTGTAAAAATTTGTTGTAAAAATACATAAGCTATTTATGTTGTAATTCTTGAATTTAAGTATAGTGTTAAGTGTCACGGAAAATAACATGCACACGGGCTGTAAATTTATAGCATTCTGTTATAAATTTATAGCAATTTCTTTTTCAAGCAAATTTGAAACGAGATGCTGCTTGATTTAGTGATAGGAAAATAATTAATATTTTCAGCATAATATCACCTGTTTGTATTGGCTTATCAACATTACATTGTCATCAGATATCAAGCTAAACAGCAAAATGTTCTGGATTTGTGCTTACTACACTTACTTGTAATGTAGAAATTGCGATAAAAAATGCAGCAGAAGCACTTGAATTCGTTTTGATCCTCAGTGCGATACAGGAATTACTGCACAAATTGAAGCAATTCTTGTGTAATTTTCCAGTGCGCTTCATTTTGAACTGTAATTTCTACGTCACAAGTTCCGAAAATATACATTTAAATAGGTAGCTGGATGTAGTGTGTCATTTGATAGCCATGTGACAGTATTCAACAGTCATACTAAGTCAGAAATACCAATCTTATGACAAGTTAGATCATTGAAATCAAGCAACATAGGCGCACAGTTTGGGAGCACAGTGTGTTGTGGGCATTTCCCTCCTTATCTATTGAACCTGCTGTTATAAGGCACGATATCTTTATTTCTGCGGCTATCGTTTCTTCAACTGAGAATCCACATGTATTATGTTCGTCGTTAGCCGTAACATAATTTTGAAAATTTTAATCATTCATTTCATCATAATCGAGATAAATCCTGACTCGAATATTTCTTGTTGTTCATATGTTCGTCGACCGTAACACAGTATCGAAAATCTTATTCATTCATTTCATCATTCATCGATATAAATCCTGACTCGCATATTTTTTGATTTTACTTGCTGTTTCTATGTTTGTCAAGCTTACCATAATTTTGAAAATCTTATTCATTCATGGAAATAAATCCTGACTTGCTTATTTCTTGATATTTCATGTTGTTCCTATGTTCGTCGACCGTACACGGTAAAAAAAATTCGGAAACGTTACCCCAAAAAATGGGGCAGCTCTTGTAGTTTAAAATTGCAGAAACGTTTCCGAACCATGCGGGTAAAGTATTTAGAGGAGTATTACACTGCTGGCCACCCAAATTGCAACACCAAGAAAAACAAGAGATATCACAACAAAATTTATTGTGTAGATAACATGTTGACCAAGTAACAAATGATTAAATTTACAGCATTCTATGAAGCGTGGTTCCTGCCAAAATCAGTACCCAGAGTAGCCGCCGTTGTTGGAGATCACAGCTGCCACACGCCTCGGCATTGATTCAAAGAGACTTTGAATGTGTTCTTGGGGTACAGCAGACCAAGCAGCTGCCACACGTTGCCAAAGTTGATCTGGTGTGACAGCTGGGGATGAACTCTGGGTCAGTCGTTGAGCAACCATGGACCACATGTTTTCTATCGGCGAAAGATCCGGAGAGCGCGCCGGCCAGGGAAGCAATTCAATCTGGTGATTGACGAAGAACCCTTGGACAATGCGTGCCACGTGTGGCCGTGCATTATCCTGCTGAAATATGGCTGTTGGCAAGCCCTGAAGGTAAGAAAGGACAACTGGCTCCAACACCTCGGAGATGTAGCGCTGGCTGGTTAAAGTACCGGCAATGCGTACTAGAGGAGTGCGAGAGAGATATCCGATACCGCCCCATACCATAATACCCGGTGCAGGACCAGTGTGACGGTGCATAATGCAGCTGTTCAGCATCCTCTCTCCACGGTGTCTCCAGACTCGAATCCGACCGTCGTGGTGTTGCATACAGAAGCGTGACTCGTCAGTAAAGAGAATTTCATTCCATTCTGTCGTCCACATCCTTCTTTCATCGCACCATTGGCGGCGGAGACGTCTGTGGTTCCGCGTCAGAGGTAGACAAAGCAACGGACGTCTTGCGGACAGACCATTCTGCTGTAAACGACGTCGAATGGTACGCGCAGACACTGGATGATGCGTTACAGACTGAATCTGCTGTGATATGGTTCGTGATGTGACTGAGCGGTCCGTCACTGCCATGCGTACAATCTGCCTGTCATCACGTGACGTGGTGCACTGAGGTCGATGCGGTCGATCACGTCTGTCCGTCGTACCCGCCTGCACCCAACGATCACATATCCGCATCACAGTTGTTTGGTTTCGTCCAATACGACGACCGATTTCCCTGAAAGATAACCCACAATCTCGGTATGCCACTATCCTTCCTCTGTCAAACTCGGATACTTGATCAAAAGATGATCGTTGTTTCCTACGAGGCATAATTTATCGTTTTTTTGAAAAAAAAAAGCAAGAAAAACACAATTGCTGTACTTGAAACCGTCGAAATCTCCAAGCCTTAAATAGCGCTTTGAGGTGGCGCCACAGGCGCGCTTGATGTGCGTCTGCGCTGAAATTCTAATCATTTGCATATCTCACCTCAGCTAATGCATGTTGTAAATTTCATATTATTTGCATGCTTCCTTCAGGGTGTTGCATTTACGATGGCCAGCAGTGTATTTTCAGGAGATAATGTGCTGTTATATTTAAGTATTCATCCGTTTTATTTAAGTATTCATCTGGCGACGTCACCTGGTGACTGGTCACAAATAAACTTCACAGTGACCACACAGTGGAGTTACATCACTCACAAGTTACCCGACGCTTATTATCGCATGGGCAAATCGGGACTTTGCCCAGGTCCCCCAGTTTCAAATGTTGTTCTGAAATGTTCTTTTATATGTCAAAATATTATGAAAAAGAAAACAAATTTTATAGATGGGGACCCGCAAATTCATCAATGCCCGGGGCCCCTGTTGGTCATAATCGGGCCCTGCAAGCTACAATGTGACAGTCCTGTGACAATTGTGACCCTCTGTGACGTCACAGCGACTCTTTTGTGACCATCTGTGCTATTAAGGAAGATGCGTTCACTGTTATCCCTCTATCTCTTGGCACTTGGCGTATGCGCGCGAAGTCCCAAATAAAGATTTCCTTTCCCCGTAAATATTTTACCCCGAAATATGGGTTATGTTTCCGAAATCGTGAGTTCGAGTAGAGCATCGGTAGGTTACGTTATACTTTCGGAAACCTTTCCGCTATAAATATGTAACGTTTCTGAATTTTTTTACTGTGTAACGTTATTTCGAAAATCTTATTCATTCATATCATCATACGTCGAAATCAATTCTGACACTCAGATTTCTTGATCTTGCTCGTTGTTCCGGGCTGTGTTTGTTCTAAAACAGAAATGGAATTTCGATTCTTTTATTTTTTTCTAAGAGAACATTTTATAGGATGTTATCATGAAAAAATGCATGCTAAATCCGAGTCATGCTTCTAATATTTTGTATTTTTATTAATGCATTACTTCTGATTTTATACAATACAATACTTGTATTTTTAAAATTATAAATCAAGGGTTTTATAAATAATTGTTTTAATTTCCCTCGCTAAATCAGAAAGATCAGAGTTATCGTTGAATCGAGGCTTGCAATAACCGTTTTCAACCGTTTTTGAATTTATAATTCAATTAGCATTCTGAGAATCATTCATTTCATATAAACTACAGTATTTTGTGTTGTCACAAATTACATAGTTCATATTATTACATATTCATTTCAGAACAAGACAAACAACTAGTGAATTCAACTGTATTCAAATTTGTAAATCAATTAACTTCCGAAAGATTAACTTGTACATAAACTAAAAGTTTGTTCTCTCCAAAAATCACAATGTTCTATTTTCGAAAAAAAATAATAAAGAAAAGCTGCTATATTCGAATTTGTACTTCTATTAGTAATATTCTGACTGATTAACCTAACATATAAACTTACAGTTTTAATGTTCCCTTTTTTTTCTCCAAAAATTACATTGTTTCATTTCGGAAAAAGATAAATAACGAAATCAATACAGCAGACAGGATTCTAAATCTCTTTTCGATACAAGTTCCGAAAACTAGTGGAACAGCAGTTTCTGCCAAATCACGTCCGCAGGTAAAGTTAAATGAAGTGAGTTTCTGGCAGCACTTCTGATTTGGACTAGTGAAAGAAGAGAAAGAAAAAGAGAAAAAAAAAATGTTCCACTGCATTTTTCCGAGAAATAATTCAATTTTATTCCTAGAAAAACACTTTTTAATTAGTCTTATATTTATTCTAAGAAACAACTTTGCTTGAACCTATAAAAAATATAGTAATTTTAATATTTTATCATAATTTTAGAAAGGTGTATGTTAATTCTTATGTAATAGGCCTACCTTATAATGCAACAAAATGGAACTTAAATATTAAGAAACACCTGTAAAAAGCTCAATAAAATGTATTTTTATTTTTTGTAGATTTTTATCTATTATTATTATTATTATTATTTCTTAAAATAAATTATATTCAAAAACTTTTTTAATCACCCTCCTTTTCAAATATTTACTTTTTAAATAAGCTCAAAATATTCCTTACTCATAATAGTAAAAAAGCATTAGCGCATTTTATTTAAATCTCAAAACACTGTTATTGCTGATAGTGAGATTTCTGTATTGGGATGCTGAAGAGTTGCTGAAGAAGGTATCTTTGAGTAGGGACAACTTCGAGCACTTTAAACATTTTTCTTGAAAGCTGACAAAAGCATCAATAGTACGTGTTTACGTCTTCCATTTTACGCCTTTAACTTTAAAGATTAATCTGCTCAAGATGTCTTATATTTAAATGGAGATGATACCACATTAATACTGATTTTGTAATTCAAATTAATGAAAGTATTACCATTTTAAATGAAAACATCTACGAGAAATGAATTTTTCTATCTTAAATCTACTTTACATAATAAACAGCTAAGAACATTTTGCTGATAAAATTGTATCCTAATTTTATTTCATTATTTAATATATTTAAAGAAACGTTTTAACTTTAGTTATAACAATTTTTATTGATATTTCTTTATCCTGATTTCCTACATAATTGAACTCTATGTGATAGGGTACTTTCGAGTAGAAATGTCGGGGCATCATCGAAAAAAACTTTGAACATGTTCTTTTTACCGGTACAAATTATTAAGAAGAAAAATAAGTACTGTAATGAGAGAGACTTGTCATTCTCTAAAGAATTTTCATATCAATTTTGTTGAATAGTGAAACTTCAGTAAATGCACTCAAATATAGCTGTCTATTTTTATTCTTATTATCTCATATTCTTAAAATAAATGCAGATAAGAAAAAAATGTACAATATTATAGTTTTTATATGTTAAAAGATGCTATGACATGAGGTCAATCTTAAACAGAAATGTTTAATTAATTTTTAAACTGGACTTTTTATTTTTGCCTCACATGATAAGAAAAATAATTTTTTTTCATGAAACATTTAAAATACAATATAGTTAAATCACGAAATAGTTCGATCTTTTAATAAACTGGTGAAACGTGCCTCTTCCTCCTTGCATCTATTCTTAATCGCTTGATAAAAGTTGATGGATTCATTAACTTCTGCCAGCAAATAAGAAACTGAAATGCATATGCTTAAGTGTGAAATAATTTTGGAAGCATATTTTATTTAGATTCTAGGAAAAAAAAATATATATATATACATATATATACAGTGTGCCCGTTAAAGTCCGTTGTCATCCCAACCCAATAATTTCTAAACAGCAAGAACTATAGATATAAAAGTAGTATCTAGGTATAGTAAGGTTACCATGCACTACGCAAGGAAATCGCTTACAGCACCACCTGGTGGCTTAATTTGGAGTCAGCTTTCTTATCTGATAAACGGTACACAATGCGGGAAAAAAGCCAGTTACAAATTTGTTCAGTTGTTTTTGATTTAGTAAGAAAAACACCTCAATTTGCACATGATGCTCATTAATTTTCACAGTAATGCTACGAATGGAAGACGTAGAAAACACATTTGTTTGGTCAAATTTTACCAAACTGCATTTACCTGACATCACATCTCCTTCATGCTAAAACTGCTTTCCGTCAGAAACATAATACACACATAAGGATGCTGGCCTATAATTACCTCTGCAATTTGTAAACTGTGGGTGGTGACACGCTGGCAAAACCATCAATTATACGTGTTTCCGACTTGCATTTTACGCCTTCAACGTTTAATATTAATCTGATCAAGATGTCTTAAAAATCTGTGTTGCTGAACATCTTTGTAATTGATTTTTTCCAGTATCCGTTTTGGAGATAAGAACGCTAACTCCAGATTTAACCGTCAGATTTTTTGCGAAGAGCATGGACACTTTACTATACCTAGACCCCAGTTCTTTTATCACTATAGCTCTTGCCGTTCAGAAATTATTGGGGTGACAACGAACTTTAGCAGGCACACTACAGACGTATAGAATGTGTAAATATTAATTAAATTCAAATTTACTCTAGGAAATGGTTAAGCCGAATTTATTTGTAAATATTATTAATATTGGCTAAAATAATTATAACTAAATTTGAGAATTCGGTTAAGCATTTTTAAACGTTTTAGATGGAATCTTTTAAAAGAGGCATAGTTCAAACTGAAATGAAAGGAATCATACATATAATTTGCTAAAATGTTTATATAAATATACTAGCTGAAGTACCCTTTCTTCGCACGGAATGGATACTTTTAAACCAACAGATAGAAATAGAAAACAAATAAATAAATATTAAATATATTTCGGTTATATTCGGTTCGGTTTTTTTTTTGGGGGGGGTGTCTTAAATGATTTATATATTCCTATCTGGATCTATGTTTCATGATAGAACAATTTTGATTATACTGTATTTTTTTTTGGCAAATCTTATTATTATTTAACTTAACTAATTCAATTTTAATCGCTTGAAATAAAAATAGCGTCAAGAGGAATAAATTTCATTTTCTATTTTTTATCAGGACCTCGGTTTACATTAAGCCATGGAATAGCGGATTATATTTTTTTTATTTTCAACATTATATAACCATTATAATAAGTTGTCTTATTCTACACAATCCTAAATTTAACAAATAAGATCCAGAGAAGAATTTTGGAGGAAGCACAAAATTACTTTGTCTCCTTTTTCTTATAAATTCATATGGATTTTAAAATAAGTCAATCTTCTAATGACCTTAGATAACCTTAGTTTGTTAGGGAGGAGAGGAGATAGGTTGCCCTGTGCCCCCTTCTGGATCCTCCAATGGTTCTTTTAACTTAAAAGAATCATGAGTTTTCAGATATTACCTCCCCCCCCCCCCTACTCGAACTATTGTGAAATGTGAACTATAACTGAAAATGTGAAATATTTCCAATACATGCTTGGGAACAAGATTTTTAGGCTGCTCACGTATCAAACGTATCAGGCATACTTGAACTGTCTTGGATTGCGTAACTTTTGAATTAAAGAATATATCTTGTGAGTGAAATATAAGTTATTTTAACAATCCAAGATAATTTTTCATAAGCTTATAAAAAATACTTTATAATACCATTTCAGTGCTCACAATTTAATAGTAATAGTAATATAACATGTATTTTAATAATTGAAATGAAAACAATTTTGTAAAGCAGAAAGAAAAGTTCATTTTCATTTAAGTTCATTGACAAATATTCAAAAAATCCAGTGAAGCAAATGTATGTTTTTCGCTGTTTTCGAAATGATCATTGGAACCCCTTTTTTGCATACATTTTTCATTAACTAAATTTGAGTATTTTTAAAAACTCACACAAGTTATGAGAGATTTTGTGGTGCATTTTAAATTTTATCTTTGAACCAGATTATTGAAGTAAAACTTCTTCAGGCGCAACTAGAGAGTAACTCAGATATTTTTTCTGACGGAAGTAACGCTCACGTGGTTTTGGAAAAGCGGAAGCTGCCTGCGATCGAACCCAACCAGCAGGCGAAAACTACGGTTTAAGAACACGGTGATAGAAAAACATGAAGAAATGGAACCTGCAATCGAAAACTTCATTTCAAGAGTACGGAAACAGAATAATACTTCTAACAAAGCCAGCAGATGAAAACAAAGGTTTAAGAACACTGCCATAGAAAAACGCAATAATAGACCCTATGTGCATTCGATACCAACCAACAGAAGGAAACACCAGTTTAGGAACACAGTTAAAGAAAAATACCACAACATAGACATTCTCTCGATTCAAATCCTACGGAAAAACGTTTTAAAAAAACAGTGAAAGAATAATAGTTCAACACGGACACTTCCTGGATGCTAACCTAAGGTGACCATATTTGTAAACAGTATTTTGGGGACAAATCAAGCATTGTCCTGGAATCCAAGGAAAACTTGGGGACACTAGAAAATATCTTTGGGGACTTATTCGGACACAAAATATTACCATGCTAATAGCTCTTTATATCAATTGTGTAGTCTTATTTCTAATAAATTAATGGAAGTATTTATAAATATTTATTCAAACCAGAAATACGAAAGGAAAACCATGTTGAAATATTGCAATTTATTCATAATTTAATACTTGGCATAGTATTTGTATTTTTCAGAAGACATTGCTTTTTACATTGGCTCGTTTTGTGATTATTTTTCATGAAACCTTTTACACCCTCTAAAAAAAGTATTCGAGTGCAAGAAAAATTTCGTACTTCAGTTTCATATTTAAAGCATGGTTGTTCCTGAAAAGTGATTAATCATTAACAAAACTGAAATGGGAAATTTGACTCATAGTCGAATACTTTATTGAATGTCTGTACACGTTACATATACAATGACAACAAACATTTTCAGAGATCGAATTTCATTGTTTCTCTGAGTAGAAGGCGCTTTTAGTTGTTTTATTTTTCTTATTTCTTCAATTTTTTCTGAAAGAAATAAACTAAACGGAAACTTTCAGGGGAAAAAAGTACAAATCTTTAAATTTGGGGACTTTTCGTGTCCCCAAGAAGTCAAGGTATTTTTAGGGACAAAGTAAAAAAAATCTATATTTGGGGACTGTCCTCGAATTTCGAAGACGTATGGTCTCCTTTATGCTACCCCGACATCCAGACGGAACGACGGTTTAAGAACACGGGTATGTAACACAAAGAAACAAACACTGGCTGCAAACGGTTTAAGAACAGAATGAAAGAATAACAAATGGACACTCCGTGGATTCTAACCCAACCTCAAGACGGAGGCGGTTTAACAAGGGGATGGAACACCCACACAACGGACCCTGGCTGCAATCAATCCTAAACAATAAACAGAACCTGCAGTTTAAAAACACGGATGCAGAATAATAATTTGAAACCTATCAACAGACGAAATCAACGCTTAAGAACACTGTGATAGAAAAACACACAAAAAAATGTACACTACCTGCATTCGAACCCAACAAACAGAGGAAAACATCAGTTAAAGAACACAGTTAAAGTATAATACTAGACTATGGACATTCCCCCCATTCAATCCCAACCTCCAGACGGAACAATGGCATAAGAAAACAGTTAAAGAATAATACTACAACATGGACACTTCCTGGATTCTAACCCAATTTCCAGACGGAACAACACAGTTTTAAGAACACAGATATTGAACACCACAAAGAAACAAACCCCGGCTGCAAACGATTTAAGAACACAGTTAAAGGATAATACATGGACACTCCCTGGATTCTAACCCAACCTCCAGACGGAACAACGGTTCTTAAACCGTTCTTAAACACGGGGATGAACACCACAAAGAAAATGAATCTGGCTGTAACTAAATCCAACGTCAAAGAAGTTTTACTTCAATCGCGCGTAAAGATTACACGCACACACTTTTTTTTATGGCATGTGTCAAAGGCATGTAAACTAAAGAAATATATGGAATAAATATCTTAAAATAACTTATTCATGAAAGTCTCAGAATCTCTCGTAATAATGAATTTCAACAACACAGTTTTAATTAAGCCATGCATTTCCCGTCATTTATGAATGGAATGAAAGGAATTGAATTTCTTTAATGCACAATCAAACCTTTAGTATATAAGTATATATAAATAAACCAACGAGGAAATTATTTTCGTATCATATATATTTTTGTATCTTTAATGTGTGAAAAAGTAAGAAGTCGGAAAGTTCATGCTAACAAAGTTTCAAATTCCTGACTTTAAAAAAAAAATAATTGTCAGGACAAATAAAGTTTAAGTTACTTACTTGTCGTGTCACACGCAGAATGGCCGTGCTTAAAATAAACATTTCAAAGCAAAATACTATACGGTATCAAGTTACAAAGTGAAAAATATATAGTATATCTTCGTAAAGTCACTTTACAACTTCGAAAATTCATAAAAAAGACTTTTGAGGAGCTATGAAAAGGAAATTTTTTGTACATAATGTTACGAATTTTCGGGGCAATCCGCTGCTCTGGGGCTTAAAATGGTTTAAAATTCGTATTCTACGCTTCAAATAGATAAATTTTGCTTTTTGTTGCATCAAAATCGGCCAATTAGAACCGGAGATACGGAGGTTTCGCTTTCCCATATGTTTTTCTATGGGCTTCTTGAAATCTCGAGAAATATAAGTCCTAGAGCTTAGATCTCTTCACTTTTGAGGACTTATTTTTGGCGCCAAATTTGGCGATATTTCGCCAAAAGTCGCCAAGGTCATTTGGCGCGATTTTCCCAATGGGGCCAGGAAGTTGTTTTTCCTGCATTAAAAACGCATAATAACCTAACATTTCTCTTCTATGACGTAATCAAAATTCACGCTTTATGTAGAACCCTCGAGAAATTGACTTTTCTGGAAACCTCTTGTACCTCCTGCGTCGGCTATTTATAGAAGCGGGCATCGCCCCGAAGCCAGTCAGTTGCGAGCTGACATTCAATGTGAGAAGAGCTCTGAGTACGCTAGTTTTGTGTGAACTGATAGTGCTATAGAAGCTGTGTTTTAGCTTGCTTTGTGAAGCTGTTTTTTTTTAAAGTGCTGTGTGTAAATTCTTCATTGCTGTGTCTTAAGGGATAGTGTACTATATCCCTTGAATATTTCCACGGAATTTTAGCCTGTAAAAGTGACTTATTTTGTGTGAGAAATACAGCATTTGTGAGAGCTTCTGATCCAAGCGGATTGTTAAAGCACGTTACTGCTAGATTGTGCTTGTGAATTGTGTGCAGCTGATTGTTCTACGAAGTTCTAGAAGAAATAAAGTTTGTGTTCCATCCTGACAAGTGACTTTTTACTTGAACTTTTTACACCAGCTGGACTTTAGAACGACGAACCCCAGGAGTAGCAGAGTAATTCCGCAACATTTGGTGTCAGAATCGGGGTTCTAAAGAAAGACTTTAATTTTCCAGTTTATGGTTTTGACTAGACAAAAAATGGAAGAACAACTTCAAAAGCTCATGAATATGATGCAAGAAATGAAAGCCGAGATGAAAGCCGGACAAGACGAGATGAAAGCCGCACAAGAACAGATGAAAGCCGGACAAGACGAGATGAAAGCCGGACAAGACGAGATGAAAGCCGGACAAGACGAGATGAAAGCCGCACAAGAACAGATGAAGGCGGATTTAGAGAAGAAAATTGAAGCCGGATTGGTCAGACTAGAGAAGAAAGTGGAAGATGGACAAAGAAAAATAGAAACCGGATTAGATGAGTTAAAAACCGCTCACGAAGAGATGAAAACCGGGTTAGAGGAAGCAGAGAAAAGAGTATCACTCCTGGAAGAAAGTCAAGCGAGATGCGAGGAAAGGATTGAGGAAAAGATCGATCACAAGCTAGAAGAAAAACTGGACAGTTTAGTAAAGCTGGGAAAGGTACCAGAAAACATCAGGTTGTCGTCACGCCACCCAGCAGTGAAACTAACGCCTTATGACGGAAAGACTCCCTGGGAGGCTTACAAGACCCAATTTTCAATCGTCGCCAGAGCCAATGGTTGGAGCGAGTCCGAGAAAGCTAATCAACTGGCCGCTTCCCTTAGCGGAGATGCAATTAATGTATTGCAAACTATCAGTGGGGTTCGAACCCACGCCCACATTCGTGGACCAGAAACCCAAAAGTCACTTATGTTGGAAGATTATCAGGATTTGAAATCTGCTCTCGTCTTCGCAATGAAGCTAGAAGCAGCTCAGCGGGCCGTCAGGAAAGATCGGCATGCTGTTAGAGCTGTCACGGTCCAAGAGGGAGCTGACAAAGACACGGAGAGCGTCGAGAACAGGTTGAAGAGAATTGAAGATCTCATAGAACGAAAATTAAGATCCGATAGAACGAGAGATGGCCCAAAGAAAGTGAAATGCTGGAAGTGTGGCGTCGAAGGCCATGTACAAAAGCATTGTGGTCGAAAGTCTCATGACCAGCAAGAGAACTCTAAGATCATGAAAGAGGGAAACTAGGAGGTGGCCATCTCGCGGGGCGGAGGTTGCCAGATAGTCAAGAGCCCCACCTAAAAGCCTTGCAGATTTCATCAGTGAATGGCGGCAGTAATGGACTCTTCGTACTAGGGTATGTTAATGGTTCTCCATGCCACATGGTGATTGATACTGGAGCGAACGTAACCATCATAAGGACGGATCTGGCCAAGAAATTAAATTTGAAGATTATCTGGACTCCGCCCTCGCTGACCCTCCAGACTGTGACAAGTGACAAGATCGAAGTGGGCGGGAAAGCGCAAGTAGAAATCACGTTTGGAAATGCCAGATACGACCATGTGGTATATGTCGCCAATATTACAGACTCTTTTATTCTCGGACTCGACTTTTTAAAATCGCACAAATTTAACTTGGACTTTAAGAATAATGAGCTTCGTTCAGACTCAGAAGAAATAGCTGCGTTCGACATTAAAAATGAAACTATTTTACCTGTTCAGCAAATAATAGCCCAGACTGATATCACTCTACCTCCAAGAACTGATTCAATAATTTCTGGAACAGTAAAAGAAAACAATAAATTCCGCTTTGAATTAATCGAACACCCAAGCAATAGTGATTCCATCAGAGGAGTACTTGTGGGAGCAACACTTGTGGACTTGTCGAGAACACAAATTCCAGTTAGAGTAGTAAATGTGACGGACAAGTCGAAGGTGATAAAGAAAAATGAAGTGTTGGCGACATGCACTCCTGTTACCTACATTAATAAGAACATCAACCAAACGACAGCTAAATCTTCCGAGTGTCTTACGAAGGAATTATTACAAGACGTGGAGTTAACGGCAGAACAGAGAAGCGCTGCAGAGAAAGTAATAGCTGAATTTGAAGACCTCTTCTCTCGTACTTCCGGTGACTTTGGCCGTACGAGGTTAACGCAACATAGAATAGACACAAGCAGCCATTCTCCCGTCAAGCAACATCCTAGGTGGCTGCCGTTTGCTAAGCAAGAAGAGGTGAGCAGACTTTTAGAGGAGATGCAGCGTGATGACGTCATCGAGCCATCGACTAGTCCCTGGGCCTCGCCAATTGTTTTGGTCCGAAAGAAGGATGGTTCCACCCGGTTCTGTGTTGACTACAGACGTCTGAATGACATCACCAAGAAAGACAACTACCCTCTTCCCAGGATAGACGACACATTGGACACTTTATCGGGAAACGAATGGTTCTCCACTCTGGATCTCAAGAGTGGCTACTGGCAAGTAGAAATCCATCCCGATGACCGTGAAAAGACTGCGTTCACCACGGGACAAGGATTATGGCAGTTCAAAGTTATGCCTTTTGGACTCTGCAACGCACCTGCTACATTCGAGCGACTAATGGAGACAGTGTTGAGAGGACTTTCCTACGAGGCATGTCTCGTTTATTTGGACGATATCATCATCGTCGGAAGGACTTTCGAAGAGCATCTCGAGAACATTCGAAAGGTACTGCAGAAATTAAAAGAGGCAAACTTGAAACTAAGTCCGTCGAAGTGCAACTTGTTTCGTCGGGAAGTACGTTACCTCGGGCACATAATATCCGCCCACGGAGTCCGAACCGATCCCGAAAAGACGTCCGCAGTCCAGAACTGGAGTCGTCCCGAGAATATCCATGACTTAAGAAGTTTTCTCGGTCTGTGTACTTACTATCGAAAATTCGTAAAGGGTTTTTCTCAAATTGCAAGACCTCTTCACAAATTGACCGAGACTGGACAGAAATTTCTATGGACTGAGGAATGTGAGGACGCATTCAACGAACTGAAGACGGCTTTAACATCTTCGCCGATCCTGTCGTATCCTCACCCTGACAAGCCATTTATCCTGGACACAGACGCAGGTAAGGAGAGTGTTGGAGCAGTTTTGTCCCAGGAGATAGATGGCCAAGAACACGTCATTGCTTACTGGAGCAAATGCCTTTCAAAGGCAGAACGTAACTATTGTGTTACGAGAAAGGAACTTCTTGCTATCATTAAAGCCGTGGAGCACTTCCATCATTACCTGTACGGCCGAAAGTTCCTGCTCCGAACGGACCATGCCTCTTTAACCTGGCTTCTAAATTTCAAGAATCCAGAGGGCCGAATAGCCAGGTGGATACAGCGATTACAAGAATATGACATCGAGATACGTCATCGGAAAGGGTCATCTCATGGAAATGCAGATGCTTTGTCGAGAAGGCCCTGCATAGACAGTTGTCGCTATTGCTCCAGGGCAGAGAAAAATTACCATCTGAAATATCCCGTTGTCCGCCAAGTTACATCACCGGCACCATCTCAAAATCCCTGGAGTGACGAAAATGTTCGGGTAGACCAATTAGCAGACAGCGACATCAAACCTATTGTGGAATTTATGGAAAAATCCAGCGCTAAGCCCAGTTGGCAAGAAATATCATCTTACAGTCCGGCAACAAAACAGTACTGGGCTTTATGGGATTCGCTTCGCCTGAGGAATGGAGTCCTGTATCGTAAATGGGAGTCGGACGAACGGCAAGATGCTCCGATGGCAGTTAGTACTCCCTCGTTCGAGGATTCCGAAAGTTCTAGAAGAACTTCATAATAGCTACACTGGAGGCCATTTTGGCGTGATGAAGACCCTGCAGAAAGTTCGCGAGCGCTTCTACTGGGTTAGGGCTCGAGGCGACGTCGAAAAGTGGTGTCAAGCTTGTGACGCCTGTGCCGCCCGTAAAGGCCCGAAGAAACGAAGCCGTGGAACACTACATCGTTATAATGTAGGAGCGCCTTTTGAGAGGATTGCACTCGACATCCTGGGACCTCTTCCGCGAACTTCGGATGGCAACAAATACATCCTAGTTGACTTCTTCTCAAAATACATATTGACTACTTCTCTAAATGGCCCGAAGCGTTTCCTATTCCCGATTAAGAAGCTACGACCGTAGCAGAGGTACTGGTGCAAGAATGGATTTCCAGATATGGAACCCCTCTGCAACTTCATTCCGACCAAGGAACGAACCTTACCTCTGCAGTCTTTAAAGGACTGTGCCAACTTCTCGGAATGGATAAAACCCAGACTACGCCTTTACACCCACAATCCGACGGCATGGTGGAGAGGTTCAATCGTACAATTTTGAACAACCTCTCGCTCCTGGTATCTAGGAATCAAGAGGACTGGGACAAGAAACTCCCCCTGTTCCTGCTGGCCTATAGGAGTGCCGTCCATGAGACTACCGGCTTCACACCTTCCCAGATGCTGTTCGGCAGAGATCTTCGTCTTCCCGCCGATCTAGTGTTCGGCCGCCCTCCAGATGCGCCTTCATCGCCAGAGGAGTACGTGGAAAACCTTCGGGCACGGTTTGAAGATGTACATCATTTTGCTCGGGAGCGGATCAACCTGAACACGGAAAAGATGAAGACTCGCTACGACACGAAGGCTACGGGACACGAGTTCAACGCAGGTGACAAAGTTTGGCTATGGAATCCTACTCGACGGAAAGGCCTGTCTCCCAAGCTGCAATCGCCGTGGGACGGTCCTTACACAGTCCTAAACCGGCTGAATGACGTCATCGTACGGATTCGTAAGTCACCAAACTCGAAGCCAAGAGTTGTACATTACGATCGGCTAGCCATCTACCGCGGTTGTAATTAGCTCAGACTATGGTCACTATGGCGTAATTCCTCTTTTCTTTCACCTCTCATTCCTTTCCTGTCTTTCTCTTCTCTTCCTCTTTCTTCAACTCTCTTTCTCTCACCACTTACGCCATGTTTAGTGTACATATTTGTAATATATTGGTTTTTACTAATGTGTATTTGTTTATTACATTGATTACTTATTAGTGTAATTGTTTATTATGTCTATTATTTATTTATTAGAGTGCATTTGCTTACTGTGTTTATTGATTATTTGCTTAAATTATGTTGTTAAGATTTGGTTAAAGGTTGGACACTGTATATTTGTGTGACCTCCTAACCGGGGATTGTACTGCCCGGGACGTGCAGTCCTTGGGAAGGGGGCAATGTTACGAATTTTCGGGGCAACCCGCTGCTCTGGGGCTTAAAATGGTTTAAAATTCGTATTCTACGCTTCAAATAGATAAATTTTGCTTTTTGTTGCATCAAAATCGGCCAATTAGAACCGGAGATACGGAGGTTTCGCTTTCCCATATGTTTTTCTATGGGCTTCTAGAAATCTCGAGAAATATTAGTCCTAGAGCTTAGATCTCTTCACTTTTGAGGACTTATTTTTGGCGCCAAATTTGGCGATATTTCGCCAAAAGTCGCCAGGCTTGGCGACTTTTTGGTCATTTGGCGCGATTTTCCCAATGGGGCCTGGAAGTTGTTTTTCCTGCATTAAAAACGCATAATAACCTAACATTTCTCTTCTATGACGTAATCAAAATTCACGCTTTATGTAGAACCCTCGAGAAATTGACTTTTCTGGAAACCTCTTGTACCTCCTGCGTCGGCTATTTATAGAAGCGGGCATCGCCCCGAAGCAGTCAGTTGCGAGTTGAACATTCAATGTGTGAAGAGCTCTGAGTACGCTTGTTTTGTGTGAACTGATAGTGCTATAGAAGCTGTGTTTTAGCTTGCTTTGTGAAGCTGTTTTTTAAAGTGCTGTGTGTAAATTCTTCATTGCTGTGTCTTAAGGGATAGTGTACTATATCCCTTGAATATTTCCACGGAATTTTAGCCTGTAAAAGTGACTTATTTTGTGTGAGAAATACAGCATTTGTGAGAGCTTCTGATCCAAGCGGATTGTTAAAGCACGTTACTGCTAGATTGTGCTTGTGAATTGTGTGCAGCTGATTGTTCTACGAAGTTCTAGAAGAAATAAAGTTTGTGTTCCATCCTGACAAGTGACTTTTTACTTGAACTTTTTACACCAGCTGGACTTTAGAACGACGAACCCCAGGAGTAGCAGAGTAATTCCGCTACAATACTAAGTTACTATTAAAGTTTTTGTTAATTATTGATTTGTGTATTTTCGAAAACAGTTCGGAGAATTAGAGGCAATTTTCCTCGTTGACAAATTGACGGGCTAAGAGAGCAACATCCATATCTAGAGCCTCAACTGTACTTAAAACAGAGTTTTGTGGATTAAAATAAAAGACCAACGCTTAACAAGGTAGCAGTGTTTCTCTCTATTCTAAAAAAAAGTAACGGCTGCTGTCGCCACTGTCAAGAGCTTGTTTGGCTATCTTCTCCTAAACCGTGGGGATTTGAATTTCGAGAAACATGTCCACGGATTCGGAAAATTCCAAGGAACCTGATAAACTGGCTTAAATTTCGAAAATCGAATTATTTTAGAAGATATTAATGAAAAACTAAAAAAATAAAACATAATGGTCGCCAGATAAAATCATTCATTCCTTTGCAACAAAGCAATTCCAAGTATGTAGAATCTCGTGAAATTGACAAACATGAAGTAGAATTATACCCATTTTACGCCAAATTAAAAATTATATGAAATAAATAACTCAAAGTTTGTTACACAAAGTTGACAATTTTCAAATAGTAAGTTCGCTTAGACAGCAGGAGTTTAGAATTAGCGATTATTCTTTATTCTAAAAAGAATAACTCATTGTAACTTATTTTAAAGGCGCCATCTTGGCATTAGGTACGGTCTGGCAAAATGGTATCTTTCCAAGCAGGGAGAATCTAAACTGCGATTTCAAAAATGTTAAAACCCAATATCTTGAAAATGAAAAATAATTAAAATGCATGTTATTTTAAAGCCGGCTCGGTCCAGCTGGAGTATTTGCTACCAGTAGAAATATTTGCTGGCATTAACTATGCTATTATAGCAGTTATAGTACACTTTGGATATTTGCCTGCGAGGCGAGATGATATAATTCGTGGTGCTAAATACGCCAATCTGCAAAGGCTTATGTCCATGAAAATATGGAAAACGGTTTTCCGGGAACCTTGCATGAGCAGTAATTATAGGTTGTGAGCATGTGTAAATCCCCAAATAATGAAATGTCGCCGTTGTAGGCAAGCTATCCTTGCTGTTCCGTAGTTTTTATCAAAGGAAACATATGAAGTACTGTTTTCTTAGAGCTAATTATTAACAATACATATACGCAAGTCGCCAAATTATGAAAATTGGCCATAATTGGCTAATACTCAAGGTGTTCCATGGGTTTCAAATAATTAAAAATAGTGCGAAGTTTAAATTTTTATGTTCCAAGCAATATGCAAGAACCAAGAAATGTGTAGCTCAGTAACATTCTATATGACCCAACCTTTGGGTTTTGTTTGTTGCAATTATGTCTTTTTTATGAATAAGCCTTTTTAGGGGCCGAATGCCTCATACCAAAAGCGAGCGTAGCGACTCTAGGGGCCTTGGCCCCTGGTTTAATAAATTTTTTTTTAAATACTGTGCAGTTGTTTAGCAGAAACATGAATACGCATTTAGCATTAAGCAAAAAAGAATTCATACGAGAGGCAGCGTATAATATTATATTCTAATGGGTATGCACATTGTACAGGACACACCACACGTATGCCTGGAGCAGCATTCTTGGCTTAAAAATGGCCTACAGTGTCTAAAACGAGAGCTTCTTTTACTCTAAGAATGTTTTTAAATGACGTACACTCAGAGTGTGAGAAAAACCCACGAGAATCCATAGGTAACCTATGATATAGACATTCGTCACCCAGCGTATCGGTTTTCACTCTTCTTAATGTGAGTCTTAATGAAACCTTGGACGAAAAGGAATAACTTAGAGTGCACAACATGTAGACCAGATAGGTTTGAAAACGTCTTAATGACCACAGGAAAACAAGGCTAGTGCATTGTTTGCCTTGTTTTGCATTCGCAATTTCTGTTAAACTTGTCAAAAACACCTGGTTGGAAAACTTGATTAAAAAAATTAACGAAAACTGTAATTTACTTTCTATTTCTGGTAAACTTGGCAAAATTACACAAACTCAATTGGCAAAAGTAAGAAGTTGGGTATATAGTTGATAAAAAATAAATAAGTTTGTATAAATCAATATTTGACTTGGCAGTTTATCAACACCCCCCCCCTTAAAAGCAAGTCTTAGCAAAGGCACTGCACTTGCGACAAGCTCATTTGAATTCCGATTTCGAAGCAGCAAAGCCGTGGCTTTTAACAACAGAGATAAGTCCAAACTCCATCGGCAATCCCACTACAGATAGCCACACTAGCCTAGAAATGATAACGGAAATCAACAAATACAGAATGGAATCTGTGGCACAGTAGTTGGATAATCTTAACCAAATATCGTTTTCAAGTAAGATGGCGCAAAGTCACACTGGGGTGTGGTCTAGACGAGATGACCCAATTTCCTGGTTTGGATTTAGATGTATTTCTGTGGGTGTACCGAACAAAGGTGAAGGATATCTGTGACAAGTAAGCAAACGATCATAGAAGTCATCAATACCACTCATAATACTTTGCTGGAGAGGGTTTGGTTGGAAATCGAGTCAAACACTGATGTGCTTTGGGCAGCTAGTGATCTCATAGAGGTTTATTAATTACAGTAGGAAAACTTTAAAAATTGCATCTTAAAAGAAAATAATTTTCAATTTTCTGTCTATATATTATTTTAAATAATAAACGTCTGTATTCGTAAAGAGACTTTGTGGGCACCTTCGACATTCATATTGTCTTAGCATGTCATCCGTATACATATATTCACGTTTTACGCTCTTTCTTTCAAATTTTCTCACTTTCCACTTTTCATGACCTCAATAAATCTAAATCGACCAATTTGCTCATCAAAGATCGAACTAGACCCTAACAATAGTTTTTGTGTTTTTCATAAAAATTTGAATTAAGACACTAAAAATGTGCAGTATTAAAAAAATTCTTTTCTTCATTATATAACACTGAAAAAGAGTCATTCAAGCTTAAAATTGACATTCCTCACCATGTTACTTTTTACAAGTAACATATAGATGTCATGATACATGTGGTTTCAAGAAGAAAGTTAAAATAATAATAATAATAATAATAATAATAATAAACAAAGCTGCAGGTGGAACTAGAGGCAGAAAAGGGAGAAGAATAAAACATATGATAACTTTTGAGTTAGAAATAAAATTGCTGGAAAAATAATTTGATTTTTAGGAATAAATCTCGAAGTAAAGGATCAAAAGAATTAAATTACTTTTTAAAGTATTTAATACTTAATGGACAAATAAAAATGAATTTTGAATAGCCATTTCGTAGTGAAAAAAATAAAGTAACGCTGGTTTTTAAAACAGAAAATATGCATGTTATGAAAGTAACACGACAAGCACTATTCTAAAAACCCAAAAATATTCTGTCCACATTTGTATTTTTGAACATATACAATGCATAAGATAAAGGTATTCTGAGTATTTTTTAATTTCTTTTTCTCATTTGAGATACTGACTGAAAAATCAACCGTTTCAGTGCTAGAGCCAGTATTTTCATACAAGAGATATATCCCACAAATTTCCCGCAAATGTCAAACGCAATCATATCAATTTATTATGAATGTGAATCATTCATATGTTAAAACAGAACTATACTGAATATTCATTGAGATTGCTTTCATAACTTAGGATCAGAAATCTACTCAGCAAAAGGTGATAAATCGTACTTTCCCCGGATTTTTCCCAGAAGGAATAACAGCAGCTTCCATTCAGGTTTGCTACTCCAGCTTCATGACAGTAACCCCATTGAATATTTGATCTGGGGAGACTGTTTTCGTTCATTCGCTGATCCGGAAGGGTTCGAATGAATATCATATTTACTATTTCTCCTGTCAAACTATGTCTATTCAGGAGTTTGGCGATGGATTAGCTTCGTACTTTTCTTTGGAAAATAATGAGTTGGCAGGCAACGTTAAAAGGAAACATGCCTTGCTTTGAATGCCACATATCGCAGATTATTTTATATAAGATGAAGTGTTTTATCATTCATACGTGATGATAAAACCCAAGAATTTCTATGAAATTTTACATAGAAAAGTATTAAGTAATATGTTTAAAATTATTTTTTAGAATTTTAAAATGCAAAAAGTAAAATATTTCGTAACAAAAATGTGTAAAAAAAAAAAAAAAATATCTTTCTTGAGTGCGTATAGCAGGCTTGAAGAATTGCACTACCTTATTGTAAAATGATGTTCTTATTCTATAAAATGGCTTAATACTTTAAATAATTATTTTGCTTTACGATATGCATGGTATAAATATGTTAACAAAACTTAAACATTTTTAAAGTTTTTGTACTGTTTAAAAAGGAGTTTTGAGAAACATTACTCAGTAGCATGATTAGCCCGGCTCCGAGAGCAACTGAATTAACAACACCTGTCTAGTAACTGCGATTCGTCTTGGCATGGACACTACAAGACACTAGAAACGACGGAGAGCCATGCGTAACAGCAACTCTTCAACAAACTCCCATTATTTCAAGATGATTACATGGAATGGGGCCGAAGATTTTTAGTTGTGTCCTAGATGTGCTCGATGAGCTTGAAGTGAGGTGACCGCGAAGGCTTAAAACCATATGCAGGTCTGTGAAATGTTCGCCCAACCATTCCAATAAATTTCAGGAGCGATGGCATGGTACATTGTCTTATTAAAAGACAATCTATGTAGCGGACTGTCGATGCCGAACATACGAGAGCAGATAATCTTCAGGTATATCCTGGTAAAATTCACCTGTGAGAGACAACATCACATATATAAGGGGTCTTATATCAGTCCATGTGAACACTCAACCGAGAAGAATATTACGTCAACTTGTAGAATCCCTTGCTGGCAGACGGTTTCCATTGCTTTATGGAGTTTATACGTAGAAGACGAACTCTTCCATTGGAATGTACCAAATTGAATCGCAACTCACCACTCCGGGGAACATTTTTCCACATTTCGATGGTCCATTAGCGATGTTTCCGTATCTATGATAATCGTGGCACCCTCTTTTCTACAATTAGCAGAGGGTCTATCGGAAGACTATGGCTCCTATACCCCATTGAGAGGAGAAGGGTTTGCATGCTGTGACTTACTATGTACTACTGTTATATTGAAGAGTGATCTTACCACATTATACGATATTACAATGAGCCCAGCTCAAACTTCTCATAAAGGCAGCTACCTGTAATTCAGTTGTTCATCAGTTCAATTCCACTGTACTTGTTTTCTTGTGCATGGTGTGGGCTCATGATTTTGTCATAATCCCTGTTAAAGCAATAAATCCTATTTTACCAAAAGTGTTGCTTTATAGAGTCTGGAGGGTCTTTGTAGGGGTATGAAGTTATGCAATGATATTTCCTCAATCATCCCCAACCTGCTCAACTGTATTGAGATTCGCTGATTTCACAAGCCAGCTCATACGACGAAAAGCCTATTCTGCTAGAAAATCTTGAACAATGTGAACTATAATCGGCCTTGCATTATCGCCAAACTTTGGTATCCACGTCAAAAGTTTTGTCCTGTCTTTTCAGAACTTTGAATGGTCCATCATAAGGGTTTTGCAGAGTTTTTTTCACACCATCGTTTCGAACAAAAACATGAGAGTAGCCTTTTAAACGCGGGTGAACGAGAACAGCTTTACTGCCATGCCTCGAAGCAGGAATTGGATGTATAGTCTGAAAATACTGCTGTAAGTCCACAATGAGCTGCTTCCGAGAAGTCTCCATAGGCGTAGGCTGAAAAAACTCACCTGGAAGTCGTAGGCTGGTGCCATATACTAAGTCCACTGTTGTAGCTTGGATGTCGGGTTTAAAAAAAGTTCGGAAACCAAGCAAAATGGATGGAAAAATATCAGTCCACTGATCTATAGAATATGCTTTTAACGCTGCTTTAAGGAGGTGATGCAATTCTTCCACAAGGCCATTGGCCTGTAGATGATTCGGTGACGATCTAATACATTTGATTCCAAGAAACTGTGTGAGGGATCTGAGCAGTGAGCTCTCGAATTGTCGACCTTGGTCAGTTGTTATTCGTGCTGAAACACCAAAACGTGATATCCATGTGCTGTAAAATGCTTTGGCGATGGTCTCAGCCGTCATGCTGGGATGGGCGTAGCTTCTGGCCAGCGGCTGTACCTGTCAATCATCGTGAGGATATAATAATTTCCTCTGGACGGAGGTAAAGGTCGTAAGTGTACATTTCGAGGTGTACATTTTCAAACCTCTGAGTCTAGAATGAACCTACAGAGGATTTAGTGTGACGAGTTACTTTTGCTTTTTGGCAAGGGATACACTGTCTCGACCAAGTCGCGCAATCTTTACTGATAGAAGGAGATACAAAACGTGATTTAGTTAACTTGATGCTACTTCAAATACTAGGACGTGACATATTATGCAAAGTTAAATGTCGTGTGCAAATGATAATGGAATATAAGGTCTAGCATTACCTGTCGATAAATCACAGTATAAAGGGGTTTTCTGATGAAGCAAAATAATTTTTTTTAGTTGTAAATTTCGAGGATTGCCAATTGATATTTTTAAATCGGAATCGTTTTGTTGTACTTTAACAATTTCTTCGTTATCTACAGGGCTGGGCATTGTTATGGCGTTGATCCGAGAAAGCATGTCCGAAGTAATATTTTTCGATCCTTTTATGTATGTCCGTCGTAAACTGCGAGATGAAATTTAATTGTCATGATTGTCTGGAGGATATCATCTCGGACCGCTGGTGGAAAGCAAACGTGAGTGGTTTGTGATCGGTGAACAGGGAAATACACCTAGCTTCGACCATGTGCCTGAAGTGTTTTATGGCAGCATATGCTGCAAGGAGTTCCCTGTCGTAAGCAGTGTGATGGCGTTCTGCAGGAGAAAGTTTTCTCGAGAAAAACGCTAACTGTTCTCAATTGTTATCCACTAACTTAGAAAGCTCCCCACCAATGGCGAAATCGGAAGCATCGACCTCCAATATTAATTTAGCTTCCTGGTTGGGATGAGCTAAAAGGGCTGTGTCCGAAATAAGTTGTTTGCACTTGTGAAATTCTTTTTCAGCTTTTTCAGGCCAACAGATTTCGTTTTGTCATTTTTTCCGCTCCTTTCAAATAGCTAGTTAAAGTTGTTTGATGCTGCGCAACGTTAGGTAAAATCCGACGGGAAAAATTTAAAGATCCGAGAAATCGTTGAAGATCCTTGATAATTGTTGGCTGTGAGTAATTTAAAATAGGTAAACGTTATCGGGTAAGGGTTTGGTTCCCTGCTGCGAAACAAGATGCCCTAAAAATTAAATTTCTTGTACTCCAAAAATGCATTTGGCCGTGTTAATCGTTAAACCGTATTGATGCATTTTTTCGAGCAACTGACGGACATGGGTTTGATGTTCGTCTTCAGTTTTACTAAAAATCAAAACATCGTCGAGATATACAAAACAAAAGTTTAGATCACTCAAAATTACATTCATAAATCGTTGAAAAGTTTACGCGGCGCCACATAACCCAAAATTAAAAAATGGAAACTCAAATAGTCTAAATGTTGTGCTTACAGCCGTTTTTAACACTTTCCAACAAGGTTGAAAAGTGTCGGGTCAAGGTTGAATGATTTCGGTTTGTCTGTCTGCCCGTCCGTCCGTCCGTCCGTGCTCTAACTCGCGTAAATATGCACCGATTTCTACGAAATTGAAATATGTTATTCTTATGTACAGTACCATGTACCCTATTGAAAATGGTCTATGTAGCATTTATGGTTTTTCTACAGGAGCACTCCAAATATTCCCAATACATTGCGCTCTATGGGAAGTTTTTCTCCAAAGCATATCATCCTTACTATATACTTGCGCTGATACCTGACTTCAAGATAAAACTTTTTCCGCCATGACTGCAAAAACTTTGCAATGTCAAGGACAAAAAGCCTGATAATTTCTACACCGTTTGTAGGATCCGCTTGAAAATTTTCATAATCATGTATAAAAATATAGAAAACAGGTGCTAGGGCGTATATCTGCTCTACTTTAAAAATCTGAAAATCCACCCGTTCCCTCATTTTAAAGCGATTTTTCGCTTTTTTCAGCTACATTTCATTTCCGAGAGTCAAAAAAGTAAATCATTTGCGTGACAAAATTACCCTTTTCAAGTGAATATGACGTCATACAATTCGGATTCAAATTCGTTTAAAAAAGCTTTTCCAGATTACACAGTTTATTATCATTTTTTTTTTTTCACAAATAAATCGTTTGCATGGATATGAGAATAGCTGTGTACACAAAACGAAATCTTTCGATTGCGAAAAGATTCTGCGCGTTTCCAGAATAGCATGAAATTTAATTTTTGTGTATAATTAAAAATGAATATGAACTTATTTATTTTAGGTGGATGAAAATTAAATATTTTGAATGTAGACAAATTTTCGTCAAATGCTTTTTTTAGCGCCAGTATTCATTGTCTCCACAACGGTCTTCTAGTTTTAGAGATACACTCATGTCCATAAATTAAGGATAATGAAGTTCAGGCAAAGAAAGAGAAAGAAGCAAAACTAATTTGACTTATTTGTAAAGTCTATTTATTAAACAAAAAGTAAAGAGCAAAAAAGATGCTATATGTTTGACATAATTAATAAAAATTGCAAGTTTTACTCCCTTGACCAAATTTCAAAAAAGAACCTATTTACAAAAAACAGTATAACATGGTTAGTAGGATGGTTAATACGGAGTATGTCTCCCGGACGATGCAATACAGGCCTGACAACGCCTAGGCATGCTGAGTATCAAATGATCAATCTGATCTTGGGGAATATTACACCACTCATCAAGCAATGCACTCCGAAGTTCCGGTAGACAGGTAGGAGGGGCTTGACGGGCTGCAATTCGTCGGCCAAGCATATCCCACACATGCTCTATTGGATCCAAGTCCGGTGAGTATGCTGGCCAATGCATACGGGTGATATCCTCCGATTGAAGGCATTCGTCTACAATGTTTGCACGGTGAGGACGGGCGTTGTCATCCATAAACACAAATTCAGCACTCATGGCGCCCCGAAACAAACGTACATGTTGTTCCAGAATGACATCCCGATAGATGTGGCCTGTCATCGTTACACTCTGAACATGCAGGTCAGTTCTGGAACCAAGAATAATTCCTCCCCAAACGAGCCATCCTGAACCACCGTAACGGTGTCTTTCAATGGTGTTCTCTTGGTGGTAACGGGTACCTGGCGCTCTCCAGATGAATGTCCGGCGAGAATCAGACTCCAAACTAAACCTGGACTCGTCGGAAAACATCACACAAGACCACTGTTGCGGTGTCCACAATGCATGCTCTCTACTCCAGGTTAATCGCAGGCGACAGTGAGTTGCGGTAAGTGGAACACATCTGACAGGCCTACGAGCATATAGACCAATGTGCCCTAAGCGTCTGTACACGGTCTGCCTTGAAACTGTCGTACCGGTAGCTGAAGAGAGCTGACGAGACAGGTCTGATGCTGTACTCCGTCTGTTTCTTTTGGCAGTAACTGCCAAATAGCGGTCCTCATTCGGCGTTGTAACTCGGGGGCGACCTGTGCTGTAACGTCTACTCACATTACCATCATCTTGGAATCGTTGCCAAAGCCTGGAGATGACACTCTGGGCGATTCCAAGTTCCTCGGATACTTCCAGCTGGATACGTCCACATTCCAGTCGTCCGATAATTCTGCCACGTAAAACATCATCCAAATGCCTCCTTTGTGCCATAACTATGCGGTTTTTGCACTGAAAGGCTTTCACAGCGCTTGTGAACAATTTTACTTCTTTGTCACCATTCCTTATATACCCCTCTCTTACACTCTCGTCATTGTGACGTACCATCCACGCCATCTGGTGGTTTCCTGTAATTTGCATATTCTTCTTCAAGATGTGTGTGATCATTCCACAGGTGAAATTTTTATTTTAGAGATCAATTTCTGTGTGATTCTGAATTATCCTTAATTTATGGACATGAGTGTATTCTGCTATTTGAAATGAAACAAACCTGATATATGTTATTAAGGATTACAAGATGAAGCTAGCTTTTCATCGAAAGTAGTGTTTGTATAGTTAATAGTTTTTTTACAGAACCACTCAAAATAATTTCAATACAACACGGTTAGTGACAGGCATCTATTTAAAGCATATAATACTATCTAAAGCATATAATACTTATCTCCAAAATGTCGCCAGTTTTTAGGAAAATACATCGCCAAGTTTTTCGGGGAAAAAAATGTGTTGGAAAGTGTTTTAGAATCTATGCGTTTTGCATGATTTATCTTTCTTGTTTGGATATGATCAGGGTACACCCGAATATGGAAGTATAATCGTACGATATCAATTTTCGAGAGGATTTTACATCCATGCAACGCATTTGAGAAATCTTGGATATGAGGTGTATTGGATACCTATTAGGTATAGTAGAAGCTTTCAGTCTACGATAATCACCTACAGGGCGGATACTACCGAAACTTTTGGGTACAACATGCATGGGGGCAGACCACGGAGATTTTGAGGGTCTGCAAATAACTTGTTCGAGCATAAACTGGAATTCCTTTTTAACGGAGTCGTATAGCTTGGGGCTTAACCGCCTGGATTTAAAGTGGACAGGAGGGCCAGTTGTCTCTATGTAATGCACTGTATTATGCTGAACTGTTCTAACTTGAGTAGAAAGTTTTATTAAATCAGGGAAATCTTTCAACATTATATGATAATAAGAGTCACCTGGAATTAATTTAACCGAGCAATATTTCGTAGTTTCAGCACAAATTCCATGTCGAGTAAGTTTAGTGATGCCGTCTATCAATCGTTTGTGTTTTAAATCTATCAAAAGACCAAAATTTTCTAAAACGTTGACACCGATTATTGGCACAGGAACAGAGGCAAACAAAAATTTCCGAGAAAAATTGCGTCGCTCAAAAATCAAAATTTAATAATTTGTGAACAATGGGAAAACCACTTGCAGGTGAAGCTGCTCGTTGCCGCGTCTTTAAGTCACATCATAAGAACGAACATAATTAACAAGAACAATATAACACTTTTTTCACAATTACTAACACAGGCCGAAGCATAGCGAGAGTCGTGCTTTGAGTCGTGCACCTTACTGTTGTTTAGGTAACTGTATCGGAGCACCAGTTTGGCGAGTTTTCGCCTAGCGCGACGCGGGCCGCTGCACAGGCTTAAAAAAACTCTACCCTATAGCACTTTAAAGTGACGTTACACAGAAACACACTAATGCCGGCAATATAACGGGACGGTACTGGTCATGCTTGGAAAATGCCGTATGTCAGGTACGAGGTCCATTGCCAGCAACTACAAGGCGCTGTGTGCCGGTTTCTTAAAATTACATATTCGTCAGTAAAGTGCCTATAATAAAGATGTATTTATAGCGGTCACGTGCAAATAATATGCCCAGTAAAGTTATCATGTGCCACTGTTTAAAATGTACCAAGGCACCACGGATTTGCGATTGGCCAATATCTATTTGGTACAGTGTTGGGATAAAATTTTGTAATTTTAATTAAATGAAATTATTTTAAATCCACAGAATGTAGGCTCTGTCTAAGTGCACAATAGACTTAAGAACTTACATATGCTAAAAATTACAAATTTTATCTGAAAAAATGTTCACACTTTGTACTACATTTTGACAATTTTGCAGAAATTTTTCTAAAAATCTAATTGTAGTTTTTTTTTTTCGAAATTAAAATTTCCCCCTTCAAAACATACGCTAATTTTGCAGCGATATACCGACAACCCCACGGAGAAGGTAGAATACAAAGACGAGTATTTTACTGTAAAAGCAGAAAATATTAAGATAGGACCGATCTTCCACTGAAAGTCTAAAATTACCAACAATAGTACTTTACTTTCTGCACGTTTTTTTTTTTTTTTGGTGCATGTGTGTGTGGTATTAAGGCAAAGCTACACATGGGATATCTGCCTAGGAGGGGGGAAGGGGTTCCTTGGTCGGAAGAATTTTTAAGGGGATCTAAAGAACTTTTTAAAGATCTAAATAGTCTCGTGGACCTCCTACAATCAGGAATGTTATTTAAAATGCCAAAGTATTGGCCCCAATATACAAAAGAACAAAAGTACAATGACAAAAGTACTTGGAACCAAGTAGTAACTGTAAAGAAATACATATTGAATTCGACCTTTTCTTACTTTCATTAGAATCGAAACTTATTCTGCAGTAAAAATAAGGCAAAATTTAGCAACACATTAATGATAAACTTCTACTAAAATTTCCAAGAATGCAATCTTTCTGTTACAAAATGAAAATTATTTAGCAGGGTGTTTTGAAATCTCTTTAAATTGTGAATTTTTCGTTGCGTGAATCTCCTTCTTCTGAGAGTAGCTGTTGGTGTTATTTCAGGGAGTTTTCTTTCTTTTGCATTACATACCCGTTACTTGCCTATATCTTCGTGCACATAAAGCTAGAATCAATTCTTTAATGGTGTTGTCACTTTTAGATGGCTTTGACCGGGCTTTCTGTTGATATCATCTCTTGTTTAGAGTTGACCGTGTTCCGTATGATTGTTTGTACTGCCACAGAAATATACTATATTTGTGTTGAACAAATTCTACGTTGAGTGCATAGATTTTTACGGTAATGCAGATTTTCCCGGAAGGTAGGATAAAGGCGTTTCCTCTCTCCGCCTTTAAGTATGGATAACTAGTCCATGATTCTTCATTACAAGGACATCTATTCAATAATTCTGACACAGGACGATTACTTCTGGGTTTCCAGTGCTATGTTGTTAGAAGATCCATCCCAAATAATCGATGTTTCATTGCCAGGCAGTGGGTCACCATTCGAACGTTGCCCTCATGCTACCAAATCACCAACTTGTGGAAAATGTTCAAGTGCACACTCCACTGGAACATGCCAAGAGGATAAAAATTTTATATGTATCAACTGGAAGACCATGAACATGCAGCATACCCACCCAGGTTACGGTAAAATAAAACTTTGGCTTTTGCATCATATGTTTATGATGAAAAATATGGCATATTTTACACTATATTTTGCATCATAAGCATATTTTATTAACATTTTAAAAGAACAATGAGTAATGAAAGAAGTAGAATTTTTAGAAAGTGTCTAAAAGATCAACCCAAGGGCAAAATGATCCTTCATTTGAAAATAATTGTAAATTGTCTTCATCGGCAAGATAAAAGATATAAAAGTAATTATGACTATACGTAATGAAATAAAATATATTTTACTAGCATGTAGATATGATTTAAAGTTCTGATTTATGTATGTATGATTTATTTTATGAAATTTTAAAGTGAAAAAGTGCCACAAACAATAAAATGGAATATTTAAAAAATATAATTAAAAATTTACGGCGTACAATAAACTCATAAATAAATTAAGTTATGTAATGTGCCGTCATGCATTTTCAGAACGGTTGAAGCGCTTCCATGACGCCTGGGACTCGGTACTGGAGTTTCTTCAGTTGAGGGATCATTTTACCCGTCAATATGGCTTCCAATTTTAGGTCATTCTCATCTAAAAACATACTCTGTTCAGTAAATCAAGCCATATTTCTACACATTAAAGAGTGTATTCCTAAATAAATAGGAAAGTTAGTGCTTTGCCTTATAAGAGATATCATAAAACCCTGTTTCTGAAGAATTCTACTCAGACATGTAATACACAAATCGGTTAAATAACGCCATTGCTTCTTCTTGACTCGGCACAACTAATTTATATGTCACCTGGTAGGTAGCGCTGCTTGTATATAAGAAAACACATGGGGATCGTTTTGCCCTGTAAGATCATTTTGGGCCACCTTCCCTTATATGCATGTTGTTTCAATATTTCAGATTGCAATCATATGTAATCTTGAATTCTGACATTAAAGTGTCTAATTTGTGGTTTTTCAAGTTAGTAACCTTGATTTCCAGATAAGATTGCACAAAATGTTGGGAGAACAAATATAATTTGAAGATAAACTCGCGATAATTCAAGTAAACTTATTTTTGAAAAATATCTTAAGAAAATTTGTAGTGTAATTTCTTATGTAATTTTTAGTTGCTTATGTGTACAGAAACTTTCGCAGACGTTTCTGAACTTGAGTCTAAGATACCTTTTTATAAAGAATGAATGTTCAATGACATAAATTTGAAAAGTAAGGAAAATGCATGTACACAAAGTGAACGTACAAATTAAATAAAGTGTATAACAAAATTGGGAAATTTCTAATTCATGTCCGTTATTGTGATAAATTACAGACTTGTGTTAAATTACAGACTTGTGTTAAATTACAGACATTTATTGTGTTAAATTACAGACGAATATACTGTAAAAAATCAAATTTTCATCTGAAACAAATCTGTATCTAAATGAGAAATTTCCAAATCAGTTCTGTTATACATTTATTGTTTAAACTGCAGCCGGAAATATATTGTAACAGGGCAAATTTCCATTTGAAAGAAACCAATTTTTAAATTCAACTAGGTAAGAAACATTTAAACAATTCCTTTCAAGATTAAATTTAAGCTAAAAGAAGCTAACGTTAAATGACATGTTTGAATAGTGACCTGAGTGAAACAAGACAGATGCATCAATTGATAAATCGCATTTATTTTCCACATAATAACACTTTACTTATCAATCACATGAACATTCTTTTGTCGTTTATTGTTTCTGATATAAAAACGCATGAGAATGTTCAAAAAGCTTATTTGTACGCCTGCGGAATGTTTCCAGACTACCTGAAAACTTTGATCCATGCAAATGAGCAATGCAATTCCAGAGAAATGCAATGCATAAGAATTAGACATATTGAAATAGAGCACAATGGTAGTTTATTTAGCAATTCAAATATTCAGGAGATTATTACATAGAGATTTATTTTGAATGATAGCACCGGATGCATTAGACGCATGGTAACGCATATAGGCAGAGATGCTATCTCCTTTTAAATGTGTTAGTATTCATACCTAGTAAAATACAAAGTATAGGATTGAAACATATATAAAAAAGCATTAAGCGTCCTGTTTAGATTTACATAAGAGCCTTAAAAATTTGATATTCATCCATCTTTTTAAAAACAGCCTCAAAAAGAATTCGTGTCAGTTCAGGCTCAGCAACTGTTATATCCTTTTCATAGAATCATTGAAAAATAAAGAAAAAAATGATATTAAATGTAGTATTTCTAAATGCAAAAGCTACATAAGAGAAAACAATATACAGAATCTGTAAAATACTATTCTGTAGTGAAATGAATAATTACAACTAACTTAGGCACATGGACTACTTTCCTTCATTTTTATACACCACCTTTTAAAATGTTTGATCTCTCTTTATTTATCAATACTCGTTAATAGTATTTGAAGTAGAAAAGAAAACTAATACAGTCGTAAGGTGATCTAAAATGACCCTCTTAAGGGGAAAGGATAAAATAAAAAAAAAGTTAAATAAAACTTTAGCCTTTGCCACAATATTTTACACTGTATTTTGCATCATAAACACATTTAAATAATATTTCAACCCAAACTGAGTAACGAAAGATAGAGCTTTTAAAATGAATTAATTGTACCCTCATCCAGAAGCAAAATGATCCTTTATTTGAAAATAATTGTAACTTGTTTTTTATCGGCAAAATAAAAGATGTAAAATGAATTATGACTATACATAATGAAATAATAAGTTTTACAATCATATAGTATGCATAATTTATTTCATGAAAAATTTCAAATAAAAAAATGCCACAAACAATAAAATGGAATATTTCAAAAATATAAATAGAAAATTATGGCGTACGATAAACAGAGAAATAAATTAAATAATGTAATGGGAAGTCACGCATTTTGAGAATGTCTGAAGGGCTGCCATGATGCCTAGGACCTTGTATTGTAGTTTGTTCTGCCGATGGATCATTTTACCCAGCAGTATGGCTGCCCAATTCATGTCATATTACTGGAACACGCCGAGAAACATAACATACTGAACAAGTGTAATTCTCATCTAAAGACATACTCTCTTCAGAAAACCTGGTCACATTTCTGTACATTAAAGACTATATTTCTAAGTAAATCGGAATATTTCTAAGTAAATCGGAAAGTTATTGCTTACTTTATAAGAGATTTGATAAAAAACAGTTTTTTGGAGAATTCGGATCTGACAGGAAATACACCGATCGCTTAAACATCACCATTGCTTTTTTTTGACTTGGCACAACTAGTTTATGGGTTACCAGTTGATAGTGCTGCCTGTCGGGAAGAAAACATGTGTCGATCATTTGGCTCGCTGGGATCATTTTGGGTCACTTTCCCCTATATGTTGGTAGGTTACAATTAGGTATATATCCCCTATAAACAGCAGTTGCAGGGTGAACAGATTGCCACCAACTTTGGTATATGAACTGTTCAAGACGTGTGCTAATGCGGGTCTTTTAAAAGGCTTAGTTCAAAAAATGTCCATTAAGTGGCGCTTTGGATGTAAATGCAGAAAATTTAACAGTTTAAACGAACTCGAAATGTACAAACAACTTCAACGTTTATTCAACAGCTTTTGAACATTTATTACCCAATTTGGGCAGTTTGGCCACGCATAACGCCCCTAGTGGATATTTTTAAACTAATCTTATTTAAAATCTTTCTTGAACGTATCTCACACATTTTATAAAACTGCAAAAATATTTAATACTTCGGAATGTTAACATTAGGAAAATGTGCACACTGTACCTTTGAAAATATTTGCAAAATTAGATTTTAGGCAGTTGTTTGCAATTTCTAATAATTAATATTCCAACATAATTGATCTTTTAATACTTTGAATATGCTTAATATGATGGATACTACTACTAATTATGATTAATATTAGTGTTATGATTAGTATGAGTGGAACGGGATACTTATGATTATACTAGTAGTATTATCCCGTTTTAGAAATTGTTGGAATTTATTTAGAATTCATATAAAATCAGTAAATCACTAAAGATAATTTTTTTTGGAGTTTTTAATTAATCTTCGCTCGTATTTAGGAAGTTGCACAAGTTTTTGTAAATATTTCATAAGACCTCAAATTTTCAAACTAATAAGAAAGAAAAATGCATAGAAATTTTTTTTATATGGTACATACTATGATTTTCGAATAAATAAATTCAGAATGCCTGTGTACTTATAAAACCAGCAACAGGAATACAGAAAACATTAACACACAGCAGAAGGCTGTTTAGAATAGATTCTGGAGAAAAAAAATTGAAGAAGGACGAAGAAGAAGAAAAAAAGGAGTTTAGTCATACATATGATTGATATTAGGAGTTTCTTCTACTAAATAAAAATAATATTTCTAAGTATAGCTGAAGTATTTTTTACAGTAACAAAGTTCTGGTTAGTAAAAAAATCATTAAAAAATACATGTCCGAAAATTTATTTACTTCACATCTTACATTTTTGTAATATATGTATTCTTTCTATTTTTATTGGTAAACAATTTTGAAAAAAAAAAGTATTCAAAACAGCAAAATCTTCATAAATATTACAATTTCATAGTTTTTTTTCGATGGGATATGCTTACTTCAAAGAAACATCTTTCTATTTGTGTTTTGCGGGTGAGGAAACAAATTGTGGTATATTATCTCTAAATAGTCGGAGATCCACGAAAAATTGTGAAAAATCCCACCTTGCGAATGTATTCATTTCTATTTTTTTTCTATCTTGTATTTAAAAATGTACCAAGAAAATGTTTTCATTTGATTTAAAATCTGTTCTAAACAGACAGTGTTAGTTAAGTGCATTTTCTGTTATTTCAGTATAGTTAAAAATTTCTCATTTCTTTCACACCATTGTGTAATTTTTTTACGAGTACCTTCTATAATAATTAAATCTATAATAATTATTCGCAGATGAAGTATTTACTTAAAGAGTAGATTGTTTTTTGGAAAGCTTTTAAGATGATTAAAATAAAAATTAAACTTTTAAAAGGCCTATTAAAGGCTTTATAAACAGAGTTTGACTCTGCAAAGAGAAAACCCATAGAAGACACACGTTTTACAGATGATTTCTCAGACTTTTTCTTTCCAAAAATCTTATTTGTTTTTAGCACAGCCTACTTGAAAAAGTTGCTATTTTAAAATCACTGAAAAATACCATCAGTAAATAATTAAAAAAGTGCGGAAAAGGACAGTCCGATGGTGGTCAGTTTATTTAGATTAAATCTCCTTAAAATTTTAATCAATACCATATAAAATTCTGTACTTTTCTTTACATTACTTGGAAATTTATTGTATGGGTCTTTGATCAATATCTGGGGAATAAAAGTCAAAGTGTGTATTTTTGGGACACCCTGTACATATTAAATATATGACTTTCAGTTATAGTGCCGAATGTCATGCAGAAATACGAAATGCATAACATTTTACGGGTCGGAGTTAAAAAATAAAACTAAATTAACTGTTGTAAATTAATGAATAAAATCAATGTTTCTTTAAAAGCAGAACTTTTCAGTATGTTCAATTTGATCATGATGTAAAGCAAAAAAAAACTTTTTCATTTAAGTAGAATTTGTGGCTTAAAAGTATAACCTGAATAAAAGTACACATTTAATGTTCAGCGCTGTAGACAATGATTGTTTTCCGCAGAAGAAAAGATGGCGTGAAAATGTTTACGCGTGAAATTCTTAGTGACATTTTGATGGAGAGACTAATTTTCATTAACCATGACTGCAACTAATTGGAAGCATTCATCACTACCCGCGCGTGATAAAACTGGAAAGTGTTCTGTTGCAGTGCTGAGCTCTCTATTTATTGGCTGTGCGAAAGATAATTAAAAAATGTTATTTCTTTCGCCGCAACATGTTTACAAGCGCATTTTAAGTTTCAGGTGTCACCCGGGTATACATTAAACTTTATAATTTCGCATAGTCGTAGAACATTTTTCAGAGTTTTAATGGTCTGTGTTTATCTATTTGTATAAGTAATTATGTGTTCATGCGTACTTTCAGGTCTTTCAATTAATTTAACCCTTCAATGCATGATTTTTTATATTTTTACCAAACATTTTTTTTTCTTCAATATCATGGCTTAAATACATGTGAAAAAATATTTTAAAAAATATTTAACTATTTTTATTGATTATTTTTTGAAATTTTAGGTTCGATGCATTTATGAATCGTCGTGCATTTAGCGCTAAAATGCGAGTCACAATAAAAAATTATTTACTATCACATAATTGATAAAATTTGGCATAAAACACTTAATTAATTATAGTTTTCAAAAGATATTGATTTTAATTGAAATTTTTAATTAAATTTAATTAGTAAAATTGTTAACAAAAAAAATGACAATAACAGAATAAATAAAATCAGAAAAAATGGCATGCCAAATACTTTATACTTGATACATTCATTACTATCAAATTTATGTTGAATGAAAAATTTTAAAACAATTTCTGTCCTTGTTAGACATAATGCTACAGCACACTTTTCGCATCCAATAAATGTTTGGAACTTGCAAGTTGGCACTTTACAGCGAGTGCGGTTTTCATTCTATACTGGCATATGTTCAGTTTTGTCCCGTGGAACACATGTTGGAGGAATATACGCTGCAGGACATCTTTGCCTTTTCACATTGTATTCATTCTTCTGTAAAAGGCTACTGGGTCTTCCCCGCTTCACAACAGAACTTTCACCCATTCGACATAGTCCGACTGCAAGATCACATCGAAAGGCGGCTAGTTTTAACAAATCATTGGGGTCTGCTCCATTTTTTTCTGAAACTCTTTTATATAGCAGCCACGGATTTACGACTGCAAGGTCTAAGAAGTGATAAAACAGTCTCATGTACCACTTTCTTGATCTCAGAGTTATTTTATATCTCCCTATATGACTATCAAGCAAATCTACGCTCCCCATATGTTTAAACCCATATGTGATAAACATGACATCCACCACATGGTATACCTCTGCTCAAAACTAGTGACAACTTGCTTATGTTGGCCTGCTGAAATCGATCTTATGACACTTATCACTGCTGTTTAAAGTTCCATGTTTTTGCATCGATAATAGTGTTTTGGTAGATAAAAATGTTTTGGGTCGACAAGAACTTCACAAAAAAAAATAATAAAAATACTTTGTTAGCAATAGCACACTAATAATAAAAAAAATGCTATATAGGATTTAATACTTTTGAAATGCTATCTTTCTCCATACATTTTATTTATTATTAGACAATGATGATTATAATCGAATTAAAGAAACAGGAAAATAGTACTTAGTATAGTTATAAATATTACAAATTGTAAATAAAGGAATTTTGAAATGTAAATATATATATTTTTTTTTTACTTTGTTAGCAATAGCGCAATTATAATTTTAAAAAATGCTATATGGGATTAAATACTTTTGAAATGATATGTTTCTCTATACATTTGATTTATTATTAGATACTGATGATTATAATAAAATTAAAAAATAGTAAAATAGTATTTATTAGCCAATTCTTTACTCGTAAAAGCAGTTAATTACCTGCTGAATTAACATGATTATAAAAAAAAATAATTTAGAAATTTTTCATACAAACAGTATACATTACATAATGTTTTATGTACCTAATAAACAACATTGCATGTAAATAATGAATGGGTATGTGTGATTTAAAAATTAGCTTGAAATAAAAGGTATTATGAGATCTTATAATTATAAATTCTGCCCAAATTTTAAACTGATTCATAAATGCATCAAACTGCTCTCTGCAGTGAAGCCTATTCATAAATGCATGTTGATGCACGTTTGAATCAAACAAAAAAATTGAAATTTTTCACATAAAAATAATTCTTTGGTTAAATCTAAACATAGAAATGAAAAATAAATACCTTGAGCTATATATAGTAAATTTTACAGGTCTCTAAAGTCGAATTGAAGAACAGCAACCACTTGACAAGATCATTGAAAATACAGAAATCAGATTGAAAATACAGAAATAAGACATTTGGCGCTAATTCAATAACAAGTGCTGCTAAATACTGCCATTTACTGGGGAAAATGACAGTTACATATCAATATGGATGTATGAAGATAAAAATCAGCCCAGAAAACCGCCCGTTTCGTGAATTTTTTAAAGCAAAATTCGGTAAAAGTTGGTATGATTCATATATGCATCGCCATGCATTGAAGGGTTAAAGGTAATCAAAGTTTGAAAATTCCCTTTGCCCCTCAGTAGCTAAACATTAGGTAAAACCTCCATGCAACAATTATTCTGTTATCTTTACTTAGTTATTATTATTGCCCAAAATCTTTTTTGTATAATCTAAGATGTAAGTCTTTCCTATTTTAATTTATGTGTATTTTTAACACAGAATTTTGTTTTATGTTTATAAACTCAGAATGGCTCAAAGTGTAAAATAATTAAACGCCATAAAAGTTACATGTCAGGGCATACGGCTGTTTTGATAGAAAAAATTTCGATCTACTTCAGTGGAGATATGACATTCACAGTCTAGAAGACTAGAACTGGGAGCTGATTAAAATTCTCTGGAAACTGATAAAAAGTTTTTTCATTCCCTTTTCCAATCTTCCAGACTGTGAATGACATATCTCCACTGAAGAAAATGGTAAATTTTTTGATCGAAAGAGTTGTATGGCCTAACAAGTAACTTTTATGGTGTTATTTCGCAAAGTTTTAAATTATTTTTTTATGTTTTGAACACAAGTTATATTGTTTTATTGTGACTCACTTGACTGACTTTATTTTGTGAAAGGTTTTGTGTTCGGTATAACACTGAAGACATCCTCAGTCAGTTCAAACACAAGATGCTTAAAGATGTATGAAAATCGTGATAGAATCTTCCAAAAAATTTCCTAGAGATGAGTGCAGAGATGGTTTAGTGTGAATGACAATGCTGTCAAAATAAACCATCTCTGATTTCACCTACAAATCAAATTTCAAAGTACCTTAAGCTAAGAATGAGTGAAAAACGGAGATGTTCAATTGTATCTCTAGTACTAAAGAGAAATTTTGGGTAAAAACGAGATATAAACAAAATTGTGATAGTATATATTTTTTAAAACAAAGTGTTGTGTATAACGAAATTACTGTAAAGAAATAAACCTGAATTCTACATTAATACAAAGTCTACAACATATTTTAAACAAAATTTAGTGTATAAAATTAGAGATCAGGGGACAAATGATTCATTGATACCTAAAGTTCTAATAAAAAAATAAAACCTAGCCCCTTCTTTTATATATTAACTTTATATTATTTTAAAGGTAGGTTTTTCCTCTTTGCCCAAGACATTAATCAAGGAATTATACCTCAATGAGAGAGACCACCTAAGTTTTAAAAATGGGCACCTAATCTCGGCCTGACAAAATAAATAAATAAATGATGAAATGAAAGGAAGGAAAAAATAGTGTACTTCACTATTGCCTTAAGAAAAGAAGTGATTCTGTCTTGGAGAGAAACCGTAGTTTAAAAAAAAAGAAAGAAAAGAAACCTTAAAATTTGCGCCCATAGGGGTGTGAATCAAATTCTTTCAGAACAAATTAATTTTATGCAGAGGGGAAATCAGCCTCTAATATTTTGTGGGAGAGTATATTTTAGATGAGGGTTGTCTTCTAATTTAAAAACATATGAATATGGAACCACCGCCAAAATGCATGTTAGACTAAACGTCCAATCTATCTTTTTTCTCGTATGAAAGCTGCTGTGCCAGTAATCCGTTTTGGCGAAAGGATAACAGATCTGTGATTTCTTATAACCTCGACTTGTGTGTGGTAGGGTATCAAATCACTCGGACGCGGGCAAAAGAATGAAGTAGAAAATATTTCGAAGGGAATGAATGACACATTTCAGAAGAAAGATACTTAAAGTAATTACAAAGGCTTAATTACAGAAGTTCAAATAAAGATGTAGCCTGATTTTGACGTTATAGTATCCAATATGATTTTCTTGAATTTACGAGTCTTCGCATAGAAACATAGTTTTATAAAATAACGGAATCTATTAACAAATACTAAAGTTCTAAAATAATTGGTTTTTAAAGTTGTATTTAGAATGGAAAAAATAGGTGTAATTTAATATTTTTTCGCCTTAAACTATAATGACAGTGACAGACAATGAGTGATCGGAAGATGTTTTTGATTTAAATAATGTTTAAACATTACTTTTCGTGATTAAAGTACAAAAGAATTCGCGATATTAAATTAAAAAATAGGCTAATTTAAAAATTAAAGAATACGTAAAGTTTTTCGAAATTTCGACAAATTTTGGAGCAGATTCGTGAGTTCAATATAAACCGATTTTATTAATCTTTTGACATCTTTTGACCTGCAGATATTTGCAAAAAATCGCTCTTCAGCGCTTTACAACTTTTAAAAAAATGAGTGTTCTATCCCACCTTATTAGCTAGATCAGTTTTTTTTCGGAGAAATTTAAAATTTTATATTGGATATAATCAAGATTCAAGTTGATTGAACAAAAAAATAGTCAAAAGCAAAAAGTTTCACAGTAAAAACTAAATATGTATGCAGATACTAAAGAAGTTAAAAATATAAATGTTAAGCATATTAAAAATAAAAACAATATGTCCTTAAATTCATGCTCCAAACTATAAAGGTAGGTTACATACATACAATTTTTCTGTACAGCAATGTGGAATCAGAAATCAAATGACATATAGTTTCAGTACGACGGTGCTCCAGCTCATTCCCGCAATAATATGCTATGCCGCAATAATATGCCCGCACATTTGCATGAAGCAAATCCTTGAAAAAATATTATGTAAATCTATTAAAGCGAATGTATAAAATTTCCCAGTGATATAAAAAGTTTTACATTAGTACTTTGACTATAGTAACTATAGCAGAAATTATAAAGTTTCAATTTCTATTAAAGTATGAAATCGAATAATCGAAGTAAGTCTTAAAAGAGGTCAAATATTTAAGAATCAATCTCAAATTATTCCGTGATCTTCTCTTAAGGTAATTCAAAGTTAATTACATGGGTAAAGGCTAGAAATGTTCAATGAAGGCAAGTGTTCAGATTGTCATTCACATTTCTCATTTGCTGATTTCAATTTGGACCTCAAAACAATCAAGTCCTATTCGGTCGAAATCAAAATTTAAACTACTCAGATTGCCATTAACTTTTCATTAGTGATTTCGAATTTTGATGATCAATATTTTCCAGATGACTATGAGTTTTACGAATGAGAATAAAATTAATTATTCCGGGGGTGATTAGAGAATTGAATTCGAACTCAATTATAATAAATTAGAGCCCTATTCGATTTCTCATCTATGATATTGCTATATAAATTCTCTTTCCAATCTCAAAATTAATTTTCATTTAAACTAGTTTTCATAAAAGAATCAAATTTGTAAATATTTTGTTCTTTTAAATTTCCCTAAATTTTGGGTCAGCCAGAATATTGAGCAAAGTTCCAAAATTCATAAAATGCTGTATTTCAAAAATTTGCTGATCTATGCCGCCAACAGATAAAAGTAAATTAAGTTTCCTATTTAAGAAATCCAATCACTCTTTAATCGTATTCATTCAAACGGCAATTTTAAAGAATCATTTGTTCTTTTTATAAGAATTTTTAAATCTTGCACGAATTTATAACACATGCAGTTGTTACTACAGGAACATCTCGCTTAGATTGGTTTCACTCGACTTAGTGCTGGCTATAGTATGATTAGTAATTTGAGTAATATATAGGGGAGAGTGGCAATAAATGGGCCATGAAGTTGAACGGGCCACTAGTAGTATATGAAAAAGATTTTACATTAAATTATTTTAGGTGGTGTAAACAAATAAAAGTAGTTATCTTAAGAAACACAGAATTTTCAGTTGCTTGTGCTAGCCATTTTCTCACCAGAGGGGTATCCATAAAAATCTGATGGAAGAGTAAGTTCTTTCTTTTTTTCAATAATAGATTATACTAAAAAATTATTTATTAATGATAACAATGACTGTTATTAGTTCTTTGTTCATTCACTTACTAATAATAAGATGTAGATGATAATTTAGATTGTATTTCATCATAATCAGACACAAAAATGTGATTATAATTGGAAAGCATGGGTGGGTCTGAATGGGCCACATATCATGGTAATGAATGGGTTCTTTTTGCCTTTACGGTGAACATGCATTTAGATTACTTTTTTTCTGGTTTTACTTTCTTAAACTTATGAAACTATTTACGGGCTTTTCCAGATTTTCAATAACTTTTTAAAAAGTAATTGGTGATAAATTAAGCAGACTATCTCATTTTTTGCCCAAAAATAAAGTTAAAAGGCAGTTGTTTCCAGTGGAGCACAAAAGGGAGTGGTCTGGACCCTTCCCGATAGAGTTATCAATTTTGCTTCATTAAGTCACATAATTTTTGACAGTTAAAAATGTTAGAAGACTTGATCAAATTTTTATTTTTAGCAAGCAATATAACTAAATAAAAGCACATTAAAAGGCGGATCGCGATTAAAAAAATAATTTTTTTTATGTGGTTGGTGTCAAATCTGTGCTTAAATTTTGGAAGTGTGTGCATAGAGACATTTGATCAGTGGCGGATCGAGAGTAGGGCTGCAAAAGACATTGTTTGTAAATAACGTTTTTCTTTATTGAACATTTCAAGACAAATGTTTTTTTTAACTATCATCTTTTCCAAAATATTGCATTTCTGCAGACTACCATTTTGCTCTATTCTACATTTTGGTTAGGACAAATAAAAAAAATTACCCGCCCCCCCCCCAAAAAAAATCCTTTTTAGCCACTGCATTAAGTAACTCTATAGAACTATACATACACTCGTATGAAGTTTTATATTGCTTATACATTTTGTTTGTTTCGTTTTGAAACAGCAAATCTATACAACAAATTAATACAAAATAAGTCTTTGCTTACAAATATATAAACAGTTTTTTACTGAAAAGATATTTTTAATTAAATAAAAACAAAAATAAACCATTCGCAAAATCCTCGTACCTCATATTATTTAATAATCTTAAAATATTATAAAATATGAATCGATACTCACTTTATTATTAAAAGCTTAAAAAAGGTAACTTAAAAAATATTTGTTAATTGATATGCTAAAATATTTATTTTCACTGAAAATATATTCCAGTGACTAAAATATGTGTTATTTGACCTCAGCGGTTAAGCATTTTAGCATCAGCTGCTGAAAAGCCAGTCTTTTATAATCCTAAAATAAGGTTATAAAAGATTTACGATCACCGCAGTTCAGGTTTTTATTATGTTTAGCGTTAATCGCATTATAGCGGAAATAAAAATTTTATAAACTGAAAAAGAAGTATGGTTTATTAAGCCTTTACAAAAGATGCGAGAGATAAAAAATTTTCAAGTAAAGAAAACTGTAAAAAAATCAATTTAGATGTATTCATCTAACTTAAAATGTATCTGTGCAAAAGTCAAAATTTCATATTTCACCTTACGAATCGTTTTAACCCATTATCTACCGAATTAAGAATTGGCAAGAATAACAAATTGAAACAAACAATTGTTTCTTTTTTATAATTTTAGTTGAACAATGAATGATCAACACTGATTTATTTAATAATAAATTTAAATTAAAAAAAACAAAATTTATAAGCACTAACTAAACGTGTGATAACTGTTTCATAAGCAATTAGTGAGCTTCTTGCAAAAGAGTATCGCACAAACAAAACTGAAGAAGGTAAGTAATACTTTGATTGACACACTTTTGGGAAATCTAATCCTTGAATCATAAAACTGATGTCTGGAAATTCACTAATATTCATTTTGTTTCCTCTTTCTCGACATAATTAGAAAGTGAGCTGAAAACTGCCCATTTAAAACAATCTCGTGAAAACATGAAATCGTGATGTAAGTCGATTAAATAAAGTACTTGGTAGTGATTCTTCAAGAAAGATTTACAATTAATATTAAGTATTTTTTTTAAAATTTACTTTTGAGATATTTCATTTTTAAAATACTACTGACAGTAGCTGCTATTGAGCTCTGAAGCAGTGGGACAACATTCAATGAGTTGAGCTTTGGAAGTAATAGAATCCCTCAGGTGTCCATATTCTATGTAGCGAGAAGTATGCATCTAGTTAGTAGTAGTCTGAGAGTTAATATTGTAGGATGATTTTCAAAAAAAAAAAAATATTAACTTTAGAAAATCCAGAAGATAAACCCTGGCTAAGTTAAACATCAAAACTGCATCATATTGCTATAAATACTTAATTGACATTGCTTCGCCGGAAGAGAAACATTTTATGTGAAGTATCAACATTTAAACTCTTTTTTCTAAATAGATTTAGCAAATATAATTGCTTCTTTTCCATTCTTTCAAAAGTAATATTTTTTTTATTTAAAAAATACACTTTTTTTCATTTTCTCTCTTTATTTATTTACTTATTTACATATTTCATTCTGCTTTCAACCATACTTGAACAACATTATTAACATCTGAATTTGTACGAAAAGTTTTTGCTCATGAGTAAGATACAAAGTTACTTTTCTGGATCGAAAATTTGTTTTCATGATGAGACGTGATACGAGATTCCAGTTATGCGTAAGAACGAGTGAAGAGGAAATTTTCCCGATTTTTAGGCGCTCCCACGGAGGGAAAAAAACACATTTCACATTCCTTTCAGAATATAAAATGTATATAGGCTTATTTTCTTCCTCGAATAAAGTTTCAAAATTTTAAGCAATATAGACACAGTTTCTTTTTCTAAAATATATGAAAGGAAGGAGTTATGCGGGGAAATTACAACCTCTTTTTGCAAGTTTCAACTTCCCAAAGTTTTAAGTATACTAATTAGAAGGAAATTTTGGCCTTTTAAAGACATCTAGTAAAAGTTCTGCTTCCGTAGAATGATTGGCTTAAATTTACGAGAGTGGTCGTAATTACCCACCCAAAATCACAAAATCGAAACAAATTGGGCAATTACGACCGCTTAATTTCTTATTATACTTCCGATTACAAATTTTTATGGAGCAATTGAGACTACTATTATTGTTTTTGTTGGTGATTAAAGTTACCCTGGTACGGAAATAATTGATACATAGGGTGTGTTCAGAGAGACACTTATGAGTAAATCTCGAGTAAAACACGAGCTACTCAGGGAGATTGACATCGTGGACGAATATTTAGGTAGTTAATAAGAAAAATAAAACATGGCTACACGGGATGTGTTGGCACTCATTGCAGTCATACAATTATTCTTGTATGATTTCTTTATTTAATTTATTAAGGCTGATCAAGACAATCACATGACGCGTGTTTACTACACAGCGGAGCGAACGAAAACAATATGTAAAGGTCATGTGCTTTGGAAAGTTCCAGTATTACTCGAGTTACTAGTATGGACAGGGACATCTTATTTATCTCCTCGAGTAGCTCAAGTCGGATATCATGAAAAGGTAGAGTTTTTTTCCGAGTGATTCGAGTTACTCAAAAGTGGCATCGTGAAGACACCCATATTGAGTAATATGTATGTAGTTTCTACTTCAAAATGGCATCTTTCTGCCAAGATATGTTGAAAATCAATTTTTATATAAAAAGAAAAGTACTGACTGCAAAAACTGTCGAAAAAACAGAAAGAAATTGCATTAAGTAAAATTTTCTTGACTTGTTAAGATCGATGTAAATTCAAAATAAATAAATACAAATAAGTATTACTGTTCTTTACATCGTCAATTTTTTATGATTATTTTATTATGAAAAAAGTAACTATTTGTTTTGAAGAAATGTGTTGGTCTAAATGAATATTTTGCATTTATGTGTCTCTCTTAGATTCATTACAAACTCTCATCTGGTATAATTTCAATGTCTTGGGATGGACTTCTGGTCCTGTTCGCAGGCCATGATAGTAAGTTTTAATCTTTTGAAATTTTAAAAATAATCAATAGTAAAATTTAATCGGAGAAAGAAAGCTTTTTTTTCTGTCAGTTTAAATGATTTTCTTTTTTGCACAGTTTTTTTCCTGTTAATATCAAATCTTAGTCCTGATTTCATGATTGTCATTCAAACACTGGGGCCAAGTACATTGACATCTGAGGTACTTCTTTAAATGCCAGTAGTATTTCATAATCGCTGGATATTAAAATTATTGATGAAAAATTATTTCCGTCTAATACAATAATTTAAAGTACATCATTTAAAGTACTGGTTATAAGAAGTTTAATTTACTTCAGTTTTACATATTAGGGATTATTATTCAAAAGAAGAGCATAACTTTAAAATTACAAAATAATATTTAAAAAGCTTAAAGGGAGATCATTTCATACGAAAAATATATACCCCTCTTCATCTAATGGGATTATATAAAAGTACAGCTGTTTCCACGAAATGCATCACCACAAACAGTAAAATGCGTTATGAAACCATTTATATTACCAGCCATAAAGAGCTCAAAATTCATTAAGTTTAATCCCGTTTCATCATTATACGTAATTTAAATGCATTAGAAAAATATCTTTATTCTCAGTAAATGAACCAAAGAATCCAATGTATTAAAACTTCATGTTAAAACAAAGAATAGTTTCAAAAGATCATTGGAGTGGAAAGTTCTATTTAAAAAAAATAATTTACGGTTGTGTATGGTATATGGATTGAAAAAAAGACAATGTTTTTTTCTGTTTTTGTAATTAAAAAGCATCTTGTTTACTATGTTTTCTGGTGTCAGCTCTATTTATTAACTGAATTTTTTTTCCACATATAGTTTTTATTCCGTAGGTTCAAAATTACATTTGATATTTAAGGGATATGTAAACATTATAATATATTTTTATTTATTTTACTTGTTGTGAGTTCATTTTAATATACAGGGTGTCCCACGAAGCTGGTAACACGCTTTAATTAATTATCTGTTAGAGGTAAGGGTGTAGTGTAAATTGATTTTTTTAAAATAAGGTGGGGAAAAAAGACTACGTTAAAAAATTCCCTATCCTTTTTTTTATTACACTTTTTGAATTCGTGGACGACACTAGTGCAGAAAAATCTCCAATCAGTAAAATGTGCCCCCATACACTAATGATGTGATGGACAAAATTTCAGCCTTTCATCCTTAAACGGCTCAGAAGTGTTTACACAAAGATGACCGGTGGCTATACATGATTTTGAATGTAAATGTTTATTGCTAGAGTGGGGAAAATCTATTTTCTTCCGTAATTTCTGTAAGATTTCTGAAACGCAATTATCCGACTCGATTTTTTTCGTCTTCCAGGCATTGAAAAGTGGTTAAGTCAGCATATATTTATCTCCATACTTCTGGCTACAATTATGAATTTTTTTATGTCGCCTGATTAGTTTATTGCACGCATTTTGCTAATTGGGGATTTTTTTGTATGGGAGTTGTGTGCAAATTTTGTTGGTAGTAATCTGGCTAGTTAACTTTTTGAAAGTTATCGAGAGGAGTTTTTTCGTAGCGTAATATTTTTCCCTACCTTACTTTGAACATTTTTAAAATTTTCCTTGCCCACTTATCTCTAATAGATAAAAAATTAAGGCGTTCCACATTTTTGGAACACCTTGTATATATAAGTACTTTTTAAGACTTGGGAACAATTTCTTTGTCTCTTTGTTGACACTTTTATAACAAAATTTGCTTAGACAAATGTTGCTCAGTTTATTACACCAGCGATCTGCAACTAGAGTATCACAAACTATTAATGAACAAAATTAGCGAGATTACTGCCGACAAAATTGCATCCATTGATAAAAGAGGCAAAAATTAGCAGCTGTAGTTGAATAAATTGCAGTCATTCCAATTCCTATTATTTTCCTTTGAATATTGCCATTAAACTCAATTTAATCCTCATTTCAGTAAACATTTGTCAGCAATAAGTCATCTCCTGGAATATCACACCAATCAATTTTTAAGACAACAGCTTTAACGATATTTTTAAAATAATCAGGAAATATTAGGTTGTAACGAAAGTTTCCCGCCACCTCAAACATCGTCAGCACACAGTTCGCGTTGGCGTATTTGCTCATATTTTGTCAAACGACTTTTGGCATTTGGAAGAAAGAGACTTACTTTATAACACTATGGTGTGAAATCTGTAAAAAATATAGTTATCATTAAGTGTACAAGGTATCTCAAATGACACTATCACTCTAGAGGATTAGAACCATCATTTACTTCCAGTTGTGTTGCAAAAAGTCAGCTACAAAATATCAACGAATTATGAGTACAGTACAGCTTTAAATACTATTGTTGTATCATATGACACTGTGCAGGTTTGGTACCGAAAGTTCAAAAACAGTTATCTAAGGAGTTAGAAGTGAGTTTTTCAGGCAGATTTGGCGGAAAACTTTCGTTACAACCTGATACTTTTACATTTTCAAAATTATGCTTAAATAATAATTGAGTTTAATGGTCATTTATTGACAAATAAAAAGGAGTCGGAATAGGTGCAAAATATTCAAAAATAGCTACTATTTTTATCAGGTTTTTTTTTTAAGAATTCAGTTTTGATTGTAATGATTTAGTTGATTTTGTAACGTTTAGGTATACGTAGAAGATGTCTTGATTACAGAAGATAACTTTGATGTAGTTATAGAATTTCATTTTTTTCCTTTCTAACGGCCGGGTAAACGGACTACTGGAGGATTGCCACCACAGGAGTCGCAGATATTGGTCGTGTCATTATGGGGGCGCGTTTTGGGTAAATCAACATTGCCTCCTATGAGCTGTCTCCTAATATTGAACCAATTTCTAATGAGAGACTTAGCACCTGAAATCGAAATTGTCAAAGGTACTGTTTAAACCTGAAAGACATTGGAGCCACGAATAGATCTTACGTGCACCAGGTCTCCGAAATTGGTAGAAATTGGTCCACTCAGAGTCTCCGAAATTGGTCCACTCAGAGTCTCCGAAATTGGTCCACTCAGATATTGGTATATCCATTAGCGTTTACGGTTCCACAGTAGCCCAGTCGAGAGAGGCTTTCACCCTCACAAACACTGGCCAAGCTGGTGCTGCTTCACATTCCGTGTTCTTATGGGAACGAAGAGTTAAGGAATATATCCTAATTGCATAAATCTCAATACAGCTGACTAAAGCAGATTCTCCAGTTTTCTCTATGGTTTCAAAGGTACATTTATTCACTGACGGAATAGTTTTAAATACTAATGATAAACAGCAAAATTAAAATTTCGAAGCTATTGCTTTGTCTAATTGGTCTTGTAACCAGATTTTTTAATTAAAATTTAATTACACTGCATATTATATTTCTTTCGTGTACGTGGTAAAAAACTATTTTCAGATTATAATATTTTTATAACCGACTATAGCGGTATATATTACAATACCTATTATACCTAGGATTTCATCAACTCTGAATGTACTAAAAAATATCTGTATTATTTGTTTCTTTTCAGAAATAATTCTCAGCTGCGATCAGATAACACAAGGGAGATTTGTCCGATTTTCTCTTTTATTCAATATCATATTTTGAAATACTTCTGATATTTTCGTTTCTATTGCAAAATTGTTTATGTCAGTTAATGGATCACGTACGTACAGTATCCGATACTTTTTTTTCTCGTATTGAGTTTCTGATTGTGAACGTGATTGACATTCAAGATGGCGTTATCAAGGGTTAGTCAAGTTTTTTTTTTTTTTTTTTTTTTTTTTTTTTTAAAGAATCAAAACATGCAGTTATGAAGTGCGATGAATTTCAGTTTCAATGTTATGACGTTTATGGGTCATACTAAGGAAACGCGCCGTTTTGATTTTAAAAAAACATAAAGAATTTTTTTAAATTCCCAATTTCTTTATCATAGTGCATTTATTTATATCTGCTATTATGGAGAAAATTACCACCAGAAATCGTTAGCCTTATTTATAGCTTTAATCAGTGGGTAGATAAGAGGTCAGGTTTAGGGTCCTTTTTTTATTCCTAATGGCCGGCCTCTGCCTTGAAGGCTTTGGCTGCAACAGGAAAGTACAGGAAAGTAACTTCAGGAGCACCCTACCTACATGGTTTAAGACTTTTTCTTGCTCCTGAAGCAAACGGCAGTTGAAGTTTCACTTTATAATTTTTTTTTTTCATATTATAGGAATACATCAGACATATAATTTCATATTTCATATAATCACATATTTCGCCACAACAGGTCGGAATTGTTGGTATCTTTATTATGGGGGGCATCTAGTAGGTGGGCCGACTATGAAGGTCTCGCCCCCTATGAAGGGACGGACATGAAAACCACGCCCAGTCGAGGATCGAACCCTGGCCACCGGGAGTTGAACCCGAAATCGGAGTACTGTTCTTTACCCACCATACAACTCGGTCGGCGGGTTAGGGGTTCAGATCTCCTGCAATTAGAGTAACAGACTCACACAAAAAAAAAATCTTTTTGATATTTCTTCTCATTAAACTTCCCAAGCGGAAGAAAATAAATTCTTGGTTTTAATTAACTATTCAATTTTTTCAGTGAAACACGATAACGACAAACAGGAATTTGGTAATGAGATTTGTGAACATAATAAAGACTTAATTATACAAGCCTAAATTAGTCCATGAAATAAAATGCTCACAGTATCAACTAAAGAATAGTGAAGCATTTTTAAAAAAAGTCTAAAACCATCCCTTACTTTAAAACACTGCCCTTAAAAGTCATTTTCATACTTTCTGAAAGCTTGGGTAATGACATTTTTTAAAGTTAAGCCTGTTTAAGGCAAAAGTACAATAATTAAAAGTTAATGCAATATTTGCTTTTAAAAAGTAGTCCCAAAGCTCTTTATAAATTCTACAACCAATTATATTTATTAATTACCTATTTCAGTAATAATGAGCTTGGTAATGAAACATAGTAAATACATTCGTTATAAGTTTGGGAAAAAACAACAAAATAAAATAATGTTTGTTTACTTAAACTAAAGCAGATGTAGTCTGCTTGTAAGAAAATTCAGTCCTGTTCCTTTAACAGTTCAACAACTATGGTAGTGCCTTTTAGTGGACAACTATAGAAAAAATACTACACACCTTGATAATGACAGTTACCTCTAGGGACAAACCTTAAATAAGCATTATAATCGGGTTTTTCCCCCCCAAAATGCCAAGAGCTCCATATATATTGAAAACAGAGAGATGAAATTACCTAGATAATTGTTATTTTTCATCTAAAGTTTTTTTTTTAAATTCTTTAAAATAAAGATTCAAACAATAAAATCTGAAACTGAGGACACACCTTGGTAATGAAATTTACAACTTGAATTTTTTTTAAATATTGAAATTTTTCTGTTTTTATATTTAAATTAGTGCTCAGTGTACTGCTTGTAAAGAATTGTTGAAACAAATTTAAAACATCTATAACTGACACGCTTAACTTACATTTTTTTAGCCAAGGATATAAAATTTAATGTTATGTGAGAATGACCGAATGTATTTATAGAATTAATCATATAAATGCAGTGTGTTAAAATTGTTTTCAACCAAAGTACAGTACATTTTTGTTACAAATTACTCAAGCTTTAATGATGGTTTATGGACGACTGTAGAGACATCTATTGTATTCGTTTTAAACATGAACAATTACCAGGCTTAACTAAGCCTATTTATCCTAATCATTAAATGCCTATTAATTAGACATGAATCACTATTTACATAAATTAACTATGTGGAATCATGCTATATAATCATCTGCTTTCGGAAACTTTTACAAACTTTTTAGTTTCAGTTGCCTAGTAGAAGTTTTACGAATTTCATACGAAGTTTCGAAAAAGATAAAAATCAATCAAATATATTTTTAATAAAGTAAAATATTCACCAATACTGTGTTATGTAGCTCTAAATATCATATTTGGTTCCCAAATGTTGGAATGTAAGTAAAGGACATTCAAATAGATAAGCTGAAATTAAATGACGGGCAACATGTTTCTAAGATTATTCTTGTCGCAAATAAACTTTATAGGAAAATACGTTGCTTTTATTGAGTAGTAGTTAAATCTACGCAAAATTACCAACGCCCTCAGAAACATTTTCTACTTAAATTACAGCTTTCAAATCGATCGATAAAGCTTTATCGTTAAAATATTGCTTTGAAGTTTAATGTCAAACAGGATGTTGATCGCATAATCTTTTATGAGTTTATTTATATTTGCAGCATGAAATACATGTCTGTCCTATCAATAGCGATTAAACTGACGAAAGGATATATTTTCGATAGAATAAAACTTCATAACTCTGAATTTAGTAGCTGAAGTGATCTCTACGTTCTCTTATACTAAAATGCTGATAAAAAGTTTTACACTTTTTAGTTTTGTGGTAATATATAAAAATTTACAAAGCGATACACTCAACAACAAATGAAAAAAGACGTCCATCTGATTCAAATAAAATTTTATGCAGTGGTCTATACCTCATGATACAAAATCCTTAATGCAGATTATTTGAGTTGCGAAACATCATTGGGTTGATTATTTGAGATACGAATCTGCGTTCAAGATACTGGCCATATTTGATGAAATCACAAATCTTTCCACTCATCATTCAAATGTTTATCATGTCAGAAATTATCTTAAAGACAGATACATTTTAATTGTAACTTTTTGCAGTATGTATATGCTTAATTCGTATCGATAAAAAACTTATGATGAACACATTATAACGCATAATTCGTAATGTTTTTTCTGCTAAAAATAATTTAACAGCATTTTAATTAATTTTCATAGTGAATGAATATTTTTTGATTAACTATCTTAGTTAAAAAACGATTGTACCTCAAAGTACAACTGCATGTTAAATATTAATCCATGAAAAACATGATTTTTTTATAATTTGAAATTTACTTTGGAAACATTCACTATTACAGAACGTGTGACGTGAAATTGAATCTTACTTCAGTAAATTCGTTTTTTAGAATTTTTCTCAAGCTTCTCGAATTTTCTTCAAGCTTTTTGGATCATAATAAAAAAACAGAGACTTCCAGGTAATGATAAACCGCAGAAACTTCTCAAATGACAAAATCAATTACAAAAACATGAATCCAAAGCATACGTGTACACTTCCGTAGTTGGCCAAGAATTAACTGAACTTTAGCCTTCAGTATTCTACGCATGTAATAATAATTCTAAAATCACAAGAAACTTCTATCAGTACGAGGTCGATTCATCAAACGTATAATCAATACTCTGTGCTGTTTATGTGATACAGAAAATTTTCTTTCGAAAATATTACGCTTGCTATATATGTATTTTTTCTTAATTTATTGTCAAGTGTATGATACACATTTCACATAAAATTGCTTGACAAATATTTCACAACATTACTAAACAGTAAATTTAGCGGATATTATTTAATATTTTGAACTTAAATATAAATGAATGACTTTTCAAATAAAAATTTCACTCTCTAGAATCCCAAGAAAATGACGCTTTCATCAGAATAAAGAGAACATAATAACCCAAAACTCACCCATCCATATTTAATCAGCGAGATGTTTGATAAGCAGTTTTTACATTTGAAGAGTAAAAAATGATTTAAAACTATTTCTATTTCAATAGCCTCCTAATTGCTTTTTAAGAAAACTAAATTGCAGATAGCTTCGGCGTTGGAAATTTTAAAAAAACTGTTTCGAATGCATTATTCAGTGGCTTAAATAAGCATGCAGGAATATAAAAATTAGAAAAAAATGTAATTAATACTTTATGCGGCTACTTTTATTGATTCACTTAACTGAAAAGTTTTTCCTAGTGTACCCAGGGAAAGCCATATTTGGAGGAGTTAGAATTCTCCTGTTTTAAATTATTAAAAAAAACCCGTAAAAGTATTCATTAATTTCAGTGTATCCTCAAAATATAGACAAACTAAATAAGGTTTATTTAAAATGCATTTTTGCGTTAGAACTCCTTAAAAATTTACCGCTGCTAGGTACTTTAAAACCCAATAATATACTTTAAAAAAATAACTTGGTGTAAAAAAATAGCAAATTATCTGAAATCGATAATATTATTTTCCTTTGCTATAATTATCATTTAAAATTATATTTTGTTCAATTTACAATTACATTTACATGTATACATATATTATTAGGCTGTAACGAAAGTTTCCCGCCACCTCAAACATCGTCAGAACACAGTTCGCATTGGCGTATTTGCTCATATTTTGTCGAACTATTTTTGACATTTGAAAGAAAGAGGCTTACTTTATAACACTGTGTTGTGAAATCTCTGAAAAATATAGTTATCATTAAGTACAAGGTGTCTCCAAAAGGAACTATAGCTCTAGAGGATTAGAACCATCATTAACTTCCAGTTGTGTTGCAAAAAGTCAGCTCTAGAATATCAACAAATTATGAGTACAGCTTTAAGTACTATTGTTGTATAATGTGACAATGTGCAGGTTTGGTACCGAAAGTTCAAATACATTTATCTAAGGAGTTAGAAGTTAGTTTTTCATGCAGATATGGCGGTAAACTTTCGTTACAACCTGATAGTTTATAAAAGTAAAGATCTATTATTAGCTCTAATACATTTATTCATCAAGGTATTTTCAGAGCTTCGATTTTCGGTGATTTTAATGTATACGTGAGGGGGGGGGAATCTATGTGGACACCACATGACTTCCTTGTACGTCTATTGAATCAAAAATATTTTCGACTCACTTCATCCAAACCTATTTTGTTTGGATGAGGAGATAAAATACGGTTCGGAGATAAAATACTGCAATAATACTAAGGTTTAGTGATTTTTAGACTAATATTTCCGATATCACCAAGATGGGTTCAATTTGAAAGATTTGTTTTTGACACTTAATTTGGCGATATTTCGCCAGAAGCCGATAAGCTTGGATAGTTTGTGAGTTTTGGGGATAGCAAAAGTAGTAATTGGTTATAGACTTTCAATGAATTGAATCTATCCATACACCTTAATGTATTTAAAGTCATTTGGGTGACCCTGTAAATAAATTACTCAGTCGATTGCAATCAAAAGAGAGATGCACTTTTTCGTGTTACAATAGTTCTAAATACAACATTTCAAGATTCTATGGTTAAAGATTTATTAGGCCCCGAATTTCACGTTATTTCGGCAAAACTTGCCAAGGCCGATGACAAACGGTGTGATTTCGGGCATGGACCAATGACTGACTACAGATGTAACATACTGAAGATGTCCACAGACATTACTGGATTGAAATTATTTTGGGTGGTCCTGTAAAAATCTCTCCAGCAGATTGGAACCAAAAATCAAGATGCACAACTACAACAATCTTATATATGAAATTTCAACATTCTACGACTAATAGCTTTTGAGATATGAGAGTTAAATATACACACGTACACCAAAAGTCGCCAAGCTAGATGACTTTTGTCGTAATTTTTGTGAGAGGCATGTAACCGTGATCGGTCCATTACCTAACGATAGGGTAGGACGGTATTGTACTTGAAATGGATGAATGTCTCTGAAACTGCCATTGACCGTAATGTGTTGAAATGTTTCTGAGTGTTCCTGGAGAAGAATTAAAAGCGATAAAGACACTATTTTGGATAGAGATATTTATTTTGTAACCCTTCACAATAAATATTACTTGAGTCGTTTGAAATAATCTAATACCTCTAAAATACGCTTTCATGAATTTCTGCCCATAGAGCGTAATGTATTTAGAATCTTTTGGGCGGCCCTCTAAATAAACTATCCACTCAATTAGGACCAAAAGAGAAGGTGTACAACTACATGTTACTAAAATCCTAAATATAAAGTTTCAGCATTCAACGACCAATAGATTTTGAGATATGCAAGTTACATACATACGTACGTACAGACGTCAGGGATAAACTGGTCAAAATGGAGCTACGGTCTGTCAAAATGGAATGTGCAAGCATTTATATGAACATAAATGCATGCATACGATGAGATGAATTGCAAAAATTCTTAAAAATAAATTTAGAGGTAGTAAAAAACGTTTTTTTCGTCAAAATCTGGCTATCGAAATTTTTAGTGATCACATTACTTCCTTATACTTCGTACAAGGAAGTAAAAAGAACTGTGTAATTACTAGTTTGATATGTAACTCAAAAAAAAGTACAGCTCAGATATTTCTTACAGAATATTACATTTTCATGCTGAAGAAAAACATTTTTCTTTTTGAAAATAAATTTATGAATGCAATAACTTAGAAGTGCGAGTTTTGAAACTACTTATATTCCTTGAGGAGCACAAAAGACACGATCTTGAGTCACGTACATGTGCAATGACTTGAGGAAACGGTCCACTTTCTCGTAAGAAAAATTGTCGCCATCATGTTCAAAAGTTTGAGAGTATGCTAGAATTGATGTATAATAAATTTATTATCTTGTATACGCGCAAACATACATTTGATTTATTCTAATTCAATAACTTTTTTTCTGTATAAAGATATACCCCGCTCTCTTTTGATTTATACATGGAATTTCGTGAAGCTCTGTAAGCAAGTACATAACTCTTATACAACCCTACGGTAGTAGTGGAAAGGTGCTTTCATTCTAAGTTAATTTCAGATATATTTAGAAAGGATAAATCAACAAACAGATTTTATTACAGTAATCGTTATCATGTAAATAAAACCTTGAAATTTGTTTTTAAGCTTCAGTATTGGAAAATAGTACGTATCTGTATTTGTGAACATAACGTACGGGCGTGTTGTGGTAAAAACTGGGTATGAGAAAATAAATAACAATTCAGCTGCTCAGAAATTTGAGTTTCACAATATTAACCTAAGCAACGTAAAGTGATGTAGAAACTTGTGTACTAAAAATACATTTCATTAATTAATGTCAATTGCAGAAAAGTGCATTTTAAGAGTCAATCAATAAGATTCAGGTAGGATGAATAAATTACTGAATTACTAAATATTTTATGCATTTAGCATAAGAAAATGCAAATAATCTCGCTTCGACCCGATTCAATTTAACTCAAGAAAGTGAATGATTCTGTTCTCTGTTTACCGACGAAAATTTCAATAGTAAAGATCTTACTAAAGTTTCAAGTTAAACTAAGTGGCGAAATAACTTCGTTAGCATTTTATTCTGAAAATGCGTTATTGGAAACGGATAATTTAGGAAGAGCGTGTATTGATATCTCGATTTATCTATTCGGATAATTATCTATTACAGAACACCAAAGAATTTATTCGTAGTAGTAGTTGTTGTGGGATTAAGGACAATTATCTATACGAGGCTACATCTAGGCTAGTGGGTTGAGAGCCCTCCATGGGGGGGGTGTTTCTAAGGGGTCCTAACCCTCACTTACTCTAAGTTTCGGAGGAAACCACGGAAAACTCGGAACGGTTTGGTGACGGACGCGAGCTGGTTTTGAACCAGATACCTTCCGTCGCACAGTTCAGAGTGCTATGCGCTCGGCCACTGGTCTGGCTAATGCATCCATTAACCGCGTTCTGCTATATTATATTTTAAACATATGTATTTGATTTCTAAAACTTTCTGCAACAAACGTCTCAATATCGGCCAAAATTTCTAGCATAAAAGTCGTAAATTATTTTTAAAAATGCTCTTAGAGAGAACACTGAAAAGCTTTTTTCGCTTACATTGTTCGTAATATGTAATAACTAAGATACTATTTTAAAACTTAATAGATTGTAGAATTTCTTTCTATATGCGGTCGATAAAATTTTTCAATTAAAAATCTTTTATGTACTAAGAACATTTATAATGGCTCTTAAATACTAAAGAATTTTGTTATATGAACTCTCAAAAATCTGGTCATTTAAAGGATGAATTAACTTAAACTTGGTACACTAATCAAATCAAATTGTGAAATATACTACATGTAAGAATCACGAGTTAGATATTTCATAAATCGTTTTCTTTAAAAATTTCAATACTTCTTGTTATTTTAATCAAAAGTATATTACACTATACAAAACCTGCATCGTTTCAGGTACTTGATTTCCTGGATATCCTGATTTGAACATTCACCAATTAGCGGTCTCATGTCTGCACTCAGCCACCTTAGAGAGTTTCGACGAACCTAACCTCTCTTAGTGGCAGCTTTGGGTTCTCGTAAAGTATATCAACGGAAAAAACCCGATTTTCGGCTCATTTTCAAAACTGGTGGCCATTTGGAAATTTATGAAGCAAAAATAAGTAATTTTTCCCCATAATATAAAATATACCTTGTTTCTGAACATTAATAGAGTGTTATTCTTGCATTTTGTTTTTATTTTACTTTTTACATTTTTCTTATTATCAGACTTGGTGAAATTTGTCATGTCTGTTACCGGACATTTTCTTTGAAATTTGCACACTTGTGTTTAACACAAAATAATGCAAAGTGAAATATTACATGAGTATAGAGTCCTTTTATCCATATAATATAGTCTTTTCCATTGAAGAAGATTTTTCTTTTTTTTTTGTAAGTTTTTGTTTTTCATGTCTGTTACCAAATTTGTCATGTCTGCTTATTTATTATAGTAACAGACATGACATTTCAAAGAGCAAAGGTGCATGAGTCTATATTATTCCACAAGAACGTGAAAAGAGACATTAATTTAGATTAAAAAACTAATAATCTAAATTAATCAATTGAATTAAGAAACAAATAAATAAATATATTTTATACAAGTAATTTAGGTAGCAGACATGACATGCAATAAAAACATTTATCACAAATAGGCTTTTGCTTTTTCGGTCAAATGCTAAAAACTCAAGAAGTCTGTTTATATTTCTTTTTCGACCATGATGTAATGGTAAATATGTGTTGCTATTCTGAAATTTCAATTTTGTTGTTTGAAAAGTTGAAAATAATGTATGTAACAGACATGATTTCTATGTCCGAACAGCTATTTTTAATTATCAAAAGTGTATTTTTTCTTAAAAACTTTATAAAAAAACATTTTCATAGTGCAATTTAAACTCTATTTTACAATAACTCTATCTAAACTCTATTTTGTTACAACATGTTGGGGCAGAAATTTTAGTCTCTGGGCAGTAATTCTGACTAACACGTTTTATATTCTGATTCGGATCGCTATATTTCAGTATCTTCTGTACTCTTTTCTTTTTTTAAATAATTATTAAATAGCATGTTCTTTAATCTCTTGTTTCAGTACTTGAAACTGTCTGATAAAAACCATTAAAAAAGAAAAGTAATTCAATTTTTTTTCCCCAACATGTAAAATATATATTTTACGCACTGACAGCAAATGGCACCGAATTTTGAAAATGACCCTTTAATATTCAAAAAAAGAATTAAATTCAAGTTTTTGGATAACTGTAATGAATTGAATTGGTTAAGTAAACCTTCGACTTTGATTTTGTAGCTCTTTTCAAACGCATCACGAAAGCTGTTTCCTGTCATGCAGAGGGAGGACCTGTCGCAAAGAGGCTGGTTCCATGAAATTAATTCCGGCTGATTCGGCACTCATGTCAAGATTTGAAAGACCGCAAAGGATTAAATTTATATTTTCAGAATGCGTTGTACTTGGAACATTTATTTTTGGACTTGTGGGCTTGGTTTAGAAAACCTTCTTATAAATATGCCCCTGAACTAAGTAGAACAGCAAAATGAAAGTGCTGTACTCGGTGGAGCCGTGGTTTCGTATTCAGCTGGAGGACGGAAGGTCGAGGAAACATATCCGATTCAATTTGCTCTTTTTTTTTCTATTTAAAAATTAAAAAAACTGTTTAAAATGGCACGCATTAGACAATTGACGTGATTTATCAAATAAACACACTATTTCTATGGAATAAAATTGGATAACTGCAAATGAAAATGACGGAAATGAGAAACATTATTTATTAATCACAATTCGAAAAGCATTTCGTTACTTTTACAGATGGGTACCTGAGGAAGCGCGATATTTGCCGATGCGAAAAAGATTGTTTGGACATATGCTACAACATATGAGAGAAATATTTTTGCATTCTCATGCTCTTTTCGTTTCTGTTAGTGGGATAAAAAAAATTCATTTGCCTTTCGAAATATCTGTCTTTCGTGTTTTTGGAGCAAACCATGCATATTTTAAAATGTCAGAAAAGAATGGTGGTGATAGCACAGATTACATAAATTAATGAATTTTAATTGCATCTTCTCGGGTTCTTATTTCCCTTTTATTTTGCATACGGAGAATTTTTCAATTTTTGATTATTTTTTTTATTTGTCAATGAAATTAAACATAACAAGGTTGACAAGGCGTTGTATAGATAGGATAATTTTTAGGAGACAAGAATTACTTTCATCTTCATAAAAATATGGTGTCATAAATTTTTGGATTCGTTTGACTTACCTTGAGTCTACTAAAAGTAAAAACTTCCCGTTCTCTACACATGGTTTCAAAATTTGGTCAAGGAATGAAGCGCAGAGACTTGTTGAACGTTTTCCGGACTTTGAACATGTTACATTCTCGGTGGAATATTCTTTCATTAAATTTTCTGTAGTTTCTAAACTTCGGAGCCAAAATTCCTGATATTTTATTATTATTATTATTATTATTATTATTATTTTCGTTATCTACTATTTACGAAGTTTGATAAATTTAAGATTAAATGCATTTTGCATGAAATCGTAAATGTTTTAAACGTATAAAAAAGCTATACGAATATTGAATCACTAATTGTAATTACATGTATGTAACAAGTTTTAGCTGAATGGAAAACTTAAAAGCAATAATTGCATCACTCAAAATGAATAAAGAAGCGAACCCACTTTTATCATTCTTAGTTATCATTTTTATCATTCTTAGTCTCTAGTCATAAAAGTATCAAATGTATATACAACAAACGACTTTATAACTCAGTTTTACAAAATAAGTCGCAATAAATTTCTTACATAATCACTTTAAACTGTTTTATGAATTTTTAAGGGAGTAAAAAACAATGAAAAACCTGAACGGACCTAGCCGGATGCGAACCCGAGACTTCAAGTTCTCCAGCTGGATGCGAAACCAGGAAGCCACGGAGTACAAGAAAAGCGCGTCAAATATTTGGTATATAACATCAAATGCTTAAAAGGAATTTTCTTGAAAATATGCGAGATTTGGCGGCCAATTCTTTGGCATTTTACTTTAGTATGCGTACCATATAACCGATAAACATTTCATCAGAATCGCTGATCCGAACGTCTAAGCCTCCCCTTGGAAGTAATAAAATCGTATCTTTTTGGGAATATTCAGTGACAAGGTGTCAAAGAAGATTCGCTGGAATTGTGATTTGAGAAGATATTAAAATTTTACATTGCTAAACATTTTTCATTATCGAAAACGATTTTGAAATTTTTCAATTCTCATACAAATTGTTAGAATACGCTAACATTTTGCTAACAGTTCGCACTAAGTTTCTGTACTTTTATTTAAGTAAGATTTTTCAGAATATTTAAACGATTTAAGGACGGAATTTTTGGAAAGTATTTGTCTTCCTGTGTATAGATTAAATATCCCCCCCCCCCAATGGTGAACTCTGACTACCAATGTTGACTGCAAAAGTTTGAAAAATGTTGGCAACTTTATTATAATGGCATCCTATAAATGGGCAATATTTCTCCTTATTAAATCGACTTAGTTTGGAGTCTCTAATTTTAAACGAGTTTCAGTTGTGAGACCAGCACAGGACATGGTTAAAAAGCAACGCAAAAGAATAAAATTTAATCTGCTTGTGCTAAAATACAATAAAACTTTTCGGGTGGGATCACCCTTCGTTCCGTGAAAAATTGGTTGTTAATAGAGGTGGTCGTCCACAGAAGTTCCCCTGTATTTAAGAATTGGAGCTCATTTTTTATAGGACTATAACACAGAATGTTAATAGTTTTCGCTCATTAGAATTAGTGTAAATTAGAGTAATTTTTTTAGAACATTGATAAAAGCATTTCATTAAAACATTTATCATTTTACCTTCGTTTTGCATTTTCTACGAAAACTAAAATGCACACAGTTACATGAATCATACATTCTATTTACTCGGTAACTTTCTTTCTTCTCAGTCTGCCAACAGAAGTTCTGTGAGCAGAGAAAAATATGAAAGTACAACTATTCTATATCAATGCGCATACGAAAGAATTATTACATATTATTGCATTTAGAATTATTACATTTAGTATTATACATAGAAAGTTGGAGCAAAGTGCAGCTTTTGTCGCGAAAGTCGGAAATCTTTTGCGTATTTTATGTATCCCTGAAGTCTATGCTACACAAGTGTCATTCACATATTTTAAAAGCAATTGTAGTAACTAGACTGCCAGACATACCTCACAATAGTTATGTTTCTTATTTTAGTTTTTAATCTTTGTATCATTTTGTGAACACAAAAATTCAGACTTATAAAAAGCAAAGAATTATTCAAGACAACTTAATTATTCGTTTAATTTTTACTTATTCATTTTTTTCAAAGAGAAATACATCCACGATAAACAAAGTTGTTTGTATCAGTTAAAAAGCATAGCTTCCATTGTTTAAATTTTTAAATTATATGGATTGGTGAAAGTAAATACCCAACTAAATAATAAAGTGTACATTTAAATTTTAACTACAGAAACTAGTTTTCACACTACAATTCATTCTTTATTTAAAGTACATTCAACATTCAAATTCAATAGGGAGAACCATTTAATTAAGTGGGAGATTAAAAAAAATGATGCGTTATGAAAGCTAAATAATTAATTAAACAGTCTGATTGAAGCCATATCTTGTAAAATGATGTTTATATTTATCTTATTAAAATTGTTTAACACGCTTTCAAAATAATTCATTACACAAACTGGTATAACGTTTGAAATTTACTAATTTGAATTATTAATTTTTCTATCAATAGATATACATTATATTTATTCTATGAAATAAAGGATAGTTCAGTTTTCTGTAAAGATTGTCATTACAAATTGCGTTAACTTTAAGACACACAGAATTCTTATAAAAGTTGTCAGGTGGAAAAGCGCTCATCTTATCTTGCTCAATCATTTTAATCTCCAAAAGATTAAAAAAGTAAAATGGTTAAAGTTGATTGAGTATGCTACCAATAAGTTTTTATCCTTAAGCTGGAAAAATAAAATTTTCTAGACATCGTGAATTTTAATTTGAGCGGGTGGTTTTGGTTTACTATTTTTTAATCTTCGAATTACTAAAATAGCCTTAAGTTGTTGAAGAATTTCTGCTACATTTAAATTTTAGTGAAAACATTAACAAAAGAATTAAAATTTGAAAGCATTGATCCACACCATTTTTTACATTATTTAGTTGAGCTGTTGGAAAATGCAGCAATTCATAAATAAAAGATATTTTTAGAGTTGCCAAAAAACTGAAATCTTTCATGTTTATAAAACTATTGTGATTCTTTCGTTCTTTGAATACTTTTGTTCATTGACTATTTTTGTGCACACAGCATACTTTGCATAATGTTTAAGCATACTTTAGCTTAAATATTTATACTACATACCAGTAAAAGTGTAGTTTATAGACAAAGTTTTAAATATTTTGAAATATTTATATTTGTCTTTTTTTGAAATTACTTTTCCAAATATGAACAGTACTGCCATAAAATATAAACTGCGTTATTTTTTGTAAAAAATTTGATAATAATTCTTAAAAATTAAGTTTAAGACCTCATTAATAGTAAGCAAGAAGTAAAAAATTCACCACTGTGTAAGTAATATAACAATATTAAAAAGGAAATATTATACGGATGTTTATGGACTAATGGAAATTCAGGTTGCTTGGAGAACAAATTTTCCAAAGCATATTGAACATTCTTTGTAAATGTTCAACGCGTTGATGCATTTATTTTTCTTTGCATGTGAAAGAGTTCTACGCTCTAGGTACTATTTCAACCTCTTCAGACCCTGAGTCCACATTTGAGGTCACAAAAGTTATATATGTTGTGCATGATGTATGTCTTAATTTGTGCACATAAAAAAACATTTTTTCCGAACATTTAATAATCAGGATTATTTGTTTATTTTTAATTACAAATTTAATTTCTATTATTAAAAAACATTATTTAATTCTAAGAGGAATATTTCAATCAGGTCTGAGACGAATAAATAAAATATCAGTACTTATCAGTAGGATTGTTTCGTGCCCTTATAAAAACTCGCACTTCTTCATTTATAAAAAAGTTCCAACATCCAAAGTAGGAGAATGGCCATAACTCAGCTGGAGTTCTAGAAATCTTAAGTGGTTAGAGTTCTAATCTTTCTACTTGTGTGGAAGGTGAAACTTTTTTGAAATTGAAGAAGAATGAACCTTTTGTAAAAGTCCAAACGATCATATTTATAAGTATTTTTTATGTGCGTTATTTTACAAGTTCACAACTAATTATTCCTTTTAACACCATTTCTTTAAACTGAGTGTTCTTGTTATTACTTTAAAATTTAAGATCAAGCAATGTTTTTTGCTACTTTAAGAGAGAGGACTGCGTACCTCGAGGACTCTTTTTTAAAAAAACTGAGAAAAAATTAACAAATATAAGTGGTTTTGGAAAGAACCAAATAAATAATCGTATAAACCAAGAAAAAGAAAAGAAAGAAGAAAGAAAAAGAACTTGAATTACTTTCATATTTTAAAATTGCACTGAAGTGATGTAGTTTAAAAGAGAATCTCAATCCAAGCGTCGGCTCTGTTTGTCTCCCTTGCTCCATTACGTTGGAAATGAATCATAATCCTTTTGTTTGCAGTGTTTTTCTTCCTTGTTCTGTAAAGCACTTCTTCGGAATGAAATCTATATTAAAATCGCCCACTAAACCAGTTTTACAATCTAATCCAGGCATATTCGAACAACACTGTATTTTTATTATAAAGATCTTTATACTAAGCAGTAAACCGGTTTTTGGCATTTTATCTCGAAATATAGAAGATATCCCCAAGCTGGGCCGGGGTCGCCGCGACTGAAGAAAAAGAGAGGAGAAAGCAAGAGGGGGTATGGGTACTGGTTTTCGTGACGTCACAAGAAAGGATGGGATTTGGAACAGTTTGCATTGAGTTCAATGGAGGAAATGGAATTAATAATGCCAATAAATAAGAGTAGCTTAATTTTTTATGACGCATTGAAATAGCATTTTTGTTTTACAACACTTTGTTCTTAAATAATAGTGAATCAACAATATTTTTTATCAGAAATTAATGAAATAAATTGGTACTGAGTTTAAAGCAGTTTCAGCATTGTATGCAGTATGTTTTGCATTTCGGGCTAGCAAATACATTCTAAATCATATAATGGTTACTCAATGTTATCATTTATCTAAAATAATGTGTATATGGATTAAATTTATACGTTGTATAAGCGTAAAGTCATATTTTTAAGTAAATATATTTTTAAGTAAAAATAATAATTTTTATTAATTTTACTTAAAAACTGAAATACATTATTTAGTTTTGCTTCATTTTAATAAGCTTTTTGAAAGAATTGATGTTAAAAATATCCAGATTCATAAATAGTCATCTCAAGCCATTTCGTGACGTCACAAGAGAGGATGGGATTTCAAAGAGTTTGTATTGAATTCTATGGAAGAAATCTGATCAATAATGTCAATAAACACTAGTAGCACGAGGAATATAATCAAAAATTTCCATAATTAATATTTTAAAAACTTGTACAATACATACTATATATAATTATGTTATACAGACTCCTAATGTCAAATTTTATTAGAAGCAATTAAAGCACAAAAAGCAAGAAAATAAAAAGTAAAAGCTTTTATTACCCAAACCTTACAAATACTATAAAGTTTTTCATGAAAGCACTACAAGTGTTTGCTTTAGTTTTTTCTAGATAAGACTTTCAAATATCACATTGAGACATTTGAAATATACATAATTAAATATTTTTAAAAATTAGTGAGTATAACTCTTGAATATATAAAACTGCCTAAATGCTCTCAGGGGTTTTCATGTAAAATATATTGCAGTAATACATATACTTTTTTGTTATTGTTGTTAGCATTGCAGTAATACATTTTATTTTTTGAGTTAATTTCCAAATCTGTGTTCAAACTTAATTTCAGAATTTTCAACAAATTCCGGTAAACCGTTTAGTTGGAAATATTTCTTTAATAAATACCTTCTATATTTTTGTTTTTCTAAGTATCCAGCAAATAGATCTCTCTCTCTCTCTCTCTCTCTCTCTCTCTCTTTTTTTAAATAAATAAATCAACCATGAGATCCGCATTGAACCTAAAGCTACTTGGCATGTGCAGTGGAAGGGGATCTGCGTTTAATTTATAATTAATGGTGAAATTTTCTTAACATAGAATTGCCATGAAACTCTTGATACATTTCTTAATTTCAAAAGAATTTATATTTTCCTTTGCATTATTTTTTTCGGTTTCCTCAATATCTTTTTCCTAAACGTTTCCTCTTCTTTTAGTAGGATCAGTTATTTCTTGTTTTTTGGTAATATCGGATATATAGGCTGGTAAGCTGGAAAAAATGCACGGGATAGCATTCGGTTCTAATTTATAATGCTTTCTTTTTACAGTTAAAACTGCCCCATCTGATTTTAAAATAGCATCGTCTTTTAAAAGATCTTCATCTCGGAAATGCTCAATACAAACATACGTATTTTTTCCTGGGGACCAATTTTTTCTTGGAATATTTTTAGTCCATTCGGCCCGCTTTTCTTCGTTTTTTGGGAAAAGTGAAAACATTTACATTTTCTCCTCTTTTGTAATTAGCTTTACTTACAGCCTGGGACGCAGCAAACGGAAGCATAGTGACTGCTAGAACAACAGAACAGAAATCAATAAAACTAACGCAAAATACGGCAATTTTATATTTTTATGTACTCTATAGCTTAATAACTATTATCAAGTATGTCGTATTAAGAATAGAGATTGCTGACTTACCATTAGTATTCAAAAAAGGCACAAAACATCTTAGTTTCTTCTACTTTTCCGTATGATTCTAATGCTTTTAACGGAGAAAAGTCCATCCTCTCTTGTGACGTCACAACACCTCCAGGCGTTCAGTACCCAGGCTCGCCTTGTAATTGTCTACTCTTCCCCTCCCTTCCCGGGGGCTCCGGCTGGGCTCAGTATTTTTGACGCCTGTTAAATGGGGGATAAATTTCCAAAAGCGGCAAACCTTGGCTACTTTTGACCTCGCCGATATCTGGCAACGCTTGAAAGTGATAGGCCGTTTCACTGAGTAGACGAAAATCCTTTTCTGAAATTAATAGCACTAATGCTATTAATTTCAGAAAGTGCTCATAACATTTTATGAAATAGGGATCTTGAATACTAATTACTATATGCAAAATTTAAATCTTCAGCAAATGCAATTAAAATTAACTTTTGAAAAGAAGTCAGGAAACAATATCTGTGCACTTTTTCTCTATTGCTCAGGCAAAATAAATGATTTTTGGAAACCTCAGTAACAACACTTTTTGAATTAGTAATAATTTTTTTCGTGAAATCTGTCATTTTATGCTTCATAAACCAAGTAAATATTTAGATGAATGCATTTTATCCTTTCTATTAAGCCTTCAAGCAGGAAGTTAAACTGAAGAAGCATTATGAAGGTCAGTACACGTGTACGTCAAACCGGCTTGAAAGGTTAACCAAATTTTGTAATTAACATTTGCTTCTGCTCGCAGTAATTAACTTGAAATTTCTTTCACCAGCACGGTATTTATCAATGACATCGTGTTGTAAGTTACTATGTAACTAACTATAGCACAACGTGCCTGTAAAATGAATACAATTTTTGTCAGTGTGTGTCAATCCATCGTCGTGGAATTAATAGTGCATGCATCGATCCACTTCCCTGTATGGTATTTCAATGCACTAATTATTTCAGATAAAAAAAAAGATTTTTTTCATTCATTAATTTCTCAAACTTTTAAACTATAATTTAAACTGGCCAAACACGACCGCTGTTGTAGATATCAATGTCGGGTGAATACCAGTTAACAAGCATTTTTCAAATCCCATTTCCCCATTGTTTGGACTAAGTGACAAATAGCAGCTTCAGGAAAATTCATTTTTACGACCGTATGTATGAATAAAAATTTCGGAAATGCAGATATATATTTTACATTTGCATCTATTTTCCTTTACGATTTCAAACTTTTATCACCTGGAGACATACAACAGCTTTAGACTCATACTTCAGCATCTCATTTCTTAGCACATTTCTGATGCTTCAAAAACACGAAGATACATAAATAAATTTCCTTATTTATGGAATATATTTCAAAAGTTATAGTTCCTGTATGGAGTTTCTGTTTTAGTATGCAAAAAAAATCTCTGTTCTCAAGATACTTTGTAGCTCCACTAGGAAATGGAGATGACGCAACCTCGTGCCTATGAAAAAAGATTCAAAGAGAAATATTTTGATGTTCCAACTTTTGATTTGCCTCATAGTGTGCAGGCTTCTTATAAAATTTTCAGTTGGCAGGATGCATGCAAAACTGCATGCATAGCACTAGAATGCTTTTGAGAAAATGTTTCTTAGTAAATAAAATTATTTATAAGAAATTAACCATTTAAATTTTAATATGAAAACTATAACGTCTTGTTAATATCAATCAGAAATTACTTGGAAATTAAACGAAATTGATTGGAAATTAAACGTAGAATTCTATATTAAAATTAGAAAATGTATAGTACACCCCACTTTAGTTAATACAGTAGAATCTCGCTACAACGATATCCTCTATAACGATAATTCTCTCTATTACGATATTTTTTCATAGTCCTGGTTAAATTCCCTTTTAATTAATGTAAAACACTTCTCTGTATTACGATATCCTTTAAAACGATAATTCTCTCTACAACGATGGTAATAATTATGCCTTACATCACAATAATTCTCTCTACTACGATATATTTTTTTTTCCTACGATGCATCAGAAACCCAACTCATGCACACACATTGAAAGCTACACAAAGAAAGTCGAGGTAAAATGTGGTTGAAACGGGTTGGACCACGCCTCTGCCAAAGAACGTCTTCTAATTTTCGTTTTGCTGATGTAACACTATGGTAATGAGAGAGTGCATTTCTCGTAAGATGGAAGGGCAGTTGGCATTTCCTGGATGACACATCTTTGATTCCTATCCCCCTCTTTAAAAAATGGTCAAGGATTCCTTTCACCGGAACTGATACAGAAAACGATACGTTCTTTTGTCTGAACTTGAGTAAGAATTTTAACCTCCGATAAATCCTATCTAGGTCGATTATGACTCGAGGATATTTTAAATTATTTATGAGTTTTGTTTATTTTGAAGTTTGTTTAGTGAAAATCGAAAGCAAATGGCAAATAGAAAACAAAAGTCTATCGAAGTGAAATTCAACATCATAAAAGATTTTGATAAAGGCATGAAGCAAAATAAATAAGGATAAATTAATGGGTATGTATTTTCAATTAATATCTAATACATTTTAAAAAACGCTTCTGCGGCATTCAGGTATTATTTATTTAGACATTATATATTTGTTATTCAAATATGCTATAAATATTTATAAGCTATATCGCCACTAGAATCCCTGGCAAGGGTATTTAACTAAAATTTGTGAGTGTTGTGAAAATTACTAAAAACTATAAACATCTTTTTCTCCTTTCATTTATTATATATTTCTTGCGAGGGTGTGCTGAATGAAAACAGAACACTTTCTGGTGACACCGCAGGGTATGAGATATATGAAGAACAAAAATCAAAAATCTTTTCGTTCCAATATCGATTCTCCGATATTTCTCTTTACAACGATATATTATTTTGACCCCCAAAATATCGTTATAGAGAGATTTCACTGTAGAAGGTTAAATAAATAAGGAATGGGGCTACTGCAATCACAAGATGTAAAAAATGATGATAAATTCTGGTATCTTCCCAAGTAATGAATTCCCCTGTTGGCATATAGCAGCTTCACCCTCTGAAGAATGTATTCGAGTAGGAGCGAAATTTCCTATCATAGTTTTGCAAGTGATTTATTACTTTTTGAAAAACACATACCTAAATATGAAAAAAAAATTATAATTAAAAATAGTCTAGCTCATATTTTATGATAAATATCTTCTAATATCCGAAATCAATAAAGGAATTTTGACCTTCACTGAAAAATGTTTTTGGGACGGAGTACACTAAACTTTATTTAAAATTCGTTCATGGGTCCTTTATAATTGATTTACAGGTCAATAATAGAATTACAGGCGCAATTAACATGTTCGGAACATAATCAACATGCTTGTAAGCTACTGGAGAAAAATTTTTGATCAAAACTTTAGGTGCATTTCATGTATACCCAGCAAACACAGCCCTATCGGATAAATTTTGGGCCAACACCCCCATGCCGACGCAGCATACGCTGGGGCGACATAGCTCAGGAGGCGCCGTTTACGACAAATTTAGGTCTGCTCGCCGAGCTTTTGCGTCGGCCCAGCCCTATGCCATCTTTGAACCAAAGCCATAACGTTTTTGGTGTGGTATCGTCAATGACAAAATATCGAAAAATGGCCAGCACCTTATTGATTTCCAAAATACCGTAATTAGTTTCATAATTAGTTCTATAGGGCAGTAAATAACCCATTAAAGTAATAATAATAATTATTATTATATAAATGATTTTACACCACTGGGATTAATTTTGTTAAAAATACTTGGCGAAATCAATAATATAATTTGTTTTTAAGAAAATGTTTGATTAAACTAAAAGCTTTTTCTAAAAGTAACGGTATTATTTGATGAATTCACCAATATTGGTTGAATCGGCAAATAATTTCGGTTAATTTCACAAAAAGCTTTTCTTTTTAATTTCATCAGACATTTTTCTAAAAACCAACAAATATTTTTATTTATTTATTTAACTAGGTATTTTTAACAAAATTAGTCCCAGTGGTGTAAAGTCATTCATATAATAATAATAATAATTATTATTATTATTTTAATATGTTGATTGTTGCAGTAGAGAACTAATCATGGAATTAATTATTAATAACCCATGTTTATTATGAGAAAGTACTTATTTCGTGTAAATATTTTATTTTATATTACTGAACTAGCTGAAGTACCCGTTCTTCGCACGGGAATGAATGGACTTTTTGATATTACGATTTGTGGTGATTACTATTCATTGTAATAAAGAGATATAGCAAAATGTATATCGCATTATATTGTGTTCAATAACTATGCATACCGAATTTCAAGGCAATCGTTTGTACGGCGCAGAAGGCCAAGCGGCATAGCGCAATCTAGTGGCGAGTTTTAGCAAAACGGATACGGCGAAAATATTCTTCGCATTAAGATATCGATGAATACGAAATTTCAGGACGATCGGCTGGACAGCCCTGAAGTTCATGTGTTGACGTGACATCTAACGCGAAACTCTTCCCCGTGTTCAAATATCTATGTATACCTATTTTCATAGCGATCAATTGCACAGTCAAGAAGTGATACACTGCAGCGCCATCTAGTGGTTAATTAAAGTAATGATTTGCTACAGTGCCGTCAAGTGGCAAGTTATAGCAAAATGGATAACGTCAAAATATTCTCATTGTTGAAATAGCTACGTATACTGATTTTCATAGCGACCGTTTGAATGGTCAAGAATTTGGCCTGCTGCAGCGTCATCTAGTGGCGAGTTAAAATAATAATGCATTGCAGTGCCATCTAGTGGTGAGTAACATCAAAAGGAGCACAGTTAGAATATATTCTTCGTGCTGAAATGTGTAAGTATAAGAAATTTTATGCCGCTCGGTCGAACGGTATAGAAGTTGATGCGTTGCAGCGCCATTTAGCGGCAAGTTACAGCAAAATGGATACTGAAAAATATTCTCCGCACTGCAAAAAATTTCAATCCCAAATTACGGTACATGTACTGGCAGCAGTGGGACCAGTACATGTACCGTAAATTTACTATACGGCATATGTACCGTAAAATAGTTTATAGTATGTATACCGTAAAAAAAGTGCATATACCATAAATTTCTTATATGGTATATATACCGTTAAAAAAGTGCATATACCATAAGTATCTTATATGGCATATATACCGTAAAAAAAGTAAATATACCATAAATATCTTATATGGTATATATACCGTAAAAAAAAGTAAATATACCATAAATATCTTATGGTATATATACCGTTAAAAAAGTGCACATACCATAAATATCTTATATGGTATATATACCGTAAAAAAAGTACACATACCATAAATTTCTTATATGGTATATATACCGTAAAAAAGTGCCTATACCATGAAAAAATACGTATGCTGTAAATTTCTTATATATACCGTAGAAAAATACGAATGCTGTACATTTCTTATATATTACATATACTGGAAAAAAATATCTATGCTGTAAATTTCTTATATGTTATATATACCGTAAAAAAAGCACATATACCATAAATTTCTTATATGGAAAATAAAGGTAAATGTGCCATAATCAATTTTTAAAGCGGTACATCTGCTTCAAACGAAATGTTTTGTACATATACTGTACATAATTTTTAATCAGTACATGCATGTACTGATTAAAAATTATGTACAGTATATGTACAAAACATTTCGTTTGAAGCAGATGTACCGCTTTAAAAATTGATTATGGCACATTTACCTTTATTTTCCATATAAGAAATTTATGGTATATGTGCTTTTTTTACGGTATATATAACATATAAGAAATTTACAGCATAGGTATTTTTTTCCAGTATATGTAACACTGTAAAAATAATTTATAGTATTTGTTCTGTAATGAACTTTTAACCAGTAGATATACTAGAAATTAAATTTATAGTACACATACTGTAAATAACTTAATTAGTATGTATTGCAAAATAACTGCATACTATTTGTGTCAATTTTAACCAGTACATATTCTGCAAATTTATAATATGGTAATATGGTATGTACATGCATTATTAAGACTGTACCTTCTATAAAGTTATAGTGATCACAAAACTTTAACAGCTTTTGAAACAAACCAACGATGTTCAACACTTAAAAACAAAGTAGCACTATTTTTCCCACAAACTGTACTATACTGTAATAATAAGAACAATTTGTATATATCTTGCAGTTTTCAGAAAAATTATAAAGCACAGATATGGCAATTCAAAATGATACAAGAGTTTTTCACCCTTTCGGTAATAATTTGTTTGAGTGCAGTTTTACAATTTTTTCATGCGTGTTTCATAACTATCAACCCTTTAGCGATTATATTAGTCCTACTTATAAGGCATTAATTTTTTTTTCAAATCTTGAGCTTCAATTCTTTTAAAAGTTGCACAATTTCTGAAATAAACACCCTTAATTTTTAAACCGGTACATATTCTACAATTCTGTTTTGACCGAGTACACAGGCTGTGATAAAATTCACTGCATATAATTAATGTTTAATCTTTATGCAGTGTTTGTCAAATTTAAAGCAATTTGTAAAAATTTAAGAAAAAATTGACCTTATTTCAATTTTTTTTTTTTTCCTTCTCACAAAAAAAGATGCATAATTTAACCAATGCTATTATTTTAAGATTCTTTTTAAAATAAAAAGAAGACAATTTCATATTAATTTACCATAAAATGAAATTCTAAAATAATGTAGGTTGCTTAAAACATTTAATCCACCTCTAGTAATGCATACTTAAATTCACTTTTATTTATTTATTTGTAGCAGGAAAATACCTTGAATGGTCATAATATACCAAAACTTACAAACTGTTGTAAATCATTCTATACACTTAAGAAATTTATTGTTAAATAATAAACAGATTCTTCAGAGAAAAAAAAACATTTTATTTTACAAATTACAATATACTAAAAGAATTATGAAAAATACACAGAAAAAAAATATGTAAAAATAATTTAAACAGTCTCATCTTCAAAAAACACACAATTTTGAAATTTTTTCGTAAATTGGAGAATTTTAGGGTTAATAGATAAATATTTTCTCCCCTTTTCCTTCTTCACTTTTGACCCGGAACTTGGGTTTATCCCAAATAAGACCCTAAAAAAGAAAATGCAATAATCATAAATGTAAGTTATCAACCAGTGTCAAATGTCACGAATAAAATTATATTTAGCAGAATTTTCTAAATAATGAACATGTGCACATTAAATATTGGTTTTGAAATCTCTCAGCAGGTTGTTAAAAATAAGTTTAAAAATTTGCAGATTACGTTAAATGCAAAATAGATACACAAATATATTGTAAAGGTTGCTCTTAATTGGTCTGCAGGACTTTTTCCTTAGTCTCCAGAACTTTTCCCCCAAAGACTGACTACACTGAACTTTCAAGCATTTTCTGCTTTCGGGACCTGCAGTAATAAATCACAGGGGCAAAATTAAAAAATCTGCCTAAAAATCAAGCAAACTTTTGCTGTTTACTAATGCGATGAAAATTGTGACGGAACAGATATTCTTGACCCACACTTTGTCCAACACCTTGATTAAACAGGGACGTATCCGAGAGATTGGTTATCAGCCTATACTACCCGAAAACTCTTAAGTTTTTGTGCTAGCTCGCGTGAGCTTTCACCATTATGGAGTTCAGTGTGTTCAGTACAAGATGAAGAAATTTCATTTCTTTAAGCTCTAAAAATTTCTCTTTTGCTTTCCCCCCCATCTCTCCCTTTGAATTGTAAATTATGCTCCATCGCTTAAAAGTTTTCTGAAAAAAGATTGTTTGATAGAAAGAAACCACTCTACTTAAAATTACATGTAGAGCAGATGACATGCAGAAAGAAGCAAATAGTTCCCCTGAAATTACCATTTCCAACTTTTTTTTTGGAGGAAAGAGAGGATATTATTAAAAAAAAAAAAAAAATGCATTGCATATTTTGTTCATTTTCACTTTGTCTCCATGAATTTGAGAGATTGTACATAATTTTGAAAAACAGTAATTTTTGAACAGGGTCCCAACCAGACTCCGCGCTGATTACAATCGACTGTAATCAATGACTAAAATAATATTTTACAAATTTTACGAAAATGCTATGATAAAATTGCATTATTATAGAATTCATTTGATATTTGATTTCTTTAACATCAAGATTACTGTTATTTTACTAAATTAACAATCACTAGTCATAATCTTTTTGGAAATAGTTCGTAATCGTAGTCCATATCATTTCTTCTATTCGATTACAGATGATTGTGTAATCGCACAAAGTCTGGTCTCAACTGGTGTGTGTGTGAAAGGACGTATTTAGGGGGGAGGTCCAGGGGGTCCGACCCCCTCCCCCCCAAAAAAATTTACATTTTTTTTTACTAAAATGGCAATGATATAGTATTTTTGTGCGAAATTCTGCCTTTTTTACTGTTTGCCCCCCCTCAAAATGTTTTTTTGGATACGTGCCTGGGGGTGGGGGAGAAGAAAAGGGGGCATATGAGCTGGGTGTGTCAAGCAAAAAATTAGCATCAAAATCAGTTATAATAAGAGATGATTAAAATAAAAAAAGCATAATATTGTGTGAATAATAAAACTGTTAAATAAAATACCTTTGCATAAACTCCAATGTCACTTTAATGGCATCAGGGTATCTTATATTAAAAATATAATAGGCTGCAAAATAAGCAATTATTGCTGTCATTGATGAAACTGATGAATTGACCAATGTCTTGTCAATGAACAACATAAAGCAATCCGCAGTTAATACATCAGACCCTGGAGAGTAAAAAAGTGCACAAATATTTAATACTAGAATAAATCAGGGCATAAAATAGAATATTGTTTATAGTTTTCACTCAAGAATGAATATTAAATAAATCCTGTGCTTAATTTGTAATTATGAACATAACAATGTGAAGGTTTATTTAAACCTTCTTCCTAAATAGCATGCAAACTAACAGAAACTTTGTCAACTCCATTTCATTAGATTTTCCAAAATATAGCAATATATACATATATACAGAGTGTTCCAAGAAGGTGATAATGGGTTTCTTTATCTATTAGAGATAACATGACAATGTAAATTGAAAAAAAATGTTTAAAATAAGTTCGGAAATAAGACTACATTAAGAAAAAATTCCCCTTGTTCATTTTCAAAAAGTAACGCTTTTTAAATTTTTATATAACCCCTGTATGAAGCAATTCTCAATTAGTAAAAGGTATCAGAGACAAAGATAAATATCATGTTCACTTAAACCACTTTTCAATGGCTCTTGAAAGGAAAAAAATCACATTGTATAATCCAGGCATGAAAGTGCAAGCTGATCAAAAAAGCTGAACTCTACCCGAATACAAAATTTAACGTGAAAAAAAAAATTATATACATATATAATATATATATATACATGTATACATTTTCTCACCAGCCAGTACACTATATTCTTATAAGAAGGGTCAATTTATGGTGGAAAAAAAGGTAACCAAATTCTTACAGATTGAAAAACAACTTTTTTTGTACAGTAATTTCTTCCAGTAATATATCACTCCATTCTTAAAAAACGATAGTACAAAATTTTCCCCTCATTTTCTATACATGATAAAAATACATTAAAAAGTGTTGAAATCAAAATGTTTTCAAAAACTTTCTTTTTTTTCCATTATTGCAGTTTTGATTTTATTCATTTATTTATTATTATTATTAAAGTGACCATTTTTTCTGAACCTAAAATCAGGACATTCCTAAACCAGTGTCGAGAGGGATAAAAATCAATCCCGACCCCCCACCTCAATAATAATTACGTAATCAAAGATTATATTCTTGCTAAACTCCAAGCACACTTTAATTCAACCTAATACTTCAAATTTTGATGCAAAACAATAAACTAAACGCAGCTTGCTCTTGGCTTGTAATTCAAGGTCAGAAGACATGTTACTAATTTAATACATCTACGAAACATTAACTGCTACACTTTTACGTTGAGTCGTAAAACGTAATGTCATTAAATTCTCATAAAATAACCTCTAATTATTACTAAATCTATATCGCACATATATATATCCCCTACTTTTATTTCTATTTCTTCTTCATGATCCATAACTTTTGCCTTTAATTGATTTATTCAACCACTCGAATTTAAATTTATTTTTTTCGCTCGCATCTACTGAGCAAGCTTTATGCTCAATGTTTAAATTAATATCCATATTTATAATGTTATCTTGGTTAACTAACAAAAGATCATCTTCACAAACTGATGAACGAAGAACGCAATTTCCCACATGCATTTCAGAGCGTGCGGTACAATTACAAACACACGACAAATAAAAGTAGCAGTAGAAGTTGTTCACATAACAGCCGTTATCAGTCATCCCGTAATTCAAGTTCGGCAATTTCCCCATGCGATTTCAACAGTAAGGCGTGACCTACTTTCAATCTGCGCGATCGTCATTCGGCTGATTGGCACAAGTTACGCCTTTCTCCATTCCGCTGCACCAATAATTTAGGGTGATAGATACGATGTGTAGGCTTAGGAACGCATCTCTGTTTACTGTGAAGGAGAAAAAATGGCGTTCGTTCATTCCGCTCCCCCCTCCACATTTTTCGGTCGCGATTTCTCGACGGTTTTGTATCGATCTCAGAAACAGCCTCAAAGACATTGAAAAAAGCGGATTTCCGCTTAAAAGCAGAACTCTTTCATGCCTGATAATCGCATTTCAGGTGTCGTACGGAAATTCTGAAGGAAAATCTTTTTTTTTTCACTCTATCAATAAACGTTCACATTCAATATCATGTATACTCCCTGATCACCTTTCTTTAAAGATATCTGCAGCTTCATATGATGAAAGAGTCAAATTCGGTACACCACCTCATATTGAATAGGACCCATTTTAATAATGAAAGGAATGGTGTGGCACGAAGGTCATCAAAATTTTAACTTTTTGAAAATAAAAGAGGAATTTTTTTCTTTCCAGAGTTTTATTTCTCACCTTATTTTGAATATTTTTTCAATTACGCTGCCCACTTATCTCAAACAGATAAAGAATTAAAGCCTATTACCACCCTTTTGGAACACCCTGCATATATACACATAAGAGGCACAGATGATTTTTTTTATTTGCGGTCGGCTTGAGTTGAGGTTTTGCACATTTTTCTTAAACAAGCTTTTATTAGTTTCACCTGTATGTAACGGAATCTTAGAATTCAATTTTCACCCACTTACAGACACTCTAGTTTCTGGAACTGGAATCAGTTAAAGTTTCTTTTTCTGTGTATGGCAGCAGAGGTACTGTTTTCTATTAACTCTTATTCTTCTTGTCTCTGTGTTAGTCCTTTTGTAATGTCTTTATTTAATAAATGTTTTCAGTGTGATCTGCCTCTAGAATAAAAAACCTTAAAAATGTAGAATAAAAAACCAATAATATTATGTGAAGCCATTAGCCTGGTTGAAACAGTTACCAGAGTGAGGCACTAGGAGCCTGCTTCACATATCACTCCATCTATCGTAATAAAAGTGTTTACGTAATAAACAATAATGTTGTTTCATTCCGTCCACCCTAATATTAGACCCCCCTTTTATTTTAATTTTTTTTTTGGCCATGCGTATGTTTTTTTTTTTTTTTTTTTTTTTTTTTTTTTGCGCCACGCGTAAGCATGTTTTTATTTTTTTTTTTGCCATGCATAAGCGTGTTTTTTTTTTTTTTTTTTTTTTTGCACATGCAAATATTCACTTCGAAATTTCTCTTATCGCTGTCTTAAATCCTACACTAAACTGTAATCCCATGCTAAACCTTCCTCTAACCCCCCTCTACAAATAGTAATCCCCCTCTTAATCCGGAAGAGTGTCCAAAATACAGTCCCTTAATGGGTGGGATGGATGAGAAAGGATGCGGAAGTAGTTGTTTAATGACAGCTTGTGACGGATGTGGATGAGAGAGGGTTCATGACAAGTGATGAAAAGACTTTGTATGGGTGATGATCTAAAAGCTCCGGAACAAATGCGGAGTGGGTTATGATGCACTGTGTCAAGTTTTTTAATGCTAACCTGCAAGCAGATCCATACATGCCACAGGCGTAATCCATTTTGGAATGAATTACTGCACGGTAAATCCGTAACAGGGCGTCACGCTCAGCTCCCGAAGACATGTTTGTTAATACCTTTAGGATATTTAGTTCCTTTTCACACTTGTTGCGGATTAAAAAACTAAATTTTAAAAGATCAGGGTTGTATTAGCTGAAACTACATTTTGGCAAGAGAAAAAAGCCTCTTTGGAGGGACGTTTGTTGCCAGATATAGATATTTTCGGACTACAAAAAAAAAAAAAAAAAAAAACTTTGTTGGTAATATCTTTTATTAGGTAGTCAGTAGCTTGTAAAAAATTTAGCAACATGAAAAAGCTTAAGTTGGAAAGTTAAAAATTAGGGTCAATTTTTACTCTTAAAGCATTGGAGTATTAAACAAAACAATGTCAAATGAAAAATAATCATTTTTAAGAGTGATGGAAAAAGATAGTAATTTCGATGCTTTAGAACTTGAAGCTGCGCTTCTCTCACTATTATACATTTGACAGTGAAGTCCGAACTTTATGATGTCCCACATGCGTGGTGCTGGAACTAGTTTAATTGCAGGAAAGGGGAAAATGCTGAGAAGGGTTCCTTCCCACGACAAAACTTAGAAAAAAATTTCAAATTCAAAAAATTGCATTATTCATGTGATGAATGATAAAAATCAGGAGAAAATGAGCAACTAATCAAAAATCAGGAGTCTCCTGCTTAAATCAGGAGAGTTGGCAACTCTGGGATATATAAGATATGATTTACAAATGTCAGTTTCCTACCAAAATGTACCCCTAAAAATTTTGTAGAGTCACGTATTTCTATTTTTGAACTACCCACATAGAGCTCAGGATCGGGATGGATCCCACATAAATGACAGAAGTGCGTGCTGACAGTTCCATTGATAGTTCCAAGATAAGTTTCTATACTATTGACAGTACACAAGGCTATTGGTAAAAATTTCCAGATTCTTTAGAACTAAGTAAAACCCAGCAATCCTATGCATAAATGATATACAGGGTGGCCATAATTAAACTGCAAGTGTTTAAGGGGTGCTGGAGAGAAAACTACCAAGAATATTCCAGTGAAATTTGGTATCTACACATTTCAGAACATGCGCAAGTCAACTATGCAAAAAAAAAAAAAAAAAATCGCCATTTTCACCAGATAGACGTCGCTGTACCGTATTTCAAAGTTCACCGGTAGTATATACAACTTCCAAAACCGATAGACAGAGCATAATGACATTCTAAGTGGCATATAAACAATAAAAACATCATTTATAGTTTATCAAAACACCAGAGATTTTAAATGCGACGGTGGACCATGCTGTTTTACGTTTTCAGTATGTGGTTGCATCTGGTGGTTTGCATATTGAACACATCATGTGATAATTTCATTGAATAAATAATGGTTTAATTGTTTTCCAAAGCGTCTTTATGAATTGTTTAATTTGTGATCTTAATTTATGTTAATTTTTGATTACATGTTACTGTAAAAATTCAATTGAGCGAATTGTATGGAATTTTGATAAACTGTAAATGATGTTTTTATTGTTTATATGCCTCTTAGAATGTCATTATGCTCTGTCTATCGAATTTGGAAGTTGTATATACCACCGGTGAGCTTTGAAATACGATACAGTGCCATCTATCGGGTGAAAATCACAATTTTCTTTTTTTGCATATTTGTCTTGCGCATGTTCTGAAATGGGTAGATACCAAATTTCACTGGAATATTCCTGGTAGTTTTCTCTCCAGCACTCCTTGAACACTTGCAGTTTAATTATGGCCACCCTGTATTTAACATATAGGAACACATATTCTACATTGTATTCAAGCAAACATCGGCAGCGATTGTATGCACGATAAAACTATTACACTAACAAATTTTGCACACAGTACACAACACAACAAATAGCCCCTTCTTAATTCAACTAACCCTACCGAGAAATGGGAGAAACCACAAATGCACAGAAAACAAAGACAAAATGAGAAGGAAGTGTGCCATACGCCTTAAGCAGATGATTCATTTTGTATACATACATTTCCGATTGTGTGTGTGCATCATTAGGGAAGTAGTTGGCCACTGAACAGGGTGAGGCGATAAAAATAAAGATAGAGGAGTAAATTTACTTAAAATTCCAGGGCTAAAGCCAGATCTTCCAGGTTTTTAAAGGAAAATTACATTTTCCCATGAGATTTCCCCGAGTTTTAAGAGCTAATTTTGAATTCCCTGAGTTTTCCAGGTTTCCCTGAGGGAGTATGAACCCTGAAGAGGTACTGCAGCAGGATAGTGCTAATGTTTCGCCGATGGTATTTGCAATGTCTGTAGTATCAGAGATGATTTTGTTATTGATGGAAAGGCAGGGCATGGTATGGTTATTGTATATTTCCATAGCTCTTTTTGTTTTGAATTACATGATGAATGCAGCAGAGCTTTAATATGCAATTTTGTGTTTTAAAACAAGAAATTGAGCATTGCTTATTGTGTAAGGCGATAAAGGATAAAAGTCTATCAAACTTGCATGCTTCACTAATTTTAAAACGTTTGTTGACTCTATGGAGAAAATACCCATCTCTGATCACCAAACACCTTTCCACACAGTTAAAAGAAAATATGGAACACCATGACTGATTAAAATGAATTGGATCGCTCCCATCTCAGTATAAAAGTCTTTTTTATCAATCTGAAGGAATTGACCACAGCTATATGCAGTGCCATTTATTTCAATTTTATCAGTCATGAGTGGTTTATCATAAGCACATAAAGGTTTAACAGCAACTTGAATTTTACTTTGATATAAATTAATATGAAAGGTACAAGCATTATTGTAATTTAATGGTTGTGGGAAAAAGGTTCCATTTAAGTTAAAAGCTTGAAGTAGTTGGTGTTTAACAGAAAGAGTTTTTGTTATATTCTTGAAATTCTGGCATCTTCTAGCTACATGTTTAAAGTATGAATGCTTGCTTTCAAATCTAAGAGTCCACAGTTGCATTAGTGGTCCAAACTGAAAAATTAATTCTGGATAGTGATGAAGAAAATGATGCTTTGGCTTTAATGATTTACTGGGAAATAACTTTACCCTTTGTTCCAAATATTCATCTATTAGAATTTTTAAATATGCTATCTGGCCATGAGTGATTTTTGGAGCAACTATAAATTCAACTATTTCCCTTAAGAGAAGTAGTAATTTCCATACAGCATCAGATGTATCAACAATATTATTATATACAATGAGTGGAAAGAATCGAAGAGTACACCAATTTTCTGAAGCATTGCCAACTAACTTTTTACCCTTTTCATTAAACTGCATTGGTTTATTGTTTGAATCATTCATTTTCAGATGTGTTCTTTTTATCAAGTTATTTAACATATTATATGTAAACCACTTCTTAGTTTTAATAAAATAATTCACATATAAGAATAAATCTGTAGGTACAATTCCTTCAAAAAGGTCATGACCTAAACATGGTGGCAAGCTTGGGAAACACACATGAAAATATTGCAAATCATTGAAAATACTTTTTGATTTGATGCCTTCATATTCAAAATTTGTGTCAAGATTGTTAATGGCAAAATCATAATTTAGAGGCGTTCTTGTTTCAGCATTTAACAGTGGAACTTTCATTTTTCTAAAATCAATTCGTTTCATGAGACAGTAACGACACATATAGCTAGACTTTGAAAAATTTTGTACAAAACCTCCTATATAATGTTGTCCCAAATTATCACCCACAATGCAAAATACTACTGCCCTAATTTTAATTCCATCAACCACAATGCCATTTTCAAGTTCCTTCAGATCTTTCAGTAAAGCTTCAAAAACTATTTCAGGGCCAAAAAGCTGCAAATTTTTTTCTTTACAGAGAAGCAAAAGTTGCAAATGCTCAACAGATGAGCGATATTGAGCATAAAAATTTCCCAGCGTAAAATATACACCTAACAACTTGTGATTCCCTTTCGCTGATCCTAATGGATTTGCCAATTCAAAGGCATCTTGATACAAAATTATTTGCAACATACTTTTGTCTTCAAATATTTTATTAGTTTTAAAAGAACAGCCATCATGGATATCACTCATGACTTCTGAAAACATAGGAGCTTGATCATTTTTCACAGGAAATGAGAGTTGTTGTTTAACAGATTCATCTTTTAACAATGCACAAAGGCTGTCTTTTATGGGTACATAATGATAAAATTGCCAGTCTCCCGACGCCCAAACCTGTCGTTCCCAGGTCTAGAAACACTGCAAGTAACACCGCCGCTAAATCAACCAAGAATGCCTGGACCCTGGTAGGCCCTGGCAAAAACAAGAACACCATTCTCAATACCCTTCCGCCTGACGCGGAAGACCCTGAGCCTGAAGAAGACGATCAGACGGACGCTAATATCCCGTCGACCAGCGTCGAAGACAATACTATGACTCTGAAAAAGCCTGCTACTGACAAGACTCTCCAGCAGCTAGTCATCAACAAGCCCAAGGCTGCTAAGAACCCTACCAAAAAGAAGGTTAAACCCAGGAAACATAACAAGGACTCTGGATCTGCTGCCTCTACGCACAACATCCCGAATACACAAACCATGCAGCCCGGCACGTCCCTTGGTAGCCTTGCTGCGCTGAAAGAGACTCTCCAAGCCACTAGAGAGCTCTCAGAAGTCATAGACCTGGAACAAGTCCTCAGTTTTATCAAGTCCCTCACTGAGGAAGAAAGAAACTACACAAACCCGCTGGACAGGTTGTTCGCCTTCATCAGTGTTTACAGCCGACATTTCGAATCTCAACATGGGTCGTCCAACCTATCTGAAGATCCTTAGTTGGAATGCGCATTGCAAAATCAATGAACTTCGCGACTTCCTAGCCCATCAAGACTACGACACTATCCTCTTACAAGAGACTTTTTACCATTTAAACCTGACATATAATATTCCGAACTATACTATGTACAGATCTGACCGTTCTAGATGCCCTGGTACTAAAATCACAGGCGGCACGGCCCTATACATAAGAAGAAACATCCCCCACACCTTGGTGACAAACTTAAACCTTACCTCTCTGGAAGCCACCTCAGTTCTTGTGCATGGTCTCACAGAAGACGTCATGATCATATCTGCCTACGTAAGTTGCTCCAAGCCCTTCCCGGTCCAAGACATCAGGACAATCCTACAGAAGTGCAAGAAAAACTTCATCGCTGGGGATCTGAACGCCCACCACTTCGCGTGGAATTGCAAAAGAAATTGCAAGCGAGGCTGCTCCCTCCTGAAGTTAATCATCTCAGACCATCTTAAGCTGTCCTTCCCTGCAAGCCATACGCATGTTGGACACCATCGGGGCACCCCGGTGTTCTCTACCATCGACATGGCCATCAGCAACAACTTCTGTGTTGCTCCTCCCTGCTCCGTCACTCAGTGCTTCACCTCAGATCACTACCCGGTCACGTTTGAGCTCAGCCTGCTGCATGAACGTTTCAAGGATCGGCCCTACTTGTCTACTGACTGGAGAGCCTTCACTGAGCACCTTCGGTGCTCCCCTTTCTCCTTCAAAAACATACGCACCCAACAGGACATTGATGAGGCCATCACCAGCCTCACGGACAATATCATCGCCGCACATCGGGACTGTTCCAAGCAGGTGCCTCGAAGAGAACACTTTAAACTTCCCTGGAGAATCAGATCCACCATCAGGCAAAGAAATCAGGCCAGGAAAAGGTATCATCAAACCAGAAACCCGGAGACAAGCAGTCCTACCTGCAGCTCTGTGCCACGGTGAAAGAGGAAATCCTCAAATACCGAAATGAACAGTGGACCAGCTATATCACTAACCTCGCACTTGATGACGGCTCTATATGGAAAGCCGTCAAACGCATCACAGGCCGGGTCACGGACATGCCCCCCCTGAAACACCAGGGTAGCTTTCACTACCAGAACAAGCAAAAAGCGGAAGTTCTTGCTACGTGCTACGAGACAATTCACGAACACTGCCAACCTCTCCTCCCAGGGCTGGGACTACCATGTGCACAGGACTGTTTATGAGTTCCTGCTGCAGCCTACGCAGCATCGGATTAGCCCTGCCCCGCCGAGTGAAGTTATAAACATCATCAAGCGCACCAAGAAGAACAAAAGGCCAGGGCCTGACCACATTACAAATGAAATGCTCCAGAACATTCCGGTAAACACTCTCTTTGCCATCACCAAGATTATAAATGCCATCCTGGACAGAACCTGGCAAACCCGACTGCATATAGGCCTATTAGCCTCCTAAGCTGCTTGAGTAAGATAGCAGAGCGGGTGATTCTGAACAGGGTAAACGACCACATCACGGACAGTAACCTGCTTCTCCCAGAACAATTTGGCTTCCGGCCGGGGCACTCTACCGTCCATCAAGTGCATCGTGTCGTCGAGGCCCTGTCCATCCAGCATCAGCAGAAACGACATTCCGCCATCTTGCTTCTCGACCTCCAGAAGGCCTTTGACAAGGTCTGGCACGTTGGGTTAATTTACAAACTCGTCAAGCTCCATTTCCCGGACTCCTTAGTGAAGCTACTAAATAACTACCTGGTGCACCGCAGATTTCAAGTTAGAGTCAAAGACGCATACTCTAGCCCGTCACCAATTTCTAGTGGAGTCCCCCAGGATTCCATCCTCGGACCCGTCCTGTTCAATGTCTTTATTAACGACATTCCGACCCACCAAGATACCATGCTGGCCCTCTACGCCGATGACGCGGCAATAGTTGGCCACGCCAACACTGGCTCTGCCCTCATCACTGCCATGCAGACTCATCTTGACTCCATCAACCGCTGGATCAGGGGCTGGAAGTTACTCCTGAACATTCCCAAGTGCCAGGCCTTGTACCTCTCCAACCGGAATAAGCCGACCAGGATTATGATCGACAACACCCCGATTGACTGGGAAGGACAGATTAAATACCTTCGCGTCACCATCGACAGAAATCTCACCTGGAGACCTCACATTGATAGCGCCAGAGCCAAGATGGCCCTGGCCTACAGGAAGCTAGCCCCCATCATTAAAAACAAGAACCTCTCTCCGCAAAACAAAGCGCTTCTTTACAAGACATTTATAAGACCAACTGCTACGTACGCCGCACCGGTGTGGGCGTATGCCGCAAGATCCTCAATTGACCGACTAGAAAGCAAGCAGAATGGAATTCTGCGCACAATCCATAATGGGCATCATTTCCTAAAGAACGCGGCCATTAGAAGAGACCTGAAAATCAAAACTCTTAGACAGTTCATCTACAGACTTGCTGTTTGGTACTATGGTACGCTGAACCAGCTTCCCAATGAAATAGCCGCGGAGTACCCGGACTATGACCCCTCCGAACCCTGCAATCGAAAGCGCCCCAAAGCGGTCCTCTTCATTTTTGCGCCCTCATAGTGAACTCCTGCACGACCAATCTGATCTGTAACTGATCCGGGCCCCCGGCCCCCCCCCCACCTCATGATAAAGTACCTCAAGACATATAACTACAAACTGGAGATAAAGCTCTATGCTAAGGTGCTCCGAAAAACCCAGAACTTCAGTTCAGTTCAATGATAAAATTGCTCTTTGCTAACCTTATTCCGACCTAAAAATATTTATTTTGGGGCAACGTAATTTAACTTGTTCTTAAAAAAATTATATCGTAAATGGGTTGATCTAAAGGAACCTGACTTTTGACATAGGACAGAATTGATAACTTTTGCTTTTTTTGCAGCATCAATTATTGCATCTTTCTGCTCAGATGTAAGATTTTCAATTAAATTTAGATTATTCAGAAATAAGTTAGAAAAATATTGCTCATCGGCACAAAGTAAAATATCTAGCTCTTCTATTATTTTTTGCACTGTTACAGATGGCACAAAACATTTAGTTTCTAACATAAGGGTAAATAATGCAACTACCTTTGCAATATTCATTTTTACATCTGCATGATTATCAACACTTTTGCTTTCTGATAAACCACTACATGAACCAACACTATTATTATCATATTCATCCTCATTCTGAACGCCTGCATTTTTTGTTTCAATGTTTTTTGACAAAAATGCAGATGCAATGCATTTTGAACCATAATTTTTGTGATACCGCGAAATATGAGATGAAAATGATGATACATTTTTAAATGATTTTAAACACTGTTTTGTAAGTGAGAATGGTATCGCGTGAAATGCTTTCTCAATGCATAATATGTAGAGAAATTTGCCTCACAATTACTTATGCAGCATGGAAACTTGAAATTATTTAAATTCCTGTGAATACTCATATGTGTGACATACTTATTTTGCAAACGTGTTTTAAACGTGCATGCCGAACAGGAAAACATTTTTACTGTGCAATTCGTTGCTTTTGTTTCGTGTCAATAATAATTATTTACATTATCAGGGTATATACACACTACTGAACATATCGATCTGCATAAAAAAGGAAGCAAGCAGCTTTGGCACTAGCAAACACAATCTGAGGTTACTAACAATAAATATTCAGAAGCATATTCTTAATATTAATTGACATTTGAAGACAAAAATTACTCCAGTAACTAGAACTTAGAATAAAAAAGTCTGCCAGTATATAATCACAAAATATAAAATAAAGCCTAATATCTAAAGACTTCGATACTCACCATTACAAGTCACGTTGCTTTTGCCGCCGCTGCCGGTCCGGTGTGTGTTTTGGTGCTGTTGAAGAGCTCTCAGTTGCCAACGTTTTTTTTCTAAATTTTCTTTGCAGCTTTCAATGAAACCATGGCGGTGCTAATATTATTTTTATTAAAAAATTAAATATTATTATTTTTATTAAAAAATAATAAAAATAATAATATTTAACAGCCTTAGTTATACTGCAAAGATAAACTTAAAAGGAAAAATAAGTACCTCTCTTCATTCATCTGAAAATCCTCCATTTGTATCCTTCCTGTTTTGACAATCCACGTGAAAACAGTCATAAATAGGCTTCAAGATAAGCAACTATATTGCAATAAATAAATTTTTACAAAGTCACAACAGAAAATAATAAAAATTCAGATGTCATAAGGAAAAATGTTCTGTAAACAATGCGAAACGAAAAGTATTTAGACGTTACGTTTCAATGCCGTCATCCAGGATTGCGTTGGCTCTTTTTAACATTTCGCCATTTCATTCGCCAAATTAGATTTTTACGGACATCATTAAGAAAAGCAATTGTTAATATTTTCGCCGAAACGTATTTTCTTTCGCCAAACTAATTTTATTTGCGACGTCGGCGATCGACAGCGCGATCCCTGCCGTCACAGCCGAGCGCGCATAAATCCTAAAAAGGGGTATTATAAAAACATAATATGCCTCTAGAAAATCGCGCATGCATTTGCGGAGTTGTAGGGAGGGGAGAATGCGTTTTGACAAGTGGTACGTAGATGGCGGTGACGTTGACGTAGTAGCAAAACTTAACCGCGAAAATTCTCCCATTAAAACGTTCGGAAATTATTGGTATGAAATTAATGTGACTGAATGGGGAAAGGCTACTTTAAAATGGCAGAAATTATTTGTATGTATTATTAATTACAATTGCGAAAAAATAACCAAATAGTACTTGCAAATAATATTATTTTGTTTTGCTTATTAGAGATTATTTTTATAGTGTACTTGATGCAGGGTAATTCGTAAAAACATGCTAAATTATTATATGGGATATATTTTGCAAGATTTTTTATAGTGGAGAAGAAATATTTCTCTTCGGAAAAAGAAAAAAGCTGTATCCTTCTACCCACAGCTTGTTTGTTTTAAAGAATAAATTTAAAACAAAACATTAGTAGCAAGCATCTTCATCATTACGAACCATAAGTTCTTATCTCAAATTTTTGTCCCAAATCAATAGTTTATTTTTATCAAAATCGTTCTAAAAATGTGTGAAAATCGTCTACAAAACAGATTTTTTCGCGAAATGTAATTAATAATTTATGAAAGTAATTCCCAACATTTTAAAGAATGTTTTTTTTTTAAATTCTAATTTAAATAAAATACCCTTTTCACATCCAGTCACATTAATTTCCTATCAAATACAATCTCAAGTTTATTTATGCATGTTAATAGAAAAAAAAGTGAAAGGTAATCTACCAGGTTTGAACCCGGGACCTCAGTCTTCGGAGCGGGAGACAGTTCCACGGGGCTAATGTTCCCACGACCAACCTTGTGAATTATTAGTACATATATCTGTACTAAATTATTAGTTGCCGTATTCTCGAAAAGTGTTGAGAGTTGCAGCTAATTCTTTGGCATTTTATCTTATAGAATTTATTATAGACTCAATATACATACAATAATAAATTTTATCATTTTTGATTTTGAAAATTCAATATAAGTTTATAAAAGCATGGAAATTTTTGTGAAAATTCAGTGTTAACGCATAAAAATACTTTCTAAAAAACTTTTGAATGAATCTCTACATCAATTAGAAAATTTGTTCAGAATACATTATTGGTTAATAACAAGTTAAAATTGAAGGAAAAAATTAAATATTGACGTGCAAGAGACACTTTTTAGAAATTCAATTTTTTAATAAAAAAAAATTTTTTTTGAGTTTTTTGAGTACTTAATATTGTTATACTTCAATACATATATATATATATATATATATACAGAAATTCATAATTTTTGGTTAAAATTTTTTTTTATAATGTTTACCGTCCCCTTTAAAAAAATGCAATGCCTTTTCTTTTCAGTTATTGTCAACATGTATAATTATTTTTATCGCCTATGCACTCAGTATCCGCTCTCCCTTCCGAATTGAAAGCAAATAATAATTCGAATTTTCCAGAGTTCCATTCCATGAAGAACTCCCCCCCCCCCAGGGCCAGGGACAATAGAGAAGGCCCTGCCCCCCCCCCGCACCTCCGAAACAAAATCCTGTCAACGCTACTCTCATATATCCTCTAAAAGCTTAAACCATTCTTTCAACATAACTGAAAAATACTGCACATGCGCATAGGAACATTGACGTAAATTAACTGTATATCTCCCGTACATTAACAAAAAATCCCTTATTTAACGGTATAACTGCCGTTAACAATAGAAACGGCACATATACCGTATTTTTAAGGATCAAATACTGTCGATTTACCGTAGTTCTACCGTAAACACGAAAAATGGTACAAGTACTGTAAAATTTACAGTCCTTATCCTGTAATTTTACGAAAATTTTTTGCAGTGCGTGTTCTAATATCCGCGTGTACCAAATTTCATCGAAATCGGTTGGACGATATTCTCATAGTAAACGGCTAAACGGAATAGAATTTGACGTTCTGCTGCACCACCTGGTGGCAAGTTAGAGGAAAACGGATAGCATAAAAAGCTTCTCCATGATAAAAGACTTAGGTGAACCAAATTTCATGGTGCAACGGTGCTCAACGGTGCTGGAGTTTTTCAACCTCATACACACATACCAACATTCATTTTTATCTATAACCAGTGTCATTATATATCCCAGTCTCAAATAAAATCCAGTTTCAAATCTAAGTCTCGCCAAAGTGCCAACATACGCCATTTTGCAACCGTTTTTTCAGGAAATCATTCGAAGCATTGACTTAGCAGCAATCAATATGGGAAATGGTTTGACCGCGAAAAAGTAAAGCAAGCCTTTATTTGAAAAGTGGAATCCCTTAATACAGCCGAATTTTTTAAAATTATCAACTATAACGTGTTTTATTCATCGGTACTCCGATGTACTAAATGAGAAGATTTCAATTTTCTGAAATTTGGCGGAATTCCCCCAACTTAAATCAATGTACTCATTTGGCGAGAATTCTGGAGATAGATCGCTTGAAATCCCTTAAAAACTGCATTATTTCTTCACGGATCATTAAAATTTAACGCTGTATTCTAATAGAACCTTTGCACTTGTTTTCAAAAATCTATTTCCTTAAGCTCTCAATAAATTGCGCCAAGCCGAAATCTGTGCAAACCGCTAGAACTCACTTTCTCAAAATCGGCATTTGAGCCATTTTATTTTTTCGCCAAACTAAAAAAATTTACCTATTAGCCTCGGAAATCTTCAATTCCTATTGTTTTGCGTATAAAACATTTCATTCCTGCTCCGATTTCCCATGCACACGATATTATAATTTAAAAAAAAATAACCTTACGAATATAAACTAACAAAAAAAAAATCATTATTATTCTTTTATTTTTACTTTGAGAATTTAAAACATTTTATTCGGCAAAATCGCCACACATGGCAACCACGATCCTAATTTCACACTTTTTTCACTACAGGGGTTACAATTACGGAAAGCTTTTTGCGTGGAGAGCATAAAAAATCTCTTAAATTCCGGGAACGGGTGGACTTTCAAAGTTTTAAAGTGGACTACGATTTATTCTATATTATTTTACATATCTGTGCTAAACTTCAGGCCGATAGGTCCATTTTTGTGGATTTGTATACGAATCAAATCCACAAACAAACAAACAAACAAACAGAATTTCATTTTTATTTATAAGATTTTTAATTTATGAGCAGTTCCTCTTACGCACGAAAAAATAAATAAAAATGTATATTATTTGTTACTAAAAAGAAACATAAACTTCAAGTAAAGATCTTATTTTATGTTGATATACTTACATATTTCATTGTACAAGCTTCTTTCTAAAGAAGAAAATCTGATGTGTCCAACACATGACTTCCTTGCACGTCTATTAGATCAAAAATATTTTCGACGCACTTCCTCTAAACTTATTTGTTTGAAAGAGATAAAATATCAATAATAGTAAGATTTAGCGATTTCTAGCCAAATATTTCGATATCGCCAAGCTGAGTTCAATTTGAAAGATTTCCTTCTGACACTTTATTTGGCGATATTTCACCAAAAGCCGACAAACTTGAGATAGTCTGCGAGATTTCGGGGATAGCCAAAGTAGTCATTGACCACAGACTTTCAATGAATTGAATGCATTCATACACCTCAATGTATTTAAAGTCATTTGGCAAACCCTGTAAATAAATTCTCAGTCGATTGCTGTCAAAAAAGATATTGAAAACAGTTAGATATTACAATAGTTCTAAATACAAAAGTTCAAAATTCTACGGGTTAAAGTTTTACAGTTATACAAAATACGAAATAATTTTTGGCGATATTTCGGCGAAACTCGTCAATTTCGACGACATTTGGCGAGATTTTAAGCATGAACCAAACACTGACAGATTATCGCCAAATATGGTGATATTTCTCCAAAACTCGCCAAGAACGATGACAAATGGCGATACTTTGGGCATGGACCAAATAACTGAATATCGCCAAATTTGGCGATATTTCGCCAAAACTCGCCAAGGCCGAGGACAGACGGCGAGATTTTGGGCATGTACCAAACAATGATCGTATACAGTTGTATTATATTGAAGATGTCCATAGACATTAAAGTACTGAAATTCTTTTCGGTGGTTCTGTAAATAAACTCTCCAGTAGATTGGAACCAAAAATCGAGATGCACAACTAGATGTTACGACAATCTTATATATGAAATTTCATAATATTTTTTGAGATTTGAGAATTAAATATGCACACACGTACACCAAACGTCGCCAAGCTTGGCGACTTTTGGATAGTTCTTGAGGGAGTCACGTGACCGTGGTCGGACCATTACCTAACTTATGTGGTAGGACGGCATTGTGTTTGAAATGGATGAATGCTCCTAAAATTGCCATTGACCGTAATGTATTGGAAATCTTTTGAGTGTTCCTGTAGCTGAACTAACTATAAATGATAAAGACACTTTTTTTAATGGAGAAATTCATTTTCTAACTCTTTACAGCATATATCACTTCTGAGTCGTTTGAAATAGCCCAATACCTCTAAAAAACGCTTTGATGAATTTCGGCCCATAGAGCGTAATGTATTTCGAATCTTTTGGGTGGTTCTGTAGATAAACTATCCAGTCGAATGGAACCGAAAGGGGAGGTGCACAACTAGATGTTACAACGTTCCTAAATATAAAGTTTCAACATTCTACGCCTAATAGTTTTTGAGATATGCGAGTTTAATGAATTTCGGCCCATTGAGCGTAATGTATTTCGAATCTTTTGGGCAGTCCTGTAGATAAACTATCAAGTCGAATGGAACCAAAAGGAAAGGTGCACAACTAGATGTTACAAATATCCAAAATATGAAGTTTGGACATTCTACGCCTAATAGATTTTGAGTTAGGCGAGTTTAATGAATATCGGCCCATAGAGCGTAATGCATTTCGAATCTTTTGGGCGGTCCTGTACATAAACTATCCATTCGATTATCACCAAAAGGGGAGGTGCACAACTAGATCATAGAACAATCCTAAATATCAAATCTCAACATTCTACGACCAATAGTTTATGAGATATGCGAGTTACATACATACGTACGTACGTACAGACGGCATGGAGAACTGGCCACAATAGACTCGCCGCTGGTCAAAATGAGTTGCAGACGCATTAATATGATCGTGCATGATAGCCTACGATGAGATGCATCGAAAAAATTTTAAAAATTCAATTTAGAGGTAGTCAAAATCGGTTTTTTTGTCGAAATTTGGCCCCCAAAATTTTTCGGGATCACATTACTTCCTTATACTACGTACAAGGAAGTAAAAATAGCTTTTTGTAAGATTTTTTCCTCCTGTCGAATACAGACTTGCTAAGCTTTTAAAACTGAAAAGGCCCCTGATTTTCTCAGCTTGATAAGTCTAAAAGCTTGGTATTTTTTATGCAGATATTTTCCGATTAAAATGCACAAATAATGAATGCAGACATAATTTGTTTCTCTCCTTAAATGAGATTAATGTCAGTATAAACAGCACTATTTTAGTTCTTGATTTTTATAATCTAAATAAATTTCAAAATTTGACAAAAATTTCAGGAAACATAGATCATTAAACATACATCCAAGAAAAACTATCTATACCAAAAAAAAAAAAAAAAAAAAAAAAAACAGCACAATAAACGCTGAAAATCGGGAAAAGTTTTAATTAATGAAGAAAAATTTAAAAAGCCCGAAAAATTTAAAAACAACCTGAGGCCCAAAATAGGTTAAAAAAGTCTGAGATTCAGTAACAAAATAATATTAATGTTTAACATCCTTATACTTTATAACAGGATTGATTTACCCCTTAAAAAGTCAGCCCACGTTTAAACAAGAAAGTTCTTAACAAAGCCAGCAAGCTAATTAATTAACAATGCTTGGGTAAGTTAAAAACCTGTTGGTTTCAATTAAAAATTCCATTTTAATGTGTGTTTTTATCCACTTGAAAGTAAACTCCCCTATCACTCAAAACGGGACTAGGATCACACAACACTCATGTATCAGTTCAGTTCTTGGATAAAACTGCTATTGCGTACGAACGAAGGAAAAAAAAAAACATCTCTGACGACACGCGTTCCGGAAAAATGACCCAGGGAACGGAGTGACCAGTGCATAGGTATTCATATGTTCACATACAGGGGGGGGGGGGGGTTCTACAGCAGGCGAACCCATACACAAAAAATAGGGGTAGTGTGGTGGGATAATTCTGAGAAAAGATTCCCTTCCTGTAACGCCAAGGCTGCGGAATTAAAAACTCTTTTAAAAAGGGAATATCTTTCAAAAAATTGCATTTTTTTATAGTTGATTCAGATTATCAATTACAAAAATAACATTCTGTTACTTCATTAATAGCATTTGTAAAATTCTGTAAAAGACTGAACATTTTCCAAGTTGTTATTAATCAAAGAAAAATGGTAATGAAGGAGATTTAGTTGAATATATTAAAATTGTTTTTTTCTGCTCCAAGTTTCCCGAAATTCAGATTAGCCACCAGAAATACAGTAATATAACTCTAATAACTTTATTACAGTTCAAATGTCTATAGCTTAATTAATTCAATTGACTTATTTATGGACTATATAAGAATTGTCTTTCAACACTTAACTACTGTTTAGTGTAATTGCAGACTGCATTTTAAATCCCCACCCTATTAGTTATAGAATACACAAAATGGAATCTGTATTATTTTATTTGCGAAGTTTCTTACCTTTATTCGTTTTAAGACGTTCAGAGTAAATTTGAACTCATATGTGAGCACGCCACTAATGCTTCGCAGCTTAAATCTTTTAACGCTCGTTTAAACCGAAGCCCTGAGCAAGTTATAGAAAAAAGTCTAAACCGGTACATTTGTTTCAATGGTCAGAGCGAGCATGTTAAACCTGGATTAAGGTGTGGAATAAACTCGGAAAAAACGGAAAATGGTGGATCGTATGGAGGGTTTAGGGAATTTTACACCCATCCCCTATTTAAAAATACACTACTGGCCAAAAGTATTGAAAGTTTCAGAAATCTAACCCTTTTCAAGATTAAAGCCCCTCTCCCCCGTCAAAATTAAAAATCAATATAATTGATATTTTTTTATGTCAGCATATTAAATTAATTACTTCAAAGACAAGATATCATTAAGTTAAAGAACAAAAATAATTATTTAATTTATTGAAAAAATAGCATAAAAATACATAGGTTATTATTGAAATCATAATCCATTTTGTCTTGCCGGAATAAAATTAAATAAATAATTAATTTCAAGTTATTCTGCAAAAAGAGGAAAATAAATAAATGCAATTGAACTAAAGATCATTTATTATGTTGCTGAGCAGCCTTGACTTTGACCACAACAGCCACTCTTTCAGATATGGAATCCACAATGATTTACAACACTTCCTTCGGTGTTTCATGGTGCCAACTGAAATTATGGATTCCGGAAGGTCTCATTTTGTTTTTTGGTAATTTTCAGATGTATTCTTTCCAATGATACTACATAAATTCTCAAAAATATTTAAATCTGGCAAATTTTCTGTCCATTTTTTTTTTTTTTTCTTATTCTTGAAACGATGGCTAGATTTCTCAAACTTGCAATACTTTTGGCCAGTAGTGGACGCTTCAGCTCAACATTTTCCTTTATTGTGCTCTATTAACCCAAATTATTCCCTAATTAACCCAAATGGTTAAAATTAGCCATATCTGGCAACCCTTATCTGAAACTCTTTTCTCTTTCTTGTAGTTTTTATTGCAATTGCTATCATATATTTGCTGTATAATATTTGTTTTAGTTACTATAAGGATTAAATGAATGCTTACTCACGTATCATAAACTGATTACCATTTTTAAAACTTGAAAGTCAAATTAAACCTGACATTTTCATTAATTAATTCCTTCGATATTTTTATATACTTATCCACAGGAGTCTGCCTGTCCAGAGACCGTTTCTTTCACTTTCTCTGTCTTTCTTTTAATTAATTCTTGCATTTATGTTCAATCTATTCGCTCCTACGTTGTCAAGACGTATCGTCAAAAACTCCCCTTTTGTATCTATTGTTAGAGGAGAGGACGATATTATGGAATAGTTGGGAAATACGGAATACTGACGTTTTGACTGGATTTGATCTTCTTATCAAGTAGGAAATAGTATGAACTACTCAAGGACTCTCATTGATATAGAGCTGTGAGAGATGGCCGCTTGTTGTTATAGTACCATTAGCTACAGAACGTAGTCTATTATGTGATTTTCAAGAGTCTTCAGGCAAGTTTTCAAACATTTTAACAACACATGATTTGAATATTCGTATTAAACATAATGTACACTGGAAGAATTGTAGTTTGTTACACTGTAGTCCTTTTTAGTTGACAATGTTTTGTCCATCAATTTAAAGGTTCGTTTTCCAATCTGGTGTGTCGGGTATTATATTATGAAATACCAGATATTTTATAATACACAACGTAAATGTATCATCTGTGATGGATTTAACTCCATTAACTAAGGAACCTGAAAGCAAAGACGTCGAATGTACATCCTGTAACAAAAAAAAAAAAAAAACGAACTTTAACGAGGTTAAATTTGGATTAATCGCTTCAGTTGTTCTCTGTGGGCTAAATTTGACTTTTCTGGAGCAGAGAAGAAAGCATTCTGTCATTTCTGTAGTCTCGAAGCAGAAATAGCTTGAACTTTATTTTTAAAATATGCTCTTTAATAGTTAGAATAGTTTTTTATGAAGTCTGATTATTTTTTAATGATTTAAGCTACCTATTCCATATTACTTTACTATATCATATTAACTTCCATTCGTAAATTTATATTTTTATAAAGTCAGAATGAATGGTATTTTTTATGTGTGACAGTTATAATGCGACTCCGAAATATTTCATCCAGATAATTAGAAAATCCTGCATTTTAATTTTCCTTAATTTAGCGTGAGTCAGGTTTTTCACGGGAAATCATCAGCTAAAAAACATCGCTTTATATTCGGGATAGTACAGTTGTTATAGTGCTTACTCATCATGATTTTGTGACTTTTATTCAAAAGCAGGAAAAATACTTAAGAAACAAGAAAGAAACATAAATAGTGTTTCTTTTATCCTCCTTTCCTCTACTTATCTGCACTAGTTTCCAAGTCTTGCAAAAATAGGATACTACAAAATATACGTAAAACATGTTTGGATAAGTATTCAAAATATACTTTCTTTTAATTAATTCTTGTATTTATATTCAATCTATTCGCATAAAAAAATATTTTATGTGCAATGTGTACGAAAGCGCAATGTTTTTTGTTACGCGTAAATGAAACTTTTGAATAAAATTTCTGATGTAGTCCCCTGTGCAATCTTCTAAAGGCCAGATACGACTAAATTGGTTTCTCAGTCTAAAGTAGAATACTGCATATCTCCATAGGTTTAATGAAACTCCTCTCCTTGTGTGTTTGACCATTTAACACTTCAGCCCCAAGAAATTCCAGTTTAAGCGAAAAAAGTTAACAAAATATGATGGGGAAATAAGTTTTACATTAATTTTATAGAAGGAAATTTTCTCTGTTTTTGGATGGTTTCATAATTTCGAAAGTTACGATTTGCAAAAAAATCTTAAAGTGACAAAAAAAAAAAAAAAAAAAAACATAAGGTCACTTTCGCATTCAACCCCCAGACGTACATCAGAGTGAATTATCAAAAGTTAAAAAATGCACACTTTATAGCATTTTCATTCATTTTCGCATATATGATTTTACATTTTTAATAAATGGCATGTAATCCTGACAGTATGAATTTTTTTTCTTTTTGCTGAAATTGTAACAGCTATCCCTAATGACGCCCTGTATAAATATTTTTGCTAAGCTAACTGATGTTTTATTAGAAATGACTTGGATTATGTAAATATATGTTATTGGTCCTTCATATCGGTACGGTTTTGTAATCTCTCTCTAAAAAAAAATCAGGACATCATTTCTAATGACCTTAGATCAAATCTGTTCATTTCATCGTTGTAAAAATGATGCAGTTATTTCTGTTCTTAGAATTTCTTCGCCTATGAATCGTTTAAACAATGAGAAAGAATACACTGAAACTGGTTTCAGATTTAAATGGAAAAGGAACGGCTGGCCTTTCGAAAAATTATTCGAACTTTACTTAGTTTCAGCAGTTTCAATAATTCAAGAGGCTCAATAAATAAACTTTGCTTCAATTATAGTATATTTATATTTTTTACTATTAGTTCAAATATTAAAAAATTCAAGAAATAAATTTACTGGAAAGCAACTATATTAAACAGGAATTTCTTTCAAAAAATGTTTTTCAAACATTTAAGTTTGAAAATAATTATACTTAGTAATAATGATATTTAGTAAATAAAATATTCAGATGTACTGAAATGAAAACTGAGGGTCAATGAGCATAAACGTTAATCTAGTGGTTGCAATAGCTTTGTTCTCAAGAAGATTTCGCTGTACACGGTGTAATAACGGAAATGGTTTAGTATGTCAATATTTTTTCGGGTGTACTGACATGTGGTAATCATGGACAATGTCGAGAAAATTAGATATAGACCACCATTTTGCAAATATGTCATTAATGGTCTCAACTATAAGTTATTGCAAAAATTATTTCTCAACCTTTTGGGACAGTAAAAAATCTCTGTTTCTTGAAAAAATTGTGTATACATTTTCGGACGGGTATTTATTTTGACTCTGAGTTATCAAAAAGTTACAAAAAATTACTTTAAAAAATGCCATCAGATACATGATAATATTTTTAACTGAGTATTTATTGAAAAACGATATAAAAGTTATTGTAAAGAGAAAACTAAATGCGATTTGTAATTCAATGAAATCCGAGTTTTTCCCAATACTTGACGAAAGTTATTGTTTATCTATAGGAATTGATTTCTTCCTTATTCATTACATCATGCTTCCTTTTCCGATTCCCTCTTCTTGCAGGAGTCCTGAATAAATATATTTATTCCTTTATTTTCATATAGATGTCGTAAATGTATTTGAATTATTTTCAGCCTGCTACACGATTCTTATAAATTAATACAAAATGTTACTACATTTTTTCGAACGATTATGTACGAAAACGTAAACGAGTCGAACATAATTCTCTTTTTTTCTGTTAACAAATTACTTTGGCACTTAAAAAATGTCGTTATAGTTATCATTGTGTAGGCATAATCTGAAATAATACTCTTTAATGGCTCAGTAAATAAAATAGCTAAATTTGAAATAGCTAAAAGTGCTAAATTTGTTATAGAAACAAATTACAGTGATACCCATCTTCTGGTATACTCTGGTATATTTTTTTAAATTCAAAAAAAGGACTAGACACAAAAGTTTCTCAAACAAAAATTCATGAGTATTTTTAAAAGTATATTACATTATTTGAATTTGTAATTAATAATTATCAAATCTAAAAAGGAAAGGATTCCATAGTTTTTTTTCCTCACTTTTTCTTTATATATTTTATTACATTAAATTATATAATACATAATTGATCAATAATATACAAATGAATTTTTAATGAAAACTTACTTCTATAAAAAAAAACATCATTGAGTTCCTTGCAAATCAATTTTACCACTAGTTTTGGAAAAAGATTTTTGGACCCAGTGAAAGAAAGATAAATCATGCCGAAATTATCGATTCTAAGACACTTCTTAACACAATGTTTGTGCTCGTACGCGCACTGAAAAATGAATTCTAGTAAAAAGCGAATTCACTATTTTAGTTTTATCAGTTAGTTTGTGGAAAAACACAACATTAGAAAGAAATATCGGAAGTTGTTATTATATATATGGCATGATTTGAACACATGGGGAACAATAGTTTAAATATAAAACCGACTTGGAAAATTTGAGTTACGTACAAAACTTTTTTGAAAGGATGCACTACTCCTTTAACTCATATCGCACACACCAGCTCTCGTCGTAACAGACCGTACCAACAGCGATTCCGCTTCTTTGTCCATCGTTGCTTCCGGACACGGATCTTTTATCACTTCCTCTGTCACCCGGAGGATTTGCCTGCTACAATAGTTAGTAACGTCACGTCAATGCTACGATAGGAATGACCAGAGTAGAGAGAACAATTCAAGTTATTTCTTTCTAATTATTACGTCTTGAAACTAAGACTGTTTAAAGTATATTTGTAAGTTAAAGGAAAGAAAGCACTAGCAGGAAATTTGTCAGAAAATGTCCATTCTGTTTGTCGTCTTTCAAAGAATCCTCACAGTAACTTACCGTTTTAGTGAAATGGTTACATTTTTTCAAAAATATTTGTATTTTGCCATCTCCAGAATCGAATCAAATCCGTGACCTGAAGAAAGTGTTCGCTGCTCTTATCCACTCGACATTATTTTTATGTTTTAAGGAGTGTGTCTTGAAACCCAATGGAATAACAAATGTAAACATTTTATTGCAGTGTTAATTAATCATAGCTTAACAGTTATCTAAATGCTCATCAGTGAGCGTTTGGCATCAATATACCTTTCTAGCTGAAAATGTCCAACGCAAATTCGTTTAACAAGTTACAGAGGAGAGCGAGGGTGGTGAGGGAGCATCTTACGATTCCTATAAGAAATTTTTCAAAGTTTAAACATTTCCCGGCTTTTTAAGGACATTCTTGCCTACTCATGGGAAAGAAGGATATTTTCCTGCAAAACATGGTTGTCCATATTCTAAATTTTCAGATTATTTTTAACAGTGATTTATATGTAAGTTACTTTGTTACACACTAATTAATTTCACCGTAACCTATTCTGTTAAGCACACAAGAATATTTATTTTCGTTTCGTTTCGTTTGATGTTTTTGATTTTTTGTTTGTGTGATTGTGGCAAAGCTGCACTAGGGCAATCTGCCGAGTATGGGGGGGTGCCTTGGTACGAGGAATTTCTAAGGGGTTCTAACGCGTATTCACGTTGCATCTTGAGAAAACCTACCAAAGCTCCAACCGTTAGATCGAAAGCCGCGCGATGGAACCAGAACCCGAGACTTTCACATCTCAGCCGTCTACCATTTCAGTAGCCATTTCAGTGAACCCGTCTACCATTTTCAGATTATTATTAACAGTGATTTATATGCATGTTATTTTGTTCGCCGCTTTAAAATAGCTATAAATGTTTCACACTAATTAACTTCAACGGAACCTATTCTATTAAGCGCTCAAGAATATTTATTTTTGTTTCGTTTCGTTTGAAATCTTTGTGTTAACAATACGGGCATTTGTGTGGGAAAAATATACTGTAATTCTTATACACACACACTTCTATCGTGCAAATGGTAGTATAGTTTAATAATAACATCAATCGTAGTTTATTGACTGAATTTAGAGCAAAGAAAGACTGTCTGACTGAAAATCAAACTGGGTTTATAAACATTCCATTGGAAATTGTTAAAAACGAACCTGTTATTACACTTCCATCTGGAAAATAAAAACTATTTCAGAAGAAGAGAGTATGGAAATGCATTTTAAATTGAGGGAATGTAGGAAAGTATACTTATTTTTGTATTCCTGATATAAATTTCAAATTTTATGCGATGTTTTAGTCCCTGATTTTTTTTTCTTATCCTTTTTTCTACTTCAAGAGGAAGTTTTAAAAATGACATCATTCGAAATCTTCTTTTTAGAGTTCAGGAATTTTTCTTTAGGATGAGAGTTTTTCTTGTAAAATTTATTTGCGATGTTTTACTACATCTCATATATTTTTCTTTTTTAGTTAACGCCCTATCAGGATGAGCATAAAGTTTTGCTACAGAGGAACTGGTTTAGACATAGTAGGAAATTTCATTTTCCGCACATTCAAAAAAGTAATTTGTATTTTAAAATAAATTTATTTTTATGTTCGCTTCTTAGGTATAATGTTATTCTTGTGTGTGTTTTAAGAATAACATAATTTGATTCAACAGTTCATCAGAATTCGTTCAATATTTCACCATGGTACTTGAAACATTGGTACAGAAAATGGCACTAGAAAAATTTTAAGCATTTGTAAAATGTTTCAAAACAGAACTAAAGTTCTTCAGAATCTATATTTTACGAACCCTTAATCTAGTTTTTCTTAGAGTATAAAAATTTGTTATTATGGGTTTAAGAAAATCCTTAATACTTTCAAATACTTAAACTTTACGCAATAGTAATTCTCACTGAATTATTCATTTAACGGTTATTAAAAAAGTAACCTTACCTAAATCTAAAGTTATTAGAGCAACAATGTGTTCGTTTCAAGTAACAAGAGTTTTTAAAAAGTAGAGTTCAGTAGACCACTTTATATTTTATATTAAAAAAAATCCGGGGCTGTGGTTAAATTAACAAGTAAAATAATTTACCCGCCTAGACGAACAAAAAAGTGCAACACTCCGTAGTGAAAAGTATAAATGCTATTTCTGCGACATAAAAGCGTTAGGGAAATTTGTAGAAATCTTCTTGTAATTTTTATTCTAAAAATTCTTTTTTAACTGTATTCACTGGACGTTAAATGCATGTGTTATCTCCATGTCTTCTTCTGAGACATTTCTTATAAGAGGTCATAAAAACGTTAAATATTCTACCGACGTTTGCTGTCGTAAGAGTTTGTTCCTCTATATCAACAATACGGTTTGTTTCACAGGGGGATCTTTAAAGGGCCGAACATTTTATGGACTGGAGTGATAAAGGAGGTAACAAAAAAGCAAGCTACTGTAAAATGTAGCTTATATGCTTAACGTGGCACTTGTTTAAATATTGAAATTTTAAGTTCCGATGTTGACTATCTTTTAGGTTTAGCAGTGTTATCAGGCGATGACGGAAAGGTACTGTGTCGGAGGATAAAACCGAAATTGGACTAGAAAGAGAATTTCTTAACAAAACGGTTTAAAACTGACAAACACAGCACACGCAGGAATAATAAATACATAGAGCTAAAACGGACATATTTTTTAAGTGAAAATTTTCCCATTACAATCTCATATTTATTTTGAAAAAGTGTTAAAATTTGTTAGTGAATCTAAAAATACTGTGAAAATGTAGCACCTCAAAATATATCGTAAATACCTGCAACTCTACAAATTTAAATAAAATAGATTAACATCCCAAAATTAAAAAGTTTTTAAAAATTGAAGACTATAAACCTTACTTAGACGCCTTCATAAATTTTTTGATATTGTCACGAGACTTAATTTTCTATAGTTTAAAATTAAAATACGTATTTAAACGTATTTTGATTTTTAAAAAAATGGAATGCTGTACACAGACTTACAGATATTTAAACTAATATGCTACTTGAAAACAAACTAGAATAAAGTAATTGAATTTCTTTCAAAAGTAATTTCGGAACAATGTAAAGAAAATATATTTTTTCTTTTCTTTTTCCCATTTTCAACTGTTCGTGAATCTCATTATCCGCATCTGGATTTGTACGAATGAGATTTCGCTCATGTGTAAGATACACACAGGTGCTTTTCTATTTCTAAAATTTGTTTTTACGACGGAACGTGACACGAGATTCCCAGCGCTGCGCAACTATGAAACAAGATTTTAACAGCTCCTTTAAGAACGTGTGCGAAAGAAATCTCGCTGATGTTCTGCCATTCCCAAAGGAAAAAAAAATTGAATATCCCTACAGAATATTAAAGAAATATTTTAGCAAGGATAAAACTGTACAGTTCTAAGCAATATTGAACTCCGTTTTTATCTGGCCGAAGCGTTGATAAACATGATAAATATATATATCTTTGTAAAGCTAATACATTTAAAAATAATACATATAAGTCACAAGAAAACTTACCACGCAGTGTAAATTTATTGGACCACACAGTGTGCCAGATAATCGATGAAAATACTATCATTACATTCAAACTGAGAATTTCGTTTTAATTCCGCAGTTGCATTAATTGAAAATAATACCCTTTCTCCTCCATAAAACGTTTGAACCGATTATACAAGTTGAAATGTCCTGGTTGTGTACAGAAGCTGATAAACCATTTGTTTAACTACTGCCCACTAGAGATGAGTTTGGCTTCATTTTTTGAAGCCCGAGGACTTTTAATCCGAGCCCGAGCAATATTAAAGCCAGAACCCGAATCTCCCCCCGAGCCCTAAATTTCAGCTACAGATAAATAAAATTCAATTACTCCATTGCTAGAATACAATAAATTTTGCTGTTTGCGAAAATTAAATACAAATATAGTTGCAAACTCTTAATGCACTTTCTAATTCTTTATATCCATGTTTTTGAAATAATATCGGAGCTCATGACTAATCCTGCAATATAAGCCGCCGTTCTGAAATACCCAAATAGCTTCACGCACCTTCTAGGTGCCCGTGCCGCTATTTTTTTTTATGTACTTTTATTTTCCTCATGAATCACTTTTTAAAATCTGTTTCAAGGAGTATGTTCAATAGAGGAGAAATTTTTCACAAGCCCGAGCCCGAACACAATTGTGAATTACAGAGCCCGTGCCCGGGCTCAGGCTAGTCCGTCTCATCTCTACTGCGAACTACCCGTGAAACAGTTTTTAAGCATTAAAATAGATCTGTGTGCGTCAACGCATACATTAGATGGAGAAGAGTAATAGTGTTGTTTATGAGTGTTTTGGGTAAAATATCGAGCTTTTCAAGGATTTTGTCAAATGAAACATCACTTATGACAATATCGTCTTCATTGGCCATAATTCCCAAAACATGTGATTCATGAATAGTGTTTTCAATTAGAGCCTGGTGTCTGCCCAAATCGTATCCGATAAGGACGTGTTTGCTGGTTATGTTTATATTACAGTAAATTACGTAAAATTCTCGGTGGAATATTTGGCAGACAAAGAGGAAAAGTGTAACATTTGAAATGAAGGAAAATAAAAAACCACACAAATTACAGAATGTATGAATGCCGAAGTTTTCATTTAACAGTGAACCATAAACATTAACGGTAGGAAGTCATTCGTGTCAGCAAACAAAGTAGTCAAAATTTAATCATTTTTCATCATTTTATGCATTGTAAATACATTATAAGAATTATCTTTAAAAGGCATGAGTTTTTGCACCCCTCATGTTTTCTTGAGTGTTGTATTCGAAATGAGATGAAACTAATATAAATTTTGTATGTAATATGAGTGTGTGTTATTCTTTATAAATGAATCGAAAAATTATATGCTTTTAAAAGTTTAAAGTGATAGCAATTGTTTCAAAAGTTCATGTAAACAGAAAGCTCTATTATATATAAAGTCTTGGTCGACCATTTATACTCGAAAGGTGTCTCGAAAAGTCGTTACCAAACTTAATATGCTGGTACTTCATCCCATGACAAACAATATTTACTCAGGAATTTGTGTTCGGAAATGCAAACGACGACCGCCAGAGGACGATGTTTGCAGTCATATGGAAGCGATATCATTTCGGCCTACTTTGCTAGGCATGGAGGAATCGCTTTAATAACTCAGAATTGCTCGATATGCATTACGTGTATGGTGCAGTGGCTGGGAAGTAATGCTAATAAATAACTCATTTAATAAAAGTCACACCTCTTTGGACATCACGTCTCCCACTCTTCTACGGCTGTGAACATTTCGTTTAAGGTACATCTGTATCGCCGCTCGTCTATTCCCATCCACGACATCATACAAGTAATGCATATTGTCCAATTCTGAATTAGTAAACCGGTTCATCCATCTTCGGTAACGTCCTAGGATAAAATAATCATGCTACCATAGACCTGCGAATATTGCTCTCTAGTAGTCACCATTTCTATTTCCGGGCACAAGTTCCCTATGTAAATCTTGTTTGTCATGGTATGACAGGCCAGCATGATAAATTTGGCAACAACCTTTTGCGACACCCTGTGTCGTTCACGAAAAATATGAAGTGCAAAAATTCTTTGAGAATTCAAATGATTTAGATTATATTCGTTTTATTTAAGCTATTTATCTTATGTAGGAGCTGCTTGCAGTTCTGTTTAAGCGAGGATATATAAATTAATTTTAAAATTTGTAAATGTGTACTTTAAATGATGAAATAAAAATAATGTATAATTTGTGCCGACAAATGTCATAGTAATCTTTAAATGAAAGAAAAGTTACAGCTATTTTTCATTTAACACCAATTTAAAAAAATGCGTAAGGAATCAATGAAGCGTAAAACTAAAAATAGCTTATATAAATTATATACATTTTTGTCTTAATTTATCGAAAAATGTCAGATTAAAGGGACTTGATATAATTTTATTCTCGTATTTGCACTAACCACCAGTTTAATACACTTAATTGAGCTTCATGTGATATAGTGCCAGCCATTTATGTAAGCCCATACAGATCACGTTCCTTCAATATGGCTTATATCATATTTACCCTCACACAACAAATTTGTTGATAATGATACGTGAGTAGTTGATTGCGACACGTGATCTTCAGGAAAGATACAGTATAATGGCAGTGATCCGGTTATGTTATAGGATAATTATGTCTTTTAAATGGTGTATCAACTACTAATATGAATTATTATCAAAAAGGCAAAGAAGTAAATACCAAATTAAAAATTATGAACGGTAGTCTGTATTTAAAATAGGAACGGTAAATCATCGCAAATACAGTCGGATCTGGATTTAACGGACCCCTATTCAACAAATTTAGTGAATTAAAGTGTTTTTTTTTTTTTTTTTACGAAAGATGGAGGCAAAAACCCCTGTTTAACGAATGATAAACCCCGAATAAACGAATCATTTCAACATCCGGAAAAAAATTGTCATTTTGGGTTAAGAATGGATTACTCTTCAAATGCCCCCTGTAATTAGTCTTGTCTCGAGCAAAAGAAGACTTTTCTTGAAAACCAGCACTTTTCGGAAGGAGTGAGTACAGCCTATTGTTAAACATTGCAGGTGCAGATGAGTCATGAAAGTAACCTGTCGCGAGGGTTTCATATACAACGCCGGCGGCTTAAGAATTTTTATCAATCGTTCTCGATTTGCAGAACACAAATGTCAAAAGAAACAGAGACTTTTTGGAGGAAAATTCGCTTATAGGCGTAAGGGAATGTTTGAAAGGGAGTTGGCATCACGGTTCCTCAGAAAAGTGTCAGGTGTATACGCTCAGGTTTGCAGAAAGTTCGATTTTTGTAACTTTGTGAAGCAATGCCAGATTGTCGGAAACGAAAACGCTTTACTTTGAGTGACAAGCTTAATACTTAATTTCAAAAAAACAATGTACCACAAACCGCTTTAGTACTAAATCTCGAAATATCCACTTCGACATTAACTACAATTATTAAACAACGAGCAGAAAGTGAAAATTATTCTGCAGAATGCATTAAAAATTGTCGAAATTAAGAAAATCATTAAAAATCTCTTCTTCGGTCTGATGTAGTCATTTGTGGTCCTCTGATCAAAAATAGAGCTCTTCAGCTTTCCGAAAACCATAAAATAAAAGACTTTTATTCAATGGTTGGATCAACCATCGTAAGAGAATGCACCTAGTTCAAAAGAGAAGTCTGATGTAAAAGAAAATTTAGTTAAAAATTGGGAAGAAAAGCTGTTCAACCTGATTGAAGGGTATTCACCATACAACATTTCCGGCACAGAAGAAACAGGGTTGTTTTATGAATCGCAACTTGACCAAACACTTTACTGTAGAAATAAAAAACTCCTGCACGAGAAAAAAACAAAAAGAAAAACAGAATGATGATTACGTTTTTTCTTGCGGCTAATGCTGATGGAATTGACAAGTTGAAGCCATTTCTGATAGAAAGTTGAGTAAGGCCGCGTTTACAAGCCGTGTTTTAAAAACATGAAGACTTTACTAACAAAATATGCCGTGAACAAAAATTTCTGGATGACTTTTTCCATATTTACAGACTTTTTGGCGTATTTAAGTACAAAATATAAAAATCTTATGTTTATTGATAGATCTCGCGCTTATCCCCCACTTGCAATTCTGAAAGCGTCAGTTTTGTTTCCTTCAAATTGCGCAAGCGTGCTTCAGCCACTTGACCTTGCTATCATTTGTTTTG